>CM051039.1:16135726-16605726 GCA_027627225.1 Congeria kusceri
ACCAAAACGACTGCAACACGCCATAAACATGGACAAGAGACAGAAGTCGGCTTTGAGAAGTACATACAGACAACTGGCAGATGAGCTCATACTGGACGAAGACTTCTATGCCGCTTTGAAGCAGAACAAGATCTTTACTGATGTCATGATTGGAATGATTAAGGTGAGCAACTAGACGCAAATCTTTAAATTATAGACTTTAACAATTTGTATTTATGTGAACAGGAAATGTTTCCATCGACAAACCCATTTCATGCATTCAATCTACTTTGCTTATACATTAAAAAGCTACCAAGTTACAATTTACAAAATATAACTCCAATATAAATATTCTAAACAAGTGTATATTATACATACTTGAATTTAAATGAGAGTACTTTATCCTAGAATGGTAAATGATTTTTGTGGAATTGCACAAATATGCTTATCATGGCAAGTGCTATTTTTGTGCATCAAGATACATTAAGATGAACTACAATAATGTAACTGACTTTATATTATTATTTCGTATTATTTTGATGGAATTGTCTAAAGCTATAAATTTTTTTTTTTACACATTAGTACCCAGTATAGATATTTGTACAATTTGTAAGGCCCCATCCAAGATTGGTTTGCTAATGTCAGTCGGTTGGTCTGTTGGTCGGTTGGTCGGTAGACCACTTTTCAACAGTTTTCATCTGATCCTCACCAAACATCATGAAAATATATGTAGCCACAATATCTTAGCCAAGTTTGATAATCAGTCACATCGCCCCAGGAATTGTTGAGTTATGGCCCTTGAATAATCCTAAATAGGCATTTTTAGCCATTGCCGCTCTTTACCTTCAAGTTTTCATCTGGTCTTCACCAAACTTGCTGAAAATGTTTGAGGTTAACTATCTTAGTCAAGTTCGATGATCTACAAAATTGCCCCAGATACTGCAGAGTTGTGGCCTTTGATTTATTAAAAATTGGCCTTTTTAGCAGTTTACATTCTATGTCCAACAGTTTTCATCAGATCTTCACCAAACTAGATATTTTAAAGATTGCTTTAAACCTAGAAGGGGCATAACTGTTTTACAAACAGCTCTTGTTTCATTAGCAGGAAGCAATCCTTTAGACATTTTTGTTTGTATTTGTACTATTTTTTTTAGCGGGAAGCAACTCCAAGAGATCGAGTATACATGTTGCTGGAGTTGTTAGAAAAACGCGGACCCAAAGCCTTCGACAAATTTGTTCAGATTTTGATGGAGAATTATGATTGGCTAGCAGACAAACTGACAGAAGAGTATAATCAACGGAGACAGACAAGCTTATTACATGGTTGGTTGTTGTTTTCTGGTTTTTAATAGTTGTTTTTATTCCTTGAAAATAAACTATCCCACAAAACTAAATTTCATATCTGTTTTGTTACAACTGTTGACATTTTTCTTTAATATTTTTTATATACAAAACAACAGCAAAATGCAATAATTGATAATCAATCCTGTCCAGTCACTCTTTAAATTTTAGTTTAAACATATTTATTTTAGCTCAACCATATGCTTATTGAGACACTGTCTGTTTCCTGGGAAGATCCAGGGGTCATATTCCAGAAACATCTTAAGAGAAATCTTATCCTTAGCCTTAAAATCGTCATTTTTCTAAAGCATTTTTGTCCATGTATACAAAATATTTTGCTAAATGTTCACTAATTATAAACTTATTATTTACTACTACTTTCTAAACTGTAATTGGATTTGTTAATTTAAATATAGTTTTAAAAATATAACCTTACAAAAATTGGAACTTAAGTGGAAATAGTTTAAGATAAACTTAAGATGTTTCTTGAATATGGCACCAGTACTTGATGTCTTGTGAGGAAGATCCTTTGAATGCTCCCCACATAGGGAACAAACTCAGGGCCTCCAGATCCCAAGGTGGACACCATAACCATTTCATCACAATTAACGCTGCAGTCCACAGAATATAATTCAATACATCTTAAATTGGCATTTGTACTAATGAACATTAATGACGTTTATTCAACTCAAAACTGTTTCTTATTTACAAAAGGTATTTTGTAATGTTCGAATGTACGCTTGGTATGAACGGAATATACACTAATGCACATGCTGATTTACTCCACCAGCAAACGCATACAGATGTTTTACAATAAAAAGTTACCAGAACGTTATTATTTTATTGATTTCAACGCATTTTTTGTATTTTGATTTCAATGCGTTTTTTGTATTTTGATTTCAATGCATTTTTTGTATTTTGATTTCAATGTGTTTTTTGTATTTTGATCAGTAAGATGTTCATGAGAAATGATTTCTGCAAAGTTTTATTTTTATTAACATATTACTGGACTGCTGCTTTAAAACATTTATTTTTATTAACATATTACTGGACTGCTGCTTTAAAACATTTATTTTTATTAACATATTACTGGACTGCTGCTTTAATACATTTTACAGCTCATCATGGTTGCAACACGAGAAGCGTTCCCTATGAGCACCAGCAGAGTTTGACCTGTTTAGAGTTTGGTGGAGCTCGGCATGACCATTACAGATTTGCGTTGCAACCCAATACACCAAGGTTTTATGGCATGTGTCAACCCAGCATCCAGGTAATTTTAGTTTGATTATTCCAACATTTACTGTAGAGCTCCAGCAAAACAAATGAGATGTGTTGTGGGAAAACGGGGCGTAATGCACGTGTGTATGGTATTTCCTGTTTCAAGGAAGTCCCTTCTAATCATAAATCCACCGTAGGTGGAAAGTATCGTCCTGGATTAGCCAGGCTGATCTGGGACAACACTTTACGCACATGAACTTAGCCCATGGTACACCGCAAATATTTTATCTGCCATTGAGGAGTCAGAATATTCTATGCAGGTGATGACTTGGCACAGCTACGCAGAGTTGCACAGAGACTCCACCATAGTATCTCTGAATAGGCCAGACTCCATTGCCCAAACTCTGTGAATTGCAAATAATGTTTGTTTCCCATGAACCAAACTGTACACTGCTTGGATTTGTCAATATCAATTATCCAAATTTAATTATTATCTTAATTTGCTGTCAAAAACTTCAGAGTATACAAACAAATTTTAAGACCAAAGAATAATTTCTTATTAATGAGTACACCCCAAATTAAGTTAACTGTCAATTTTATGCATATAGTTTAGCTTGTTTGGAAACAAAATTGTTAAAAACTCTTCAAAATTAAATTAATACTTGTCTAAATTATTTGACAGTATCCTGCTTCTGCATCCTATATGGACAACGGGCAGACAAAGTTCTTGACCTATCAGATGCCCCTCGGTTCTTACTGTGGCTACCTGGGCTGTGACAGCACAGACCACCCCTGCCAGCCTGCCTCAACCAACAGTTGTACACAGTCTGGGGAGAACACAGCCCGAGAAAGAAATACAGTAGGGCATCAAAACAATGCAGTTGGTCACCCAAGCAATGCAGTTGGGCATCCAAACAATGCAGTTTGTCACCCAAGAAATGAAGTTGTCAAAGCCAGTGAACCTAAATCTGACGATCAAGACCAGCTTGGCAAGGAAAATCGCAGAAATGGCAAAGAAAATGCACCAGAAACCAAACACCCCCAACAGAAGTATAAAGATGCATGCATCAGTCCAATAGAGGTGAAAGAGAGTCCAAGAAAAGAAGTTTCAAAAGGGGATAGCAACTCTGCTGGAGCTTATGACAAAAACATTGACTCGAAGGTTGATGATGAAGACAATTTAAGCTCAGAAAATGACCAAGGATTTGATGAAATCAGAAGCCAGTCTACTGTGAAACATGACAGACATGGCCTTAAACTCTGCAACGATACAAATTCAGAAAATAATGATGTACTGGATGGTCCTGATAACATAAGTATTGCCCTAGAGACTGCTCGAAGCGAAGAACCGAAGATGGTTAATTTTGAGGCTGAGGACAACAATGGGTCTTTTGATGATGAAGATGATGATGTCTTTCCAAGCAGTGAGGTTTTCTACGACTATGTCAGAAGGGGAAGCTCATGTATGTCAAATTTGCAGTTGGGAGTTCTTAAAATCACAGCTGACCTGCCGAATGAGAGAATTCAGACACAAGAATATGAGGACGAAGACACCGAATTTGATGAGTTAATGAGAAGTGATAGTAGCTCTGTCGGGCCAAATGCTGAGCACTCTGAAAGAATGAAAAGGGTTTATTTTAAACTGGTATCAGCAAATACTGGTTTTGATGACTTTGAGGAAGATGGAGAAAATATTGTTAGCTGGGAAATAATCGATGATGAGCTAGATAAGCTTATAAATTCACAACAAAATTCTGAAGATAATAAACTTTTGAAGGCATGTCTGGAAAAGTTTCCTGAAAAAGAAAGAAGGCAACCATTAAACGTCTGCATTGAAAATCTTTTCCTGGAAAAGAAACACATCCAAGAAAGATTCAATGAAAAAAGCAAAGAAATCGACAGAATGGTTTATGACATGTGGAACCACCAGCAAGATATGAAAAATATTGAAAAGCTGAAAAAACAAAGAGAAGAGCTTTTGGCAAAGAATGAGAGACTCCAAGCATCGATACAAAGCAAAGAAATATTATTGAACGAGCAAATGCTGATTGCAGCACAAATGGAGTTGAAAGCACAACAGCTGGAGAAGAAACACAGAGAGGAAGGTGAAAGGCGAGCCCAGGCATCCACCAGACGTGGTCTAAATCTCCAAGGCAACCGACAGCAACTAAATCGTAATGTGCAAGGTCAGTCACCCAGAAGGGCCCAGGCTGAACCGAAACTGCACCATGCATGCAGGAAGCCCCACCCTGGCACCAAGAAATAATCCTGGGACTGCAGCTAAGTGCACATTTAATACAAAGCGCTAAGAGAGAGTTAAGAAATAATTTTTGATTTGTCGTTGTTTATTGGCAAATAAAAAAAGATTTGGAGTTCTGATGCGTAGGAATTAAACCTCAAGGACGTTAGCCCGAGCTGTTTAATAGCCACGCATCAGAATGACAAAGAGTTGTTTATTGGCTGATAAACAACGATAATGCGAAAATTATTTTGATTCTAACATGACATGACAAATATTTTTGCAATTGTTATGAAAACTACATTTTACTATGCTCCGCTCAGAATCAGGACTATTTTTTGCGTTATTTATTGGGAAGTTTAACAACGATAATTTTGTTTTTTGTCTGTAGACAAATTAGAAAGCATCATGTAAGAATATGCAATATACAATAATTACAATAATTACAATAATCGGCATTATTGTGCAAAGAAGGCTGATAGCCCCTTTTGGCTTTCAAGAGACAATACAAGACATTCCTTGGACTGTATCAAGATGCATGCTCAATACCAAATCGTAATATTTTAAGTATGCCTTATTCGGCGTAGCTGTCCAATATATCTTTTGACCTAGATTTCTTGCGATAATTTTATGCAGCGGGAGAACAGAATGCCATTATAATTGAGCAAATTTTAGGGAATGCAAACTTACAACAATGGTTTGATGTCTACCAATAACTTGCATATTTTTGGGGATTAAAATTTGCATAATTGTTTACATAAGCAGTTTAAATAAAGTTACAAACATATCTTCCACATACACTCTAGAACTGAACATAATTATGAACAATTTTACTCATTGTATGACATGAACAGAATGTAAAATGCATTCAAATAATGAAATAATTATTTTGTTTAGCCCACATCAGCGGCACGCTCCATAAATAGCAATTACAATAATCCCATTCATGGTTGACTAATATCTGTGCTCTGAAACGTTTTGGAGCCATACGTAGATATTCGGCAAATATCGGTATGAAATGGTCTATTCTAGCGTATTCAACACACTCCAGAGAAAGGATGCATCATTCTAAAAATAGCGCGCGGTATAGCTGTGCTAATATACATTCATCAATTAACATCCGGAGAATCATAAACCTTGAGAATTTCAATAAATTTATCTTTATAAACTTACTGTGCATGTTATTTTATATTTGAATTGAGGTTGCGTTTGAATTATTTATAATTTCACCTTTCTATCAACTTCTCCAGTAGATGTTATTCAATCTCTAAAAATATTTAACATCTTTCTATAAGTAAAATGTGGTGAAAGAAGTCTCGTAATATGTCAAAATGTTGTTCATGTACTTCATTTACGTAGCATGAATACACTATTTGCAAAACAAATTATATGTATAGTATAATATTTAACATAACTATGTACACTCGTCTGATAGCCGCAATTATTTTCTGACAATGCTAATTTGTTAAATTTGCCTGGCAAATTCATGTAACAATTATAGTAACATAAACAGCTAGCATTTAGGTTATTCATTTATCACTGGTGAAAACATGAAAGGCATGATCTGTTTATTCACGGTACACAAACTAATGTTTGTGTTTATCTGAAATTAATTTTGGGTCCGATAAGTTTTTTTTATGTTGTCCGAAAAATCTACAGTCCGAGAAGCTGGGGTCCAAGAAGTCACGTAACCGATCACCTTGTCGCTCTTGTACTATTTTTCGGGTAAAAATTGACATATCAATATTAATTTCAACGCCGATTGTCTTTTTTCTTGTATTATATTATATTTTGTGAAAAACTGAACTTAAATGCTCTGTGTTTCTTCTGAAATGTGTTGTTATAATTTTTTTGAAATCTGTTATATTTATTTTATGATGAATGTTATCACTGATCATTTGAACCATTTTTGGAACATTTCATTAAAGCACCTACAAGATATCCATTACATTTAAAAAATACTATTTATAAATATGCAAAATAACACTTTGTTCTAATGGTCAATAAGACAATAATATTATTTCTTACTGACATGTATGTTACCATTTTAGATGTCTAAACCTGTTCAGAACATGACATGATCTGATAGCAAGTGATAAAAGCACCTGGATACTTTGTCTCTTGACAATGGAATAATCGATTGAGAGACATGACAGTGCATGTAACTCTTGAGTATGTTTACAGAACAATGCATATACAAGAATATAAATCCCTTCATCACAGATAACCAGAAAAGAAAAAAAAAGATTTACAAATTAATTCCTTAGCTTTTGAGCCAACATGTATTTTGTATGGAGTTGTTGTTGTTGTTTTATAATATTTGTGCTTTGAGCATGGTATTTTTATAGGGTGTATTTTTAGGGTGCAGAATATGACACTACTATGGGAATGAATTTAACAGTTTCATGTGTCAACTTTGCATATTACCGTAATTACCCTAAGTATTGGGACACCCTAAATATTGGGACACCCCAAATTTTTAAAAGTTGAATTATTTTGTGTCCCTAACTATTGGGACACCAAATAACACCTTATGTTGTTACTGTATAAACATTCCATACCCTGCCACTATGCTGGTTGCGTAAGGACTTGTGACACGGTATATTGCGCTTGCTTAACTATACACCATAATGTACAAAGGTCACCATCACGGGTATGTTTAGTTAACACATGGTGCAAACTGTATACTCTCCCAGAGCATAGTCTTCTCAATTAAGCTTCTCAATTAAATATCGATAAAGTCCCCAACAAGAAATAATTGATCTTATAAACATCAGTCTACTAACAAAAATCTTCTAATTATTTAGAATTAAATATTTAATATATTTAAGTAAGCGATTATTATCCCAAATAAATAAAATTAATTAACTGGTTCAGACACAGATATAATGCAGACTAGATTGTATCAAATATGGCCCTACAAGTTGGGACACAATTATGAGAATTATTTTTTTTAAGTCCCTCAATATTGGGACAATAAAAAAATTAATTATTTTTAAGTGTCCCAATACTTACAAGGGTAAATACGGTACATGTATAAAGGCACACAAACATTATGCAAATAAATTAGGCATTTGTTTTTTTACATGCATTTTATTGTTGTTAATTGTTACAGATACGTGTTACATATTGATTGTTACTGATGACTTGTTTGTAATTAAAGATGTTAAAAAAATACACATGTGTAGTCTTCCACTTTTCACTAATTTATTTTAAACTGAGTATGTACAACAGACATAACGGCATAAATAAAACCATCAATGAAGTGAATCACCATAAACTTCAACTGAAAATGGTACAAAAGTTAAGAAGAACCACTGCTGTTAAACGCATAATTGACTTAGTTTATTTATCCCAAAATAGTTTTCGACAGTACAGCTGAAAACTCCAATACATGTATATACCCTTATTCGATAGTTGTTTTAGGTTACACAACACTATTAAATGAAGCAAAAGTCTACAATATGTTTGTGTATCTATTTCGACATTTTAGTATATCTTTCACTATTTTTATGTTGTTCTAGCTGATTTCAAGTTATTCTATCACTTTCATCTGCTTATTTTAAAAAATATTTTCAAAAAATGTGCATACCCACTTTAAAAGACTGATTAAAGTTTGAAAAATGGTGCTTTCTAGTAAATATTTTCTTTGCTGATGCTATTCCAACCTGCTGTCATGTATGGAATGTAAAAATGTATCTATCACTAGAGGAACAATGTAACTACCATACTTTGGTGTATGGAATAAATTCCAATTCTGTTACATGTAAGATGAATAGGGCGATGAATTATTACCAGTATCTAATACAGTGTTCTCAGCTGAAACTACAAAACACAACTTCTGATGAACATTTTCACAAAAATAACATTTTGAAGTGCTCTCATATTAAAATGTGGAGCAAATCATAATATATAACAAATTGACACCCCTAAAACGTATACACAGATCTTCAAATCCCATCAGGCTGCGATTTATAGACACTTGGCGTTGGCCTGGCAAAACAAGAGTGTTTGCACACACTTCTGATTGACAAATCTTCCTGATGATCGATAACTGAAGGCCTATAATTTGTACGATTTGTCATCACATAACTGACAGCATGAGGCGAAATGCAAACATCCGAGTGACAGAACAATGCTTTTTTTTTTTTTTGAAATCTTCAGTAGATCCCTTTATCAGCTGACTGTGTGTTATCATAATAAAAAAATTGTATGGTCTATTTTCAAAAGTACACATCTCAATTCTCAGAAAGCCCTTTTTTATTTTGTCCTTATCTATTTCATGATATTCAGCAAACCTGTATGCTCTCAATACAGCTTGCAGTTTAAAGTAACAAACACTATCCATATATGTATAAATCTATTCTAAAGTTAATGGCAAAAACATAGCAAATGTAAATCATTAAACATTACATTAATCCCACAAAAACATTTAAATTTGAAATGCTATATCCTATGTGATCTCTTCACTTCTGATAACAATATATAAAAAAGTGCATAAAATATATTATTTACTGGACACATGACCATGCCCAAAAAGTATGTGGGGTAGGTGGGGGGCTACCCCCCCCCCTTCCTCTTCATAAAACTAGAACTCCGCCAGTCGGATGTGTTGCCTGACTCAAGTACGATAAGAGCAATTATGCCAAAAACAAACTTGACCTTATTTTTATGTCTACTATCACTTCCATAAAGTTTCATAGAGACTGCATAAACACTTTTTAAGTTATTGTCTGCACAATAACCTCTGAACAAAAAGAGCACTTAAGCTGCAAAATCGAACTTAACCTTCCTTTTAACACTTCCATAAAGTTTCATAGTAATAGCACACAAACTTTTAAAGTCATTGTTTGTGCAAACTGAAGGGGACGCCGCTGCCAACGCCGATGACGTCGTCGACACCCGCCAATGCCGTCAAAAGTAATCACTATATGTCGCCTGAAAGGCAACACAAAAACAACAGCACAAGAAATGAATAAGAGTACTTTTATTTTATTGCTAAGGCCAGTCCTTTTTTATTTTCTGGTTTACAAAATTTTTTGGGGAACATGTCCACTGGCAGGTCGAAAAAAAAAAAAGTGTTCAAATCTTAACACAACGAACGATTTCCAGTTAGCAATTTATAATTAATAACAATATCAACATTAAAACACACTATTATGTGAAGTTAGAATAAGACGTCAAACATGGTATAAACTGTTTTATTACACCAATGTTTCATATGCAGTTTAACCATTTGTATTTATGAATTTTACAGAGTAAATAAGTGTAATAGATGCCTGCATCATTAAAATTGATTTTACCACAAAGTTGTATACTTGTATGGATTTACAAAATGTAAAGTGAGATGCCTTTTTAAAAGAAGACGAGTTAACCTGTGCAGGACTGGAATCCACAACTGCCCGAACACAGACCTTGCAAAACGAGCTTAATCTAACCACACAACGCAAATTTTTTAAATAATTGCTGAGAGGTCTCGAAAAACATTAAATTTAACTATATCAAGAGAAAAGTCCAAATAATATGACGTTAATTGTTTGGATTCTTATTAAGTCTTAATTCGTATTAAAAATGAGAAACCAGTTTTAACATAATTTTTTTTTTTAATATTCAACTCTGTGTAAATGCTAAATCTTCATGTATATATGAAATTTATCAGATATAAACTGAACTGCTAGTGTGTGTTAAATTATTGCATTACAATTGTGACAGAAACAAAATACAAGGCAAATAAGAAATTCTTATTGTGTCGCGAAAATATATATCATCAACAAAATGCAACCACGACTTTCTCTTTTAAGTTTATACGAGACAAAGCTGTCTGTCCCCATATCCTCGTGTCGATGTGCCCGCAAGAAAATCTTGTTACTAATGATATTATTTGTTACAAATGCCACTTGAAAATATACATCCAGAGCCTTCCACAGGATTTTTTTAGGCGTCCCCGTCCCGAGAGGGGTGGGTTAGGGAGGGGTATCCCCTTTGTATGTCAAATTTTTTTGCGGCATGTGTCAAATGACGTTATCTGGTGCGTTTTAGCTATTAAAATTAAGTCTAAGATGTTTTCAGTTTTTTGTACAAGTTTAAACGAAATGAAATAAATGAAACATCACCATTTGAACGGCATACCTCTAGCCTTTCAAAAGCAAAAGCATCATTGTTGTTGCGAAACTGAAAGTAATGATTTTTTCCGGATGTTTATGTCCAATGCGCATCACATTCACACAGTGACGTCATGTCCAAACCCACTATTCTCGTCGTTCTCGAATCTTTAGGTTACTCTCGATCTACTGATGGAGCCTTTTTTATTCAACATATAGGCATGTATTTAGTGTTTTAACACTGTTTTAATCGTTACAGCTGTTGAACAAAGTACTGACTGAATAATTGGTGAATTGTAAAGATCTTGATTAAAATATATTTATATTATATACATGCTTTGTTCCTGCAAAAACGGCGGGAAAATTTCCTCGTGCACATCGTGCCTGCTTGTCAAATGTTAAAGACCTGTATGTATGTAAAGCACATGATCGGTACATGCACGCTTTCCATGCGTGGAACGTGACGTCGTGTTTCAGCAGACATTTCGCACTCTTTTGTAGAAAACACGGGTTTTACATGGCATACATGTACATAAACAACGGCGGACGCCTTGCTTAAAAAAATTGTCCATGAAATTCCGGAACAATTTGTTGATCTCGATCGGCAATCACAATGTGATACCGTCAAAAACTAATTATTATATTCGTACTCGAAATATTTCGAAAATTTGAACATTTCGTCCCCCATCGGTAAAAAAAAAATCATAATTATTATATATGTATTTTTTTTTTTTCACTTTCGGAAAATTTATGTTCGCCGGTTTTGTAAACCGTAAAATCAAAAAGTCCTGGCCTAAGTATGATATCATTGATGTAATAAAGCAGTAAATTGCAACTGAAATGTACTGTCCTTGTCTCTCAACCTAAAATATATTGATGTAAGTTCCTCTTGAGCTAATTATGATTCAAGTAATTAACAATTCTCATTCTACTTTTTTTAATGTTCATGTACCATCCAACATTTTTTGAAAATTAAGTAGATTAAGTTTTCTTTGGTTGTTTGATAATATATTTCATCATGCCTTAAAACAAAATAAATCTAGGTGTAAGTTTGTCTTTGAAATTTGCTACTAGTTTTGGTAATAGTTTTGACATAAACCATTTTCAATGATAAGTAAATAGCGCTTTTTAAAACACAGTTGTCTTTTACACTGAAAATAAAATGAGCCTTCAAATTTCTATAATGATCAATCAATTACACAGGCGTTCCTTGCAATTTGCTTTCCAAATGTATCAAAATAGCATAATTATACCATGCGATTAATTAACTGCTATCATTAAGTAACAAAACTCTGACATTATCGATTTAACATGATTCAATAAATATTGATATAAGCCTATTGATATACCACGTAAAGTATTCGCACACTTTAAATACATGGAGTTAAAAGGCTAGCATGTAAGATAAAGCCTTAAAAAGAGATTAGATCATTATTTATGGGTTTAGTATTGCCATCGAGGTAGCAGGTTTAGAAAACCAACAGGGCCTTCGAGCAGTATTTGGACTACTTAAAATGCAGGGCAAACAAATATTGGAGCCCTATGCCGGCATTCAGAAATAAAATCAGTGACCAAAATGATGTTGCAAATGATACATGTCATTTTGAAATCATTACAGCTGAAAATGTGAACATATACCTCCTTTATTTAAGAATTTCAGAAATGTTAATTACCTGAGAGTTAAAGAATTAAAACAAACAGTAGCAACATTTTTCTTAAAATACTTTCGAATTTGTTGTTGTTGTTTTTTTAAAGGTGAACAAAATACCTCATTTTCAAACAAGAGTGCCATTGTCACAAAGATACGCCTGTCAAAGAAGCATTTTGGGGGTTAAGATTCAACGACTACAGGGAAACAATTAAAAAACTAATAAGGTAGAGTCATGGTATTTGTGCATCTAATTCATCTCCAAAGCCTCTCTCTGTGTGGTGAGTTGAGGTATCAAAACTATTCCACATATATTCTAAAATCTATAATCAAGATGCCAAATTAAACAAGAAACATGGCAATTCCCCGAAAACCACAGAAATGCATTAAAGTCAGCACAAAAATAATTTTTTTTAGACCTGGACCTTGACACCACCCACCCCAAATGCAATCCCAAGCAAGTTCTTGCTATAAGATATCTATGTGCGAAGTTTCAGTAAAATAGCTCAATCCGTTCTCCAGTTAGAGCACATCAAGTGCTACGCCCGCCCGCCCAACCACATACGCCAATCTAATAACCGAAATTTTTCTTCCAAAAATCGGGTTAACAATGTAGTAAGCTAAGTCTTCTTAAAAGGTCCAACTAGAATTGTCACATGAGTGACGGATATACCCCCACAATATGGCCTTGTCACAAAACTATGGCATCCATTCGAAAGTAATGGACAGAGAGAGAATGCTTTAATTTATGAATAGTCAACAGCGTATTTGGAAAAATTTTATTTCAATAGGAGCCATAACTCTGTCAACATTAAGTGGTTTGTAACCAAAGTTGAACTTGATCTGTATTTAATGATGTTACATTTATGTACCAAAAATAATGTTTAAAATGTGAAGCCTTTCATGAGTTATTGTCCATGTTTTGGGGGAATTTAAGGCAAAAAGGGGCCATAACCGTGTCAAAATTTAGTGGTTTGTAACCAAAGTCGAACCTGATCTGTATTTTATGATGCAACACACGTGTACCAGTAATTATTTAAATATGTCAAGCCATTGTTGAGTTATCGTCAGGAAACCATGTTTTTAGGGAATTTAAGTCCAATAAAGGGCCACTACTCTGTCAAAATTTAATGGTTTGTAACCAAAGTCAAACATTACCCGTATTTTATGATGCTACACATGTATACCAAGAATTATTTGAATATGTCAAGCATTTCTTGAGTTATCGTACGGAAATCATGTTTTTAGGGAATTTTAAGTCGAAAAAGGGCCATAACTCTGTCAATATTTAGTGGTTTGTAACCAACATCCAACTTGACCTGTATTCTATGATGCTACACATGTGTACCAAAAATTATTTGAATATGTCAAGCCTTTCTTGAGTTATCATCCGGAAACCATGTTTCTAGGGAATTTTAAGTCGAAAAGGGCCCATAACTCTGTCAAAATTTAGTGGTTTGTAACCAACATCGAAACTTGAACTGTATTCTATAATGATACACATATGTACCAAAAATTATTTGAATATGTCAAGCCTTTCTTGAGTTATCATATGGAAACCAAAAACCAACAGACCAACAGACCGACGGACCGACAAGCTCACCCTATATATCACCCCCCTAAACTTCGTTTTTTTGTGTCTGTGTCTAATATATCACAAGATTACGGATTTCACAAAAAAAAATTGTTGCAAAAAACTTTAGGGTTGGGACTCTTTCGCTAGGTAGAATTTTTTTATTGACCTTATAGGGCAATAGCTCTCCTGACTGGGCTTACCAGACACGCTACAACAAAACCTCTCCCCTATAGGACCAAATTCTGGCCATGTGACATTAACATAACTGGCATGATATTTTATATGTGGGTTACATTTATGTCCTACAAAAGATAAGCTGAGAAAACAAACCCATTTCTTGGAAGTCTTCTGGATTTTGCAAAGATTCAACCCAGGGGAGCACAAACTGAACTGAACAACCTTTCGAGATCAGATGAATATCTGTGGCAATTGCTTTTGCATCTGTGATAGATCTGCACTAATAAGCCTACACTTGATAATAAACTGATTAAAATCTACACCCATTGCATGATAGTATGCTGAGTAAACATTACTTGGTCAACGGTTCAATGCACTAACGCAATCACTTGTTGAGCTTCCATTAAATAAAATGACAACCAATTTGCTATTAAAACACCAATAAATCTTTATCAACCAATACCAAAAAAAATCTTTTGAAATCTGCTTATTAAAAAAACGACGTTTTAATATAATAATAAAGAACAACACATGTAAACATGTATGTGCTGTGTAATGCGAGTCCATAACTTATTTATCAACCATGGAAAAAAACCCTGTCTTTAGAAGTCTGCTTATTGAAAACATTAACCTCTTAAAAAAGCCATGAAAAAGAGTCATTTGTGTATAATGCTATGAAAATCTTAAGGATAAGCAGACAGGCATTATTATACCTAAATAACATTAACCTAACAGTGGTGACCTAAGCATAAATTACGCGCTTGAATTGTTTATACTCGTTTTTGTGTGTGCACGAGTTTCACGAGTTTAATTATACCGTAACATCTTTTATAGCTTTAACTCAGTTTCAGTACGGAAATAAATACATTCATCGTAACTGTACATTCATGCATAAAGGTCAGTGTCATGTTAATGTTGCCGAGCTTTACTTGTGGAAATGACATGACAAACACCTTTACTTGTGGAGATGACATGACAAACACCTTTACCTGTGGAAATGACATGACAAACACCTTTACCTGTGGAAATGACATGACAAACACCTTTACCTGTGGAAATGACATGACAAACACCTTTACCTGTGGAAATTACATGACAAACACCTTTACTTGTGGAAATTACATGACAAACTCCTTTACTTGTGGAAATGACATGACAAACACCTTTACTTGTGGAAATGACATGACAAACACCTTTACTTGTGGAAATGACATGACAAACACCTTTACTTGTGGACCAGGGCTGGTATTCACAAAGCTCCTAAGGGGAATCTTAACTTAAGTTGTACTTAAGTGAAAATTTCAGGTCCAATTTTCTATGTGAAATTCAATGTTTTCTGTACAAAGAAAGCTGTAATACTAAACATATAAGCAATATTAACAAGTTGACAACATTTTAATGTCAAAAGACCTATACATGGAACAGCCAGAGACTTAAGGAATTTTATTAATTTAAGGAATTTATTTAAGTTTTTCCTAAGGAGCTTTGTGAATTAGGGCCCTGCTATATAAAATTATATTACATCAGGATTTTCTATGGTAAAGTGTTTAAAGTGTTAAAAAATCAGGTAAGTCACCATGACAATGTTTGATGTTTATATAAGGACCAATTTCTCAACAATGAAATGACAAAATCTCTTTGGTGGACTCATATGGTCCATTAATAAAATGACTCAGCATTATAATACATTAAATAGGTTTATAACATCATGAGTTAACATCACTGCACCTGCTAATGAACCTACAGAGTCATTACCAGGTCTGTTATTTACCATGTGGAAATCAAGTTGTTTGTCATAAGTGTTTTTGAACGAACTTTAAAGCATTTCATATCAGTCCATCGAGAACCCAACACTAAATTTAATTGCAAAATAATTGAATGCAATAATGTCCTTCATGAACATAAAATGATCGTATATATGATATCTTAAATATCGTTAAACATTTGCAAGATCATTTCTACAACGGCACGGAAGGATGGGCCTCTATATCGACAGATAATTACACAAGACAAACTGACACATTAGGATAAATGATCGGAATACCCTTGTACACCTTATCTGCCCGTATAACATGCCATATTTGCTTACACTGATTACCTACTTGCAGCGCGAGTGATAAATATTTTGTATCGAAGGACTGTAACAAAATGTTTTCTTTGAAAAAGGGAATTATTGCGGTCAGTGCGAAAAACTCGCTACAGATTCCATGGATTTAACAGTTAAGCATAATGTAATTGTGGTCAGGAGCGTTACAAGGATGTTAATGATAAATATTTATAATAAAAAAAATTGTAAAATAATTCGAAAAGACAAAGAATAAATATGATTATACTATACTTAAATTTGTGGTTCAATAAGCTTACGTGTCAATCAATTGATCAATATTTCTATGAGACAGTTTTTTTTATTCAGCAAAAAAAATATATTTTTAAGAAGCCAGCAAAGTCTATTAGTTTTTACTCTGTTTTCGATCAGATTTAGTTTAAGACTTATTTCAAGTAAGCCGTTGCGAAAATTGATAAACAATTCAACTCTTTCCAAATGTTGCCTACTTAAAAGAATACAAATGAACGTCAAGTGAAACTGAACTTAAATAGTTAAATAAACATACATAGTTGTGACCATTATGTAAACACTTATCTTGAAAATGGTAAAATAGCATTAAGCAATCTGATATATAATGTGTACTCAATGGATAAAAAAAAAAGCTGAAAATATAAAAGTAGCCAATCTGAAAGATCTATTTAGTATATCATTCTATGTGGTGTTGAAGATAGAAGATATAAATAAAATAATCAGGTTTTTTTCTGACAAAACAAAATGTTTTATCAATGTTTAAATGAAAACAATTTGTGAACTGAAGTTGTAGTTATTTAAAGAATATATACCCAGTCATTAGATTCATGGTTAATTGTTAATTTTCAATTAAGACAATTGCATAATTTTTATCTAAGTTTCATTAGAGACAAACATAAAAAACAACTACATCGGCATTTTAGAAGAATATTTAAAGCCTTTACTTATAAGTTTTCAATGTTATCTGACATACCAATTCTTTGTAGATTACTGATATGACTAATTGACTACAAGCTGGAGATTAACACGGGAAACAATCTGATGGGCTTAGGGTATTTAGTCATTGATGATTCCTATACAAATTGTGAAACTTAAAATTCATGGTGAAATTACTGATTAACTGGGACTTAAAACAAAATGGCAATTTTTGATGGAAATAGTGTCTCAAAGAAACATATAAATACAAAGAGCGGAACACAGAAATTTTTGGGAACAACTATGTGAAATATCAAACTGAACGACAAAAAGAGGAGTTAATTTTGTTACTTAAGGTGACTATATCTCAACGCTGGCAACTTTCAAAATCACTGGATTAATACTCTACGAATTAATTAGGATTACAAAGGTGACACACGAAAAAAAAAGGCAGAATTTAATTTGTTAAGCAGGTATTAATTGAGATCATTTTTACAGGTGCTGATCGGGGTGTGAGAAGTATAAATATATATAACGTGATAGCTGTTAGGAGGATTTCAATGAATCAGAATGAGCATCATGATTGGATATAACTCAGTGACAAAGTTGCAACTACTGGACACATGTCAATTGTGCTGTTCTGACACGTGAATTTTCAAGAAGATACGAACAGTCAAAGAAAACATTTTATACGAGCGAATATAACAATACAAAACAAAAAACCTGAGGAATGGGATATTGGTTTTTAATTTTATGAGTAACCATTGTATGCTATGAAAAAATAAAGTCATATCCACTGACAGTTAAGAAATTGTGTAGTCACATGTTGTCTTGAGACTACTTTCATATATGGGACCGTTAAATACGCAATAATTGTGAAAAATAATAATAAAAGAAAAATAAGGTGAAAATGTGATCTTGACGCTAGTTTACATATGGCAACCTTTAAAAAGACAATAATTGTGCTGAAAATGTCATCTCGAGACTGTTTTCAAAATGATACGGGACCTTTAAACAGACAATAATGCTGAAAATGTTATCTCCATACTATTTTCATAAATGAGACATCGAAAGAGGCAGTAATTTTTGTAAAAAAATACATTTTAAAAAAAGCAACGATGAACGACGCACAGAGAGCTGCAATTCAGAGGCATCTCAAGCTACTAGCGGATGACATCATGCTGACTGAGGAGCTACTGGGTATCATGTACCAACGAAGGCTCTTCGAGAAGCATATGATCGAAACTATCAAGGTAGGAACCAGAATAATTGAAATCATAAGAAGTTCTATTATAAATATAAGTATGATAATGCTTTTTATCATTTTATATTTATTTGTAACGATATCATGTTTTATTTTTTGTCAATATCGACGGTACTAGTGTTGATTCTGCCCTAGACAAAAAATAGCTCAGAATCACATTATATGTAAACAAAATAATAGTGCATATTTTACTAATAATTCTTCAACGAGTGTAATGTCAATACACAGTTTTGTATCCAGTAGTGGTATAGATATATAGTCACCGAAAAAAGTTATCTGCAAATGTAGAGTTTATTCATATTCATAAACTCTGATAAAGCCCTGTCATGCAAAATATCCGAAAGAAAAGCCCTGTCATGCAAAATATCAGACAGAAAGAGTGTGTTGTTTTTCTGTACTTATTTTAGTTTAGTTTAAACCCTTGAGAGTCAACTTCATGGGTAGAACCAGCATTTTGGCATCTTGAAGAACAATCGCTTGAACAATCCCTGAATGATGCTTGAACTTACAATCTCAGGCAGAAGCCATATAAATTATACCACTGAAATGATCATATACAAGTCAAAACAAATACCTCAAATCCTTTAAAAACTTAGAAGTGCATTTGTTTCGATTCAAGAAAATAAATATCTAAATACTATGTACAAGTACACATAATTTTTTTTGCATATTTAGGCAGAGAAAACTAACACCAACAAGCTGTATGTTATGTTGGACATGCTTCCAAGACGTGGCCCTGACGCCTTTGAAAACTTCATAGAAATTCTGAAGCCGACCTACCCCTGGCTGGCCACAGCCCTTGAAACCACGTACAGAGATGAGCAGACCATTGTCCGACAGAACTCCATGATCAGCATGTGTACTGCCTGTGGAGGCAATGGTGGTGGAGGCAATGGTGCCCTCACGGCTCGCAGCGAGACACAAGTTGATGGTAAGAAGAACTTTGAAAAAACTTTATAATTGTAGAACTGGGCCGTAGCTCCTTAGTAAATTCTTAAACTCCTTAGTAAATTCTTAAACTCAACAAATTATAGTACCTAGATTTTCATCCTATAGCACCTAGCGTCGATAACGTCAAAGTACTTCGTGACCACTGCAACGTTGACAGGGTATAAGAAAAAAAAAAACATTCCCTGGTAAAAACTTCATTCAACATTCCCTGGTAAAAACTTCATTCAATAAACTCATCAAATTCCTTAGCAAAAACTTAACTCCTAAAATTCTTCCATTTTCTATAGTCATTTGGATATATTATCTGTAGTTCAATGCATTTAAAATTCATTTTGTCAATAAAGGTGGTCAAGCTTTGCAAAAAGGTTTTACTCTGGTCAAGAGTGAACAGGTGCTTCTTATTTTACCATATACAGAACTTTTTTTCGGGACGAAAATGTGTTTTGGAATAGGCAATGGGTCACTTATAGCAGTAAAATATTCAAAAAGATTCAAAAATCCTGGGTTGAACATGAAACTATTGTATCCAATACAGAAATGTTAAGCAGATACAAGCGTTTCACACTCAACCCTGAACATGGCTTTGATAACCAGGTGCCAGACTGCAACAAGAGATTCAGGCGGATGCGGATGTGAAGAAGAAGGTGGAATGGTTCATCCACAAGACGTTTGGCCACAGTAAGAGGATCTCCCAGCAAGACAAGAGGTGCATGGAGAAATGGCTGTCGGAGCAAATACAGTCCGAGAGAAAACAGAGGTACGTTCTTGGGTCTCAGACATTCTCATTGTGTCTTTTGTATAATGAGTGTTTTATGGCAAGTGACAAATACAGACCAAGACAGGAAAGAGGTTTGTTTTTGGGTTGAATATATTCTAATTACGCCCTTCTGTTAGAAGTGCTTCATGGAGAAATGGCTGTCCGAGCAAATACAGTCAGAGAGAAAACAGAGGTAAGTTCATGGGTTAAAAACATTTACATTATGTCCGTTTGTGAAATGGCTTTCCAGGCAAATGCAGTCTGAGAGAAAACAGAGGTAAGTTCTTGGGTTGAAAACATTTACATTATGTCCCTGGGGAGATAGCTTTCCGAGCAAATACAGTCTGAGAGAAACAGAGGTAAGTTCTTGGTTGAAAATATTTACATTATGTCCCTTGGTGAAATGGCTGTCTGAGCAAATACAGTCAGAGAGAAAACAGAGGTTAGTTCTTGGGTTGAAAACGTTTACATTATGTCCCTGGAGGAGATAGCTTGCCGAGCAAATACAGTCTGAGAGAAAACAGAGGCAAGTTCCTGGGTTGAAAATATTTACATTATATCTGTTGGTGAAATGGCTTTTTGTTCATTAACACCCCGCCTATAACGGACTTAAAACATACTTTTATGCTACTGTATAATGTAAGCATATATCTTCATCAATCTGACAATAAGAAACATTGTCCGTGTCTGATTTAAAAAAAAATCCTAGACTATTATTATAATTATTTACCGTTTCAGACTTACAAAACCCTCATCTATATCCGAAGAGTCCATGACACCCGAGCCACCTGCCTCTTCGAGTTTTGCACCTAATGCTTATCAAAACCATGAAGAACTCAAAAGGGTTTTCAACAAGGTCAGGGACGAAAACTTATGTTACAACATTAACATCAAAAACCTGACTAAAAAGCAGCACAATGACAGTAATGAAAATGTTAGCATGGAAAGTGGCAGTGACGACGTTGATGCAAGCATTAATAATAACATTGTTGACATTGGAAGGTTCGCTGAACTGTTAGAAGAGGAAGTTGACAGAATGATTAATAAACTGAACACACTAGAAGGAATTATTACACAGTGTCATTATATTCTTAATGATTCGGAGAGAACGAGAAAGCTTACAGATCTTTTGAAAGATCTTCAGTACGAAAGAAAACAAAATGAAAGAGAGTTGGCCAGAGAAAAAGTAAAATCAGAGGAAATGTTAAAAGAATTATATGACTATAGCAAGACGATTAACAAATTGGAGGTAACAAAACAGCACCAGAGGCAGGAAATTGAGAAATTAAAAGAGGAGGTTAATAGGTTAGAAAGGAGAAATGCAGTTCTGACAGACAGATGTGAGACCCTGGAGACAGCCAATAGGCAGCACATTGAAAAGGAAAAGACTTTGCAGAATCTGAACAAGATTATCGACGATTTGAAAGGATCTCAGTCGGCCAATAACGATGATAATTCAAATCGAAGTCCCATGAGCACAACACGGTACCGGAGAATGCCAAGGCCTACAAATAGGAAAGGATCCACTTCAGACTTGAGTGTTTCAGTGTCTTCTAGAAAGGTGCCGACAAAAACTGTGAATGCAAATCGAAGACGAGCGTTACCTATCAGCAGATTTCCTTAGATTTAGTTAGTAATGATGTACTGAAATTGATGAATAATAAGGGCAACCACAACCTATGGAAAATTTGAAGTAAAATTCCCTGACGTTTCCCTGATTTTTCCATGACCGGAATTTGATTTTCCATGACATTTATTGTTAAATTACCGGTAAAATTAGTGCAAAGTGGTGATGGCGTACATAAACATATTAACACAATTTTCCATTTTTAGCCTTTTGTTCACTTCATTTTCTAAACAAATATGATATTTTATTGGTTTATTGTTGAAATATTTGTTAAATTCTAGATTTCACTAATATATTTCGGATTTGTTCTAACTCTTTTGGTCGAATTCTCTGAATTTTCCCTGATTTTTGCCAAATTTTCTAATTCCCAGATTTTTTTTCTGGAGGGAATTTTTTCACACTTTTCCGTGTTTTCCATGTTTTCCCTGTTTTCCAGAGTTGGTGGCCACCGTGACTTCAGTAGATTTAATTAGTTATAATATACTGAATTGACTTATAATAAAGGCAAACACAACCTATCGGCCATCTCCATAGATTAAGTCGGTGGCCACCGTGACTTCAGTAGATTTAGTTAGTTGTGATATACTGAATTGACTTATAATAAAGGCAAACACATCCTATCGGCCATCTTCCATAGATTTAGTTAGTATTGATATACTGAATTGACTTATAATAAAGACAAACACATCCTATCGGCCATCTTCTATAGATTTAGTTAGTTGTGATATACTGAATTGACTTATAATAAAGGCAAACACATCCTATCGGCCATCTTCCATAGATTTAGTTAGTTATGATATACTGAATTGACTTATAATAAAGGCAAACACATCCTATCGGCCATCTTCCATAGAGTTAGTTAGTTATGATATACTGAACTGACTTATAATAAAGGCAAACACATCCTATCGGCCATCTTCCATAGATTTAGTTAGTTATGATATACTGAATTGACTTATAATAAAGGCAAACACAACCTATCGGCCATCTTCAGTAGATTTAGTTAGTTATGATATACTGAATTGACTTATAATAAAGGCAAACACATCCTATCGGCCATCTTCCATAGATTTAGTTAGTTCTAATTGGCAGAAAATAAAATATCCTTAGTGAGTTGCAAGAGTAAATAGAATGAACTTTTACTTTTTCATGCAACAAAAATTCTATACAGTAAAAAAACTTTATTTTGCCAACACTTTGGGCCTACATATATACACTTATCAAAACAGATATTATTCAGACATTATTTGGTCAACATACATTTAAATACTTCGACACATTCCACTAAAATATTTTGAAATTGTACAGTTGTAAATATGCATGAGAAAATCTGAGATCTTCTTAAATTTCAGTTTTAAAAGAGATCTGAATACTTTGTTAATTATAATGTTTCTGATATTAATGCATATCTTGCTGATGTATCACACATCTCTTGTTTCTTGAAGTGTTTTCATAATACAGCAATGGGCAGCAAATAATGTGAACACATAATGTTGGTGCTCATACCCATCTATGATTCTGATATTCATAACTAAAGGCCTTAAAGGGACTTTGCCTAAAAAAAATTGGTTTCGTCTTGCACTTTAAATGATATTAGATTATAGAAATGCCCTTTACTAAGACATGGACATAAAATAAACAAAGAATTATATAATACATAATTAAAACCCCAAGCATGTATCGAACTCAGGACGTAGGAGATATACCAAGAATTGACAGTAGACAGTGCTTTAACAACTGTGCAATTCTGCTTTGTAAGGAAACGTGTGGAAACCATGGTTATAAACAGTACTCACAATTCTGACGTCAAAATGTAAACATGAAGAGGGCCAAACAAACATGACCCATGATATAAATTGATTTTTATTTCAGAATACTAGAATGTTTTTACCATTATATATGCTGCCTTATTGTAACCGTTTTTATATGTCATTACCAATGTCTTAATTTCAGATTTTCTTTTAAGAAATTACCCCCTTGAGGCCCTTATCGTTGACATAGTCCCTTTAAACAAAGCAAATCCAAGTTAACTTTGTGTATGCACTTATATTGTAATTTTAAACACATTTTGGCAACCATTACAAACATTTACATTTGGGCATTGTTAAATATGTGTCATCTTGATAAATCTTTTAAATCAGAGTGTGTTGAAGTGTTCAATATAGCTATTCAAGAAATTATTACCGGTACTAGTATATATACACCGTAGTACTGGCTACTAGTCAATGAATGTGCCAATGTTCAGCAAAATCGATATAATAAAAATAGATATAGATTTTGGGAAACTAAGCTATTTATTGAGAAAAATCTGTTTAAACTCAAAAAGAAGATTGATTTGACATGAATTCGAAAAATCTAACATTTTTTATCAAGGGCCAACTCTTTATTGCCTCTGACATCCACTTATATTATGAAGTATTTTGAAAACAAAATAACATCCACAAACCAAGGTATATATACCAACTGTCTTTATTTTCTCAATTTTGCTAAACATTGGCACATTTGCTGACCAGGAGTTAGTACTATGGAGAGATAAAGAACTCTCCGAACAACTTTTACTGTACCATTTTTCACAAATTGTGGAAGAAAACAATGTTTTAACGGGGATTTGATTTAAGCCAGTGTGTGTAACGTCACGAACTGAGCTGAAAACAAAAAAAGGTGAACAAATAATGTAGTTTGCCCTGTAGTCATATCACTTTAGCTCCTAACGAAAATCTTAAATGGACTTGTTCACAGATTTTCACATTTTTTGAAGTATGCCATTAAATGTCTTAACTCGGCAGATTCAGGCAAATGACATTGATGTGTAAAAGTAAAATATGTATGGATGATAATAAATGAGAAAAAAAAGCTGAAGTATAATAACAAAAAAAGTATTTAGAAAAGAAAGACAATACAAAAATTGGTCCCTCAGGGGTTGGAACCCAGGACCTCCGGATTAAAAGGCTTAGCCACTCAGCCATTCCGATGTCTGTATTAAACCCTGCATTATTTACTTTATGTAAGTGTTCCACGTGATGTGAACAGTTTCAACGAAAACAACATAAACACTCCAAATTATTCCATCGTTTAGCGTTACATACGCTTTATAATTTTATCAATTTAAACTGATGATTACTCATAAACAAAATGGTTTTACAGTATATTTCTAGGTCTGCAGTCTTATTTTGCTCACTTGTATACACTGTTCTTTTATTTTTGGAATCGGTGACAAAAATTTGAAAAATGGTCAATTCGTCAATCTGTAAACAGGTCCCTTTAATATATGATATACTAAATTAAAAGTTAACAATAAAACAGTAACAGTGAAAAGTCAAAATTTTATATTTGATATATGGTAATATGAAAAGTAGCATCTGTTGATTTTTTTTACCCAAATAAAACTGTTTAAAACAAAATGAAACTGCCACAGACTAAAGAAATACGATGGTTTAAAGAAATTTACTTCAGTTTTAACCAAGGAACTGTATGCATACCTTCCCTTGGTTATAACCTATCCTTCCAAAAATTTTACCTAGCACATTAAAATCGTGGCATGAACAATAAGGACCTAACACTTTTCTTGCTATTCACCTAATTATATGCAACAACCTTTCTATTTTCCAAGGGGCAATTTGTTTTAAAAACCAGAGTGTGTTGAATAAACAGAATGTGTTTGTTACAAAACGTGTTATAGAAGTTTATCTTTATCTTAAGTAATCATTTAATAAATTGTGTTAACAATTTCCATTTACACTAATTGTATTTACAAGTTTGTTGATCAAACTATTGTTAATGTGTGCTCAATGAGTATTTATAGTCTTATTTATTTGTTTTATATGTACATATTTCTAAAATTACCAGTTTAAAGGATATCTTTTTGGAATATTAAACTGTTAAGAACTGGAAAAATGGCTGTTGTATGTGTTATTTCTATGAATATATTTGAGGCATGTCGTGGGAAAACAGGGCTTAATGCACATGCGACACTTTCAGCTTTTATGGTATTTTCTGTTTCGAGGTAGTCTGTTCTAAACATAAATCCACTGTAGGTGGAAAGGTGGAAAATGTTGCTCCGGATTAACCTGTGCAAACTGCACGATACATTAAGCACATGCATGCAACCCGATTTTCCCACGACACCCCTCATTTGTATTCCTATGAGGTAAATTGAATTTTACAGTAAACTAGTTTTCCAAAGTTTCAAAACATTAAACAGAAGGGTATCACTTAACTGGACCGCTGCACAACCACTGGACCTCTCGCTTACAGGGCGAGTGTTCTCCTGACTGAGTTGACTGGACCGCTGAACAACCTCTCCCATACAGGACCTCTCGCTTACAAGGCGAGTGCTCTCCTGACTGAGTTAACTGGACCGCTGCACAACCCGGGACCTCGCGCTTACAGGGCGAGTGTTCTCCTGACTGAGTTAACTGGACCGCTGAACAACCTCTCCCCTACAGGACCTCTCGCTTACAAGGCGAGTGCTCTCCTGACTGAGTTAACTGCAACGTGTTGCACAATCCCTGGACCTCTCGCTTACAGGGCGAGTGTTCTCCTGACTGAGTTAACTGGACCGCTGCACAACCCGGGACCTCTCGCTTACAGGGCGAGTGTTCTCCTGACAGAGTTAATTGGACCGCTGCACAACCCCGGGACCTCTCGCTTACAGGGCGAGTGTTCTCATGACTGAGTTAACTGGACTCAAACCCGGGACCTCTCGCTTACAGGGCGAGTGTTCTCCTGACTGAGTTAACTGGACCGCTGCACAACCCGGGACCTCTCACTTACAGGGTGAGTGCTCTCCTGACTGAGTTAACTGGACCGCTGCACAACCTGGGACCTCTCGCTTACAGGGCGAGTGTTCTCCTGACTGAGTTGACTGGACCGCTGCACAACCACGGAACCTCTCGCTTACAGGGCGAGTGTTCTCCTGACTGAGTCAAGTGGACCGCTGCACAACACCGGAACCTCTCGCTTACAGGGCGAGTGTTCTCCTGACTGAGTTAACTGGACCGCTGCACAACCCGGACCTCTCGCTTACAGGGCGAGTGTTCTCCTGACTGAGTAAACTGGACCGATGCACAACCCCGGCACCTCTCGCTTACAGGGCGAGTGTTCTCCTGACTGAGTTAACTGGACCGCTGAACAACCTCTCGCTTACAGGGCAAGTGTTCTCCTGACTGAGTTAGCTGGACTGAAACCTGGGACCTCTCGCTTACAGGGCAAGTGTTCTCCTGACCGAGTTAACTGGACTCAAACCCAGGACCTCTTGCTTACAGGGCGAGTGCTCTCCTGACTAAGTTAACTGGACTGCTGCACAACCCCGGAACCTCACGCTTACAGGGCAAGTGTTCTCCTGACTGAGTTAAGTGGACCGCTGCACAACCCCGGAACCTCTCGCTTACAGGGCGAGTGTTCTCCTGACTGAGTTAACTGGACCGCTGCACAACCCGGGACCTCTCGCTTACAGGGCGAGTGTTCTCCTGACTGAGTTAACTGGACCGCTGCACAACCCGGGACCTCTCGCTTACAGGGCGAGTGTTCTCCTGACCGAGTTAACTGGACCGCTGAACAATCTCTCGCTTACAGGGAGAGTGTTCTCATGACTGAGTTAACTGGACCGCTGAACAACCTCTACCCTACAGGACCTCTCGCTTACAAGGCGAGTGTTCTCCTGACTGAGTTAACTGGACCATTGAACAACCTCTCCCCTACAGGACCTCTCGCTTACAGGGTGAGTGTTCTCCTGACTGAGTAAACTGGACCGATGCACAACCCCGGGACCTCTCGCTTACAGGGCGAGTGTTCTCCTGACTGAGTTAACTGGACCGCTGAACAACCACTCGCTTACAGGGCGAGTGTTCTCCTGACTGAGTTAACTGGACTCAAACCTGGGACCTCTCGCTTACAGGGCGAGTGTTCTCCTGACTGAGTTAAGTGGACCGCTGCACAACCCCGGAACCTCTTGCTTACAGGGCGAGTGTTCTCCTGACTAAGTTAACTGGACCGCTGCACAACCCGGGACCTCTCGCTTACAGGGCGAGTGTTCTCCTGACTGAGTTAACTGGACCGCTGCACAACCCCGGGACCTCTCGCGTACAAGGCGAGTGTTCTCCTGACTGAGTTAACTGGACCACTGAACAAGCTCTCGCTTACAGGGCGAGTGTTCTCCTGACTGAGTTAACTGGACTCAAACCTGGGACCTCTCGCTTACAGGGCGAGTGTTCTCCTGAGTTAACTGGACTCAAACCCGGGACCTCTTGCTTACAGGGCGAGTGCTCTCCTGACAGAGTTAATTGGACCGCTGCACAACCCCGGAACCTCACGCATACAGGGTGAGTGTTCTCCTGACTGAGTTAAGTGGACCGCTGCACAACCCCGGAACCTCTCGCTTACAGGGCGAGTGTTCTCCTGACTGAGTTAACTGGACCGTTGCACAACCCGGGACCTCTCGCTTACAGGGCGAGTGTTCTCCTGACTGAGTTAGCTGGACCGCTGCACAACCCCGGGACCTCTCGCTTACAGGGCGAGTGTTCTCCTGACTGAGTTAACTGGACCGCTGAACAACCTCTCGCTTTCAGGGCGAGTGTTCTCCTGACTGAGTTGACTGGACCGCTGCACAACCCCGGAACATCTCGCTTACAGGGCGAGTGTTCTCCTGACTGAGTTAAGTGGACCACTGCACAACCCCGGAACCTCTCGCTTACAGGGCGAGTGTTCTCCTGACTGAGTTACCTGGAACGCTGCACAACCCGGGACCTCTCGCTTACAGGGCGAGTGTTCTCCTGTCTGAGTTAACTGGACCAATGCACAACCCCGGGACCTCTCGCTTACAGGGCGAGTGTTCTCCTGAGTTAACTGGACCGCTGAACAACCTCTCGCTTACAGGGTGAGTGTTCTCCTGACTGAGTTACCTGGCTCAAACCTGAGACCTCTTGCTTACTGGGAGAGTGTTCTCCTGAGTTAACTGTACTCAAACCCGGGACTTCTTGCTTACAGGGCGAGTGTTCTCCTGACTGAGTTAACTGGACCGCTGCACAATCCCGGAACCTCTCGCTTACAGGGCGAGTGTTCTCCTGACAGAGCATATTGGGCCGCTGCACAACCCCGGAACCTCTCGCTTACAGGGCGAGTGTTCTCCTGACTGAGTTAACTGGACCACTGCACAACCCGGGACCTCTCGCTTACAGGGCGAGTGTTCTCCTGACTGAGTTAACTGGACCGCTGCACAACCCCGGGACCTCTCGCTTACAGGGTGAGTGTTCTCCTGACTGAGTTAACTGGACCGCTGAACAACCTCTCGCTTACAGGGCGAGACCCGGGACCTCTTGCTTACAGGGCGAGTGTTCTCCTGACTGAGTTAACTGGACTCAAACCCGTGACCTCTCACTTACAGGGCGAGTGCTCTCCTGACAGAGTTAATTGGACCGCTGCACAACCCCGGGACCTCTCGCTTATAGGGCGAGTGTTCTCCTGACTGAGTTAACTGGACTCAAACCCGGGACCTCTCGCTTACAGGGTGAGTGTTCTCCTGACTGAGTTAACTGGACTCAAACCCAGGACCTCTCGCTTACAGGGCGAGGGTTCTCCTGACTGAGTTAACTAGACCGCTGCACAACCCGGGACCTCTCACTTACAGGACGAGTGTTCTCCTGACTGAGTTAACTGGACTCAAACCGGGACCTCTCACGTACAGGGCGAATGCTCTCCTGACTGAGTTAACTGGACCGCTGCACAACCCGGGACCTCTCACAGCGCGAGTGCTCTCCTGACTGAGTTAACTGTACCGCTGAACCTCTCGCTTACAGGGCGAGTGCTCTCCTGACTGAGTTAACTGGACCGCTGAACAACCCCGGGATCTCTCGCTTACAAGGCGAGTGCTCTCCTGACTGAGTTAACTGGACTGCTGCACAACCGCGGGACCTCTCGCTTACAAGGTGAGTGCTCTCCTGACTGAGTTAACTGGACCGCTGCACAACCGCGGGACCTCTCGCTTACAAGGTGAGTGTTCTCCTGACTGAGTTAACTGGACCGCTGCACAACCCGGGACCTCTCGCTCACAGGGCGAGTGCTCTTCTGACTAAGTTAACTGGACCGCTGCACAACCTGGGACCTCTCGCTTACAGGGCGAGTGTTCTCCTGACTGAGTTAACTGGACTCAAACCCGGGACCTCTCGCTTACAGGGCGAGTGCTCTCCTGACTGAGTTAACTGAACTGCTGCACAACCCGGGACCTCTCGCTTACAGGGCGAGTGCTCTCCTGAGCGAGTTAACTGGACCGCTGAACAACCTCTCTCCTATAGTGACAAGGTTCAAACCATAACATATTCCCACTAGAACTCTGCCAGTCGGATGTGTCGCCTGAAGGGGCATAACTCAAGTACAATAGGAGCAATTATGCCGAAAACCAAACTCAACCTTCTTTTTTCTAACACGTCCCTAAAGTTTCATAAAGATTGAACAAAAACTTCTCAAGTTATGGTGTGCCCAAGCCTTATTTAAACAATTTTTTTTTAAGGGGCACAAACTCGTTTAAAGTTATTGTCTGCACAAGCCTTATTAATACTATTTATTTTTAAAAAGAGGCATATCTCAAGGACAATAAGAGTACTTGCACAAAAACTTCTCAAGTTATTGTCTGCATAAACTGAAGGAGAGGCCACCGCCGACGCTGCCAAAAGTAACCCATATATGGTACAGCAGGTTTTGATAGCCAAGCAGCCATTTTTGGGTTTTGCTATTATTCGTCCTTTTGTTGGCCACAGCGAGGTCATTTGTAGAGACTCGTTTGAAACAAATGTACTACACAACAAAACAACTTTGTTGCAAGTTGAAACAAGATTCTATGTTGATAAACACACATGCTCCCGGTTGGTGCTGGATAGCCCATGTCTTAGTCCAAATTAAGTCAAGGTCAAGGTCAAAGTGAGGTTGGGTGATATGGGTGGATTGGGAACGGTCATAAGTAACAACTGTGTAAATATTCAAGAGTTGTAGTAAGCGGTGCTGGTGCTAGAAGAAACGGTAAATTGTAGTTAACCAAGCAAGAAATGGCACTTTTGAATTATTAAGTGCAAATAAGGTCAAGGTCAAGGTCAAAGTGAGGTTGGTTGATATGGGTGGATAGGGAATGGTCATAAGCAACAACTGTGTAGATGAAACGGTAAAATCTACTTAACCTTGTCAAAAACGGAAGGACGGATGGAAGGATGGGACAGGACGATCACTATATGCCTCCCGCATCAAGATGCCGGGGGCATAAAAATGTTAATATGTAGAGACCGTACTCTAGAATAAAGAGGTGCATACTACTGAAGGATACAGACTTTTGACTTATTTAAAGAAATGTATTCTGAGACGCAAAAGATAATTTCTGCATAAATATATGCTTAAAGCATTTTAATTGCACCATCAGGAAGATCAATTGACATTAAAAATTTCCATGACAATTTAGAAACCAATTATGAAGTCAAAACCCTTCTCAAAAAAGTATATTTAATACGCATTTAATGCGTATTAAATGCTGCGGTATTGGCACCATATTTTTTCTGCGTTAAATGCGCATTAAATACACTTTTAGTACACTAAGTGTATTTTTTATGTACTTTTTCTGCATTTTTTACAAGAAAGTGTATTAATGCGCTAGAAAAAACACCAAAAATACACTTTAAATACACTTAAGAGTATTTTTTTAAGATTTAGTGTATTTTTCAAGGAGAAAAATGCACTATAAATGCACTTAAGTGTGTTAAGGCAGGAAAAATGCAGAAAAAATACACCTTATTTCTGTAATAAGTTTATTTTTTCTGTATTTTAAAGTGTATTAAATGCGAATTAAATGCAGAACAAAAATGGTGCCAATTCCGCAGCATTTAATACGCATTAAATGTGCATTAAATACACTTTTTCGAGAAGGGAAATCGCATGGTGACAAGGGTTGCTATGGCAATCTGCTGATGCTAAAAAACTCCTCCTGAGTATGAGGCAACATATTAGGTCTCACACTGACATGTACAAGAAAGTCTTTTAAAACCCCATCATTCATATACATATTTATTGCTTTAACTTCTAAAAAAGGTAAAAGCTGTATATTACATTGTCGATTTCAGTATTTTACAAAACCTCTGTAAAACCTTTGGTTTGAATCTTGGTGAAATTCAAGAGAAGGATCAGACTGGAAGTTTTTTAACCTTTCAGCATGTCAGTAACAAGTTATTAGTAATGACACAGCTGATTGGATTAAAATATACATCTTGAAATGAATGGAGTAGTTCTTAGTTGACTTCATGAACTAAAATTCTATCAAGCTGTCTTCCTTTATTTCTAACCATACTGGGTATAAATTGAAAAAAAAAAGATTTCAGGAATTGAACTGGTCGACTTAAAGACTTCCTGTTGGTGAGGGAAATATAGGGTTGAGTGTAATGTGAAACTATTGTATCTGGTAAAGAAATGTTAAGCAGATACACCAGTTTCATGGTGAATCCTCAAAATACAAATTACATGTCCACATAAGCTTGGCATGGAATCTAGTATTAGTCATTGCCTAAAATAGAAGTAGAACACGTAGCAACAGGGGCAGTAATTATATAGAGATTGTGTTTTTTCTATTTGAAGAAAAGTTGTGTCCCCTGCCTTATAAAAGCATTTTTACAACAGGCAGCAACACGGGCAGTAATAATGTTGGCATTGGGATTTTGTATGAAAAAAAGTTCTGTCCCCTGCCTACTAAAAGCAAAAGACAAGTTTTGATCATAATAAAACATTATGTTTTTATTTGAACCCTTAACTAAAAAAACACACCTGGACGTAGTTGCTCAAAACTTAAATGGTAAAATAAACTAACAGCCTGTTATATTTAGATCAAAATAAAATTAACATTAGACGCAACTTGTTAATCAGACATGTTAAAAATATTATTGCATAACAATTTACATAGAATAAACTCACATTTTAATATTGTTATGTTTAATTGCCATAAATATCTTCATCCAAATGTTACCGCCTGTTAGCTTAATCAGCAGTTCAAGTTTTGAGCAACTCAGCCCTGAGATGGAACATCATTATAATTCATAATCTCATCCTCATACTTTAGCTTCAAATCGAGTATCTTAGAATTCCAACAGTAGTTCCAGAGAAATATTCCTGAAAACAATGATACATTAAATACTATATGAATCTTTTATTCAAAGAAAGGACTATATGCATCCCCAAAGCATATGAGCCGCATCGTGGGAAAACCGGACTTAATGCATGTGCGTAGTGTCGTCCCGGATTAGCCTGTGCAGGTCCAGGACGGCACTTTCCGCCTACAGTGGATTTATGTTTAGAAGAGACTTCCTTGAAACAGAAAATACCATACAAGCGGAAAGTGCCGTCCTGGATTAGCCTGTGCGGACTGCACAGGCTAATCCGGGGTGACACTTTACGCACATGCATTAAGACCGGTTTCCTCACGACGCGCCACATATGTATTTCAGGAAGCGTAACAATCACCAGACCAGAATGACCCAACAATATGAGTATGTCCTCTTGGTGCTTATACAGCTTCATTGAATTCCTAGGAAACAGCACAGAAAGGTTTGAAAACAAACAGCCTAACCCGCCAGTCTGGGAAAACCTGACAATACGTGCATTTCCTTGTGGTAAGATGTTTTGCACATAAAGTTTCAATAAACTGAGATAGTAATTTCCAAGAACTAGTGCTTAAATGGAAATAATCTCATTTTATAATCAAAAGACAATAACTCTGCATAAATATAATCAGTACAGAACCACCTGACAATATGAGCATGCCCTCTTCATTTGGATGCTGCAGAACTAGTGTGGAAACGAACAGCATATTTTAAAATCAAAGGGCAATAATTCTGTGACCAATCAACACACCAGAACCATCTGACAATATGAGCCTACCCTCTTAGTATGGATGCTGCAATTTGAATCATCAGTTTCTGAGAACTAGCACTGAAGCAAAAAAAAACTCTATTTTATAATCAAAGGCCAATAATTCTGTGAACAATCATCAGACCAGAACCACCCGACAATATGAGCATGCCCTCTTGGTATGGATGATGCAAATCATTATAGTTTCATTAAATTTGAGTCATAAGCCTCTGAAAACTAGCGCGGAAACAAAAATACTATTTTATAATCAAAGAGCAATAACTCCATGAAAAATCAACAGACCAGAACCACCTGACAATAAGTGCATGTCCTCTTGGTGTGGATACTGTAAATAAAAATTAGTAGAATTTGAGTCATTATTAGCTGAAAACTAGAGGAAAATAAAATTCACTATTTTATCATCAAAGGGCAATAAATCTGTGACAAATCATCAAACCAGAACCACTTTTCAATATGCAGATTTCCTCTTGGTAGGGATGCTGCACACAAAGTATTAAAATAATAATACTTTTTGTAATTCATTTATATTAAATTAATATCAGCAAAATACAATTTTGTATGCTATTTATGGATAAATTTCTTAGAAAATGTAAAGCCCTACAAAAAAATTATCAAACTAAACAGGGAATTCACATTTAAACATTCATCAGTGTATTGTTGAAATAAAAGGGGAATATTTATTTTAGAGACATTTAAAGAGAAATATAAATAAATTTAATATTAAAAATGAAATGATATTATTACATCCGGTAAATGAAATAATGAAATTCCATATCAGTAAATTTGTCAACCAGTCAAAAGTTTTCTGCAATATCACATCATACAAATCCAATACTTTGCATTTGTTTGCATAATCATTGTCCTTCAAAAAGAATATAACGCTGAAAGCTTAAAAGTTTAAAATACTTTTCTACCATGACCACAAACCCTATTGACGTCAATGCAAATTACATGATAGAAAGCGTACTCAATGATTGGTTAATGTTCAATCATTTTTATAAATGTGGGTAATACCTAAACATAGATTAACAAATAGGTTATCTAAACACTGTACTCGATACACTTACTGCCTTAACCAACTGTATGTAAAGAATACCATAACTAAAGAAGTAAGACCCCCTGCCTTAAATTTGCTATACAGGAGGTAAAAATATTCGTTTTATTCATGTTTTATGGTCAATATCATTATTAAGAGAGTATAGAATGACATCAGATAAACAGCTATACCACACTAATAACTGTCTGTATTGTTGTGAAAAAAAAAAACTTCTGTATTCCACCAGAAACATGAAACTGGAAATTCCATAAACCTGGTGTTTTTGTTGTTGTTTTTTGTCATCATATTGTCTCTAACTAGAACAAGCCTTAAAATGTATATTTGTATAAACAATATAAGCATGTGCCTTTTAAACTGTTCTTCATGTATGAAGCTAACAAAACACTGTGGTTATGATTATGTCAGACGCCTATATCATAACATAAAACGAGAAGAAAAATACCTGATATTAACTGTTGAAATTACATAAAAGAATCATTACTTAAGCCTCTTAACTGAAAAAGCGTAAATACTGTTCACTTTTTATGTGAGGAATTAATAATGCTTACAAAAAAAGGCTCAAGTCCAAAGACTAATAGCGGACCCCGTATGTTTAAATTATTCTGTGCATGTGTTACAGTTGCTGTGCTTGACTTGTTTTAGTGTAGATGGCCGCCATTTTGTATTCGTTTTGTAGTGATTTTAATACGAAAATATGCAAGGAAATGGAGTAACATTTTTTATTTTGCCAATGGGGGTACATGTCCAAGTCATTGTTGATGATGAAGTATGGAAGTTTTGTGTTGATGATCTAAAATGCATGCAGTTTGGTGAGATTTTGGAAAAAATTTGGTCTTTAAATAAAATGGGAAAAAAGTGTGGACTAGAGAGGTGGCATTAAATTACTGGCGTTTAGATATATTTCCGTTTTTAGCTGCCATCTTGTGCAGTGAGGCGGAACCATTTGAATAAGTTTGGTAGAGGACCACTAAACGAACATTGGCGTGAAATTATTTCAAAATCTATTTCTATTTTTAGCTCTGGGGCCACCTTGTGCATTGAAGTGGAACCATTTTCACAGGTTTGGTGGAGGACCATCCAAGGAACACTTCTGTAAAGTTTCATGAAGACTAACCAAGAACTTTTCAAAATATGACAGGAATACGAAACTTTAACGCAAATTCTATTTTATGATCTAGTGGCCATTTTGTGCAGTGAGGCAGAACCATTTGAATAAGTTTGGTAGAGGAACACTAAACGAACATTTGTGTAAAATTATATGAAAATCTAGCCATACGTTTAGAAGAAGATGGCGTTTAGACATAATTCTATTTTTAGCTCTGGTGGCCATCTTGTGCAGTGAAGCGGAACCATTTTTACAGGTTTGGTAGAGGACTATCCAAGGAACATTTCCGAAAATTTTCATGAAGATTGACTAAGAACTTATGAAAATATGACAGGAATACGAAACTTTAATGCAAATAGTTAACCACATTGCAATGCCCGCCCGCCCGCCCAGCTGCCCACCCAACCGACCGGTTTTCGCTAATCTATAAGTCGAGACTTTTCGTTGGAAAATCGGGCTTAAAACAAAAGCCATATTGCGTTTAAATGTTATTAAATGGGGGTGTGGGGACGGCAGCCCCCAAATCACACATTCTGCTAATAATTTCTGCCTTTGTTGTGGCCTTTTAGTGTAGATGGCGGCTCCCTTTTGTATTCAGTTTGTAGTGATTTTATGAAAATATGCATGGAAATGGACTAAAGACAAAAGCCACAGGGCGTTTGAGTGTTATTAAGCGGGGTGTGGAAGCAGCAGCCCCCAAATCACATTCTGCTAATGTACACTTACATTTGCCTTGTGGTTAACATTTAAGTTTTCTTAAATGGATCTTGGAAAGTTGCGGTTAATGGAATATTCAAAGGCTGGTTTTTATTTATTATTTCTTGTCACGTTTCCTGTTAATGAATACTTGTAATTCTTAGTCTTGAGATATAATTCCTTCGTTTAAATTACGTTTGAGTTGTTAAACTTTTACACTTTGCCATTTTAACAACAATTTCAAAATTGCCGCCAGATTTCATAGAATGTTATTACATTACAAAAATATTCAAATATGCTTTAATATTTTGTGAAATATTTCACAAAATATTAATATAACTTGTTGCAACTTGTTTCCCTGTTACGAAATTGTCACAAATAAAATAACTTGTTACAACTTGTTTCTCTGTTACGAAATTGTTAAAAATAAAACGAAACTATCAGAAGGCAGAATATGTATTTGCTTATATGTAATATTCATGAAAAATAGATGAAATTCGGATTTGTTTACACATAACATAAATTATTATTGCTTGTCATGCATATTTTGTAGCAAGAAAACTACATTATTTAAATAATAAATAATATTCTGATTTACCTATAGATAATCATGACATGAATGTATTTAAGATCTGTCATACAGTCTTCGGTAACAATAAAAACAAAGTTTCAAGTTCTATTTCTGTCACTAAAAACCTATTACATGTACTTTGGCAATTTATGACCACTCAAATTAAGTTCGTATGATAGCCTACTTCAAACAAGGGCAATGTAATAAAGCTACCAACAGAAGCCAAGACCAAAAAAGAATCATATACTTCCCCATGCAAATATTTGCTCTTGCCTATTATACCTAATGGAAAATACTTTGCCACAGTATGCAAGTATGCTTTGTTCAAACAAACTATGATATTTTTCAGTGAGCCAGTGATCCGAACACGTCTGATATGACAGCTAACAGGCTCTAATTTCAATTTGAACAATTTATGGGGCAACTGTGTTAGTCTGGTTTTCAAATATATGTTAAAAAGGGTGAAATTTAAGATTTAAGAAATAATTTTTGATTTATCATTGTTTATCGGCCAATAAACAACAATTTGAAGTTCTGATGCGTAGGTTTAATAGCTCCGCATCAAATGACAAAGAGTTGTTTATTGGCCGATAAACAACGATAATGTGAAAATTATTTCAATTCTAACATGACTTAACAAATATTTTGCAACAGCAATGAGAAATACATTTTACTACACTCCGCTCAAAAACGGGACTACTTTTTACTATGCTCCGCTAAAAAACGGGACTACTTTTTACTATGCTCCACTCAGAAACGGGACTAATTTTGACTACACGCCGCTCAGAAACGGGACAACTTTTTACTATGCTCCGCTCAGAAACGGGACTACTTTTTACTACACTCCACTCAGAAACGGGACTACTTTTTACTATGCTCCGCTCAGAAATGGGACTACTTTTTACTATGCTCCCCTCAGAAAAGGGACTGCTTTTTGCGTTGTTTATGGGTAGTTTAACAATGATAATTTTGTTCTTTCTCTAGTGAAGAATTAGCGTGTATCATGTTAAAATGAATAATATACAAGAGCACCGCCTACGAGTGCTGGACACTTGACTTTCTCATATTTGATAGTACTATGGGCTTTTGTTTATAGAATAAGTTTATCACTGTCATGAAGTTTTTTGAATTTCAAGTCAATACCTCTTATAGATATTGAGAAATAATAAAGCAAAAAATTCTAAGTTAAAAAAGGGCAATAACTCCACCTTGATATAGTTACCTCATTTTGCTTACAGAATGATTTCGTAACTGTGATCAAGTATTTTGTGTTTCAGTCAATACCTCTTATAGATATTGTGAAATTTGACCTAAAGTGGAATTTCTAAGTTGAAAAAAGGGAATAACTCAAACCAAATTTTGGAAAGAGTTACCTCCTCTTGTCTGTTGAATGGTGTCAGCACTTTAAATAAGTACCTATAGTTTCAATTTAATGTCGGTCATAGTTATTGAGAAATTTTATATTGACAAAAAATTGTCAAAGTTGTAAGTCCATACAAGGGCAGGTTACTCTGGAAATACAAATCACAGGATTACCTGCCTGGTTGTAATAGTGAACAAGTATTGAAAGTTTCACACAGATACCTTTGATAGTTTTTGAGAAATGGACTCTGACAAAAAACCTGACCAAACAAGAGCTGTCAGAGGACAGCGCGCTCCACTATTCGAAGTATTTCAGTTGGCACATATTTTGGATAGTGGAAGGGGCATAAATATGTTAAAATACGACACTTTTAAGTGAAGCCTTGTATAGTTTATACATTTTTGGAACAAAAACTTCAACCACAAAATCTATGTAAAAAGTGTGCGTTACTCTGTCAAAATACAAAACAGAGTTATGGGTAATGTTGCCCCTGATACTAGAGTTGATGACAAAGGTTAGTTCCAAGTTTCAAGTGAATAACTTATGTAGTGTTGAAGTTACAAAACTTTTGAATATAAACTTTAACCAGAAAATATATGTGAAAAAGAGGCATAACTCTGTCAGAATACAAAACAGAGTTATGGTTAATGTTGCCCCGGATACTAGAGTTGATGACAAAGGTTAGTTCCAAGTTTCAGGTGAATAACTTATGTAGTGTTGAAGTTACAAAACTTTTGAATATAAACTTTAAACATAAAATCTTTGTAAAAAGGGGGCATAACTCTTTCAAAATACAAAATAGAGTTATGGGTAATGTTGCTCCTGATACTAGAGTTGATGACAAAGATCAGTTCAAAGTTTCAAGTGAAAAGCTTACATTGTATTGAAGTTACAAAACTTTTGAATATAAACTTTAACCAGAAAATCTTTGTGAAAAAGGGGCATAACTATGTCAAAATACAAAAAGAGAGTTATGGGGAATGTTGCCCCTGATACTGGAGTTGATGACAAAGGTTAGTTCCAAGTTTCAAGTGAACAACTTATGTAGTTTTGAAGTTACAAAACTTTTGAATATTAACTCTAACCAGAAAATCTAAGTGACAAAGTAACAAAGGAGCATAACTCTGTCAAAATACAAAATAGAGTTATGGGGAATGTTGCCCCTGATACTGGAGTTGATGACAAAGGTATATTCCAAGTTTCAAGTAAATAACTTATGTAGTTTTGAAGTTACAAGACTTTTGAATAAAACCTATTCAGACGCAAACGCTGATGCCAACACCAGGGGTAGTAGGATAGCTCACCTATTCTTTGAATAACTAAACTTAACTAACACAGACACTCACGCAGACGCAGAGCGATGACAATTGTTTGACTTTTTTCTTCAAAAAATGGAGCTTACAATAAAAACAAGAGGGCCATGATTGCCCAAAGCGCTCACCTGAGAACTGGTACAGATGAAGACCATACTGTTGTTACAGGTTTGAACATTAAGGTATCTAAACAATGCGCAATGGGGGATAGGATCAATTTGATTTAAAACATCGGTTAGTGCAATCGGTTAAGATTGGATAAAAAGTGCAGGCTCCAGCATGAGAACAAACCCAATTGTTGACGGCACACGGACAACAGAGGACGCAGGAGAGGTTCCCTATACCAACAGCTCACTGAGCACTTCATGCTTAGGTGAGCTAATGATTAGCCAAATGGAAAATGAACTGCTATTTGACCTTCATGTTTCACCTATTTACAAAAACAAATTGTTTAATGACAGAAGTAATGCAAAAGTTGTATCCACCATAAATGGAAATTTTTGCCAGGCAACAAATATAAATTCAATGAGTGCAACCAGAGCAAATTGAATTCTGTGAAAATCTAAGATGGATTGTCGTGGTCCACCAACACTAGCAGAATGTAACCATCAAGTATTATACAGAATATATACAGTTAATAACCTAAAAGAATAGATCCATAAATTTTCCCCAAAAAAGGTTTACGATAATAGAGGCATGATTGCCTCAAGTATTTTTATTTTAAATATTAAAACAAAAGCAAATTTAAATGCTCTCCCAAAAGAACATAATGGGCCCACAAGAACTGGTGTCCATAAACAACTAGATTTTTTGGAATACATTAGCATTTGGAACTCCTTTGTTTCATAGTTGTAATACATTAGCATTTGGAGTTTCATAGTTGTTAATTACTTCTTAATTACTTCCTCCAAGGCTTACTAAACAGATTCATAGAAATGTAAGGTTCACAAAGTCAATTCATGCAAATCAAAGAAAACCTGCTCAACATGTATGGAATTGCAAACGCTGGCGCTGATTTAACACAGTCTACGAATGTAAGCCATTGAACATGTATTTGGCTTTCAGGTGGGGTATTTAGGTGACAGATAAGAACGCATTATTGGTCTCTCATGACACCTACGTATTTATAGGTTTTTAAATTCTGAATACAGCCTTTGTAAGGACAAATGTTGCACAGTGTGTGCGTAGACTCAGTGGGGTGAAGTTTAACTTAACTTGGTTCTTAATTAATAATGTGAGAAAAATATCACTTAGTAATTGAGCCAAAAGTTGAAACTACACACGGTAAATAACAAGTGGATATTGCATTTTTGAAAATATTCTTAAAGGAGATTAACAAACAAAATACAAATCAGGATTTAGAAGAATGTAACAATAGTTAACAACTGTGACTGTGGACACAAGAAGAACGAAATTCAATTAATTCAAACAAAAAAGGATTTACAGACAAGAACTGATTTGTGACATTGCTGGACATAGTCATTATATTTCATGTGAACTTAAGACAGGTTAAATTAAATTTTGTCCCAGCCATGAACGAACATCACAGGAAAGCGTTACGGGAAAACAGCAGCAAGCTTCTGAAGGATTTGGATCTAACGCCAGAACTGACAGCCAAGCTTCTGCAGTATGGCATCTTCAACGAGGACATGGTCGAAGAAATCAAGGTAAATATAATTAATAATGATTACTTTGAATCAATGAAAATGATAAATCAGCCAACCAGTGCAATACTGGAATTGACTGCCAAGATTCCCCATATTGGCATTTTCAATGATGACAATGTCAAATAACGATAACCAAACACGTGTTGTTTTTTTATATACTAAATGTGGTACTTGTATAATATATATCTTGAATATATAGTTTATATGTTACAACATTCAAATACATACTAATTATTTTCCTGCATAATTTGAAAAAAAAACTTACAAAATAAATATAAACCCAACTAGTTTCAAGGACAGATGCACAGGTACCAAAAAACTGCGTTAAAATTTATACTTTAACAAAACTATTTGCAAATAATGCTAAACAAGAGGGCCATGATGGCCCAAAGCGCTCACCTGAGTCTGAGTACTATGGCGACCATTAGGGATGCAACAGGTACCCGTAAATACCCGAATTCTTGGTACTATTAAAACCCATTTCACATGGCATTAACATATAGGGGCGATCCACAAACCATGGAAATAATTCTATAAAAATACATAAAGAGCTTATGATTGGATACTACCATCTTTTTTTCACATACCGGTATATGTTTGAATTAAAATAATAAATTATTTATTAACACCAGTACACAGACCGATTCGATATCAGTTCAACTTTGCGTATCAGTGATTGACATATTGTTCTGTATTGTTGTTTTCAAAAATGTTTTAAATATTTTTTTGCAACCAAGTCCATAAGCAATGATAAACCCTTACGGGTTTGAAACTGGTACATACAGTGACACTCTATAGTTACTACACTCTACCAAAACTTCATAAATATCATCATAATGGCACCATATAAATGTATCCAACCAAGTAGATTATTCTGGCTTTGTGGGCCCGTCTAGCTCAGTTGGTACAGCACTGTTCAATCAAGGGTTCTTGAGTTCGAGCCCCAGCCGGCCACATAACTTGTGTGGGGATTGGTCGTGAAATAATGTCTACGTCCATTCTCCCCCTACCTCTGATTCAAGTCGGGCAGTTGTCATTTACTGGCATAAGTATTTGCACTTGGTACTGGTAAACCACTTACATCAGCTTAGTTTGCCCAGAAAAAGTGTGAGTATGTTAACTGACCGCCATTATATCACTGAATTACTGGTAAATAAGGTGAAAAATCCAAACAAACAAACTTTCCAAATGTACTCTTAGGAGAAGGAAATTTCTAGGTTACATAGGAATACTTATTGTTAACATTCACAACCATACAACTATCAACATTGTCAGATTAAATTATAAATAACTATAAAACCTTCTGTTTTGCTTAAAAACTTACTAACAATTTTGAGTCAATAACACCCACAGATACAAACTTTCCAAATGTACTCTTAGGAAAAGGGAAATTTCGATGTTATATAGGAATACTCATTGTTAACATTAAGAACCATACACCTATCAACATTGTCAGATTAAATTATAAATAACTATACAACATTTTAGTTGATTTGTGTAAAAACTGACTAATAATCACACCAATTTTGAGTCAAAACAGTGCATTAGTATTTTTCAATTAAGGAGAAATAATAAATCAGCTTCAAAAATCATGTAAGATAATAACTTTAGTTTTCAAATTCCCAATTTTTAAATGTATAAATCAGTCCAAAAGTTACATGATTAAATGATACTGAATAAGTTACTAACTAAACAGTCCAAAAACTACAACAAAAAATTAAACCTTTCAGGCACTAGATCACATGATATTAATCCTATATTCTGATTTCTTGTTTACAACATGAATGTTAGCTGTTTATTGTTATTTACATCTTTTTCCTGACTGGATGCAAAGACAGAGAGTGGAAAAATTTACTGCTGCACACATTGCCAAAATATAGGTCAGCAGCAGGCTATACATGGATTACTACATGTATGTGTAAAGATGCTGATCTAAAAAAGAAGTATCATGTTGACTCAGAGTGATGTATTGATCTTACTGATAAGCAGATTCCACTATCTGGGTTATATCTGTGACTAAAGGAAAATAACACATTTATGGCACTTATCTTCCTGATACTGCATTTACCTCCCTTTACCATGTGAGTTATTCAGGAATAGATGTATTTGGGGCAAAAAAAGGGACAATAACTCTGGTGTTCCTGGTCCGATCAGGCCCATTATCGAACTCGTCCAAGATTTTATGGTCATATAAAAACTGTGCAAGTTTGGTCAAGATTGAATAAAATATGTAGTCTTTATCGCGATAACGGTCCAACTTGTTGACGGCATACGGACGCCAGACGACGCCGGAGAGGTCCCCTATATCAATAGCTCACCGAGCACTTCGTGCTCAGGTGAGCTACAAATATCACTGCAGTTTGATCTGGCCCATTTCTAAACATTCATCATGATGGACAGACAGGTAATATTTATTAACTTGACTGAATGTTTACTTGTATCAAGCCTATTGCAATTGAGTTATTGTTACAACGATCTAACCCCTTCATTTGCAGAGCGGACATACGACCAAGGAACGTGTACAGAAGATGCTTTTAAAGTTACCTAGACGCGGCCCAAGGGCGTATGACAAATTTTGTAAAGCCATACAGGACACATATCCATGGCTTGCTGATGATCTTAGAAAAAGTGCCGAAATATACTCACACAAATCTGGTAAGCTTAGCTGCTTTTATGTCATAATACCTCCAATCACAATATTATTAACTTCCATCTATTTATTCACATTAATTGATTCAAACAAATGTTATCTTGCCTCATAAAAGCTGTTCTTCTCGCATATTCAATTGTAGTTGACTAAATTCAAGTGTCATTGCTTTTGATAGTTTTAAGTATCACACGTTAGTCATACCAATGTTTATATAACCGAATTTGTCATGTTTTGTAAACTTGTGTGTTTTAACCTGAATAAATCTATCTATCTATCTAGAGCATTCCCAAACTCTCTTTCTTTTTCAAAGGAAATTGGCAACATTGCTCAGTGTTGTCATTATTAACCGATTGCCGATCAAATTGATCATTTAAAATCATGAGAAAATCGGTTGTTTTTTCATGAACATAAAAACTGCAATCAGTAATATCACAAGGAGGCCCCCTAGGCCAAATCGCTTAGATTTAGATAAAAATCGCTTGTTTCATTTGATAACGACTACCCTGAATTTTTACAAATTGACATTATTTCTATCAATGAAAAACAACTTAATCTACAGTTTTATATGTCAAAGTGCATGCAGCTTGCTTTAAATTTTCAAAACCAAAGATCATTCTATTCAACGCAATGCCTGGCCGTCTGATTCATAATAATCGGAAACCACAAACAAACGAAAACAGGAAACAAACATTATGCTTTCAAAGTAAGTTATAATACACTTCAAGATTAAAGTCTTAAACTAAATAATGATATTTGAATGAAACATATTTCTACTTTTATTCAAAATTGAAAGTTAAGAAAATTAATGAATTAGAGACGCCATCTTAACTGAAAGTTATCGAGGCTGTGTTTACTAACTGGGAATGTTTAATTCACACATAAAAATATATTTTTAATTTTATTTTAATTCTTTCAGAAACTCAACAAGGTTTGTTAAAGGAATGGAAACGATACTTTTTGCAATTTGTCTCTAAACCCATTTTTAACTTTACTTGGGCTGAAGAGGTGCAATTTTTCTGTTTTGGCAAACTCTTTCCTTCTTACTTTCATTCATTTCACTGTCTAAACAAACAAGCATTGAAAAGAACGATAGGATGTGGTGTCTTGAACAGTCTCATACAAAATAATGTTATTGAATTGCAACTCAATACATAGATGTATTCATTAATGTATTCATATAAGAAATGCACATTTATTATATCGGAAGCTGCTATCAGTGCAATTTTATCAATTCCTCAGTCATGCCTGAACATTTTCAAGTAAAATATCAGAAAATTCCTGTCAGTTATCTAAGCAAATTATAGTTATTTATCAAATAACTTATTTTCTTTAAATACTATAATGATTGTATTCATTGTAATGTACATGTAATCATTAAATTAATAATTCTTTTCAAGTAGAGAGTACACTGTGTTTCCCAAACTAGGGGCAATAACTCAAGAGTTTATGGCCGATGTGGCCCATTTTATGGCTACTGCCAAGACACTCATTGGCCATTTAGACACAATTTTTATTGAGCAATCTCAAATATTATTTCCATTAGCTTATATAGATGAAATAAATTTGCAACAAAAAAATCAGGTTATCAGGTTATACAGATGACAATCAGAAATATGTTAAGGGCTGCTCCACGAAAAAAAGTGATGAGGGGGCAGAACGCCAGTCCGAAAATGGGGTACCACCAACACAACTTTTTTTTTTTTCAAGTCATTGATAATCAGTTTTATCCCCGTATCACCCCCCACCCAATATATTGGCGTTCCACCACCTCATCACCTTTTTTCCTGGAACAGCCCTAATACGAATGCAGTCTAATAAGATTTCTTTCTGATTAAACTTATGTGAAACTTGCTTTCTTCAGTGTCTAATAAACACGCTGCAACAAGATTTTTTGTTTTGCTTAAAAGAAAACAAGATTCGGTGTTTGATAAACACACATGCCCCCGGTTGGTGCTGGGTAGCCTATTTCTTAGTCCAAATTAGGTCAAGATCAAGGCCAAAGTGAGGTTGGGTGATATGGGTGGATTGGGAACGGTCATAAGTAACAAACTGTGTAAATATCCAAGTGTTGTAGTAAGCGGTGTTGGTGCTAGACGAAACGGTAAAATCTAGTTAACCAAGAAACAGCACATATTAATTATTCTAAGTGCAAATTAGGTCAAGGTGAAGGTCAAAGTGAGGTTGGGTGATATGGGTGGATTGGGAATGGTCATAAGTAACAACTGTGTAAATATCCAAGTGTTGTAGTAAGCGGTGTTGATGCTAGACGAAACGGTAAAATCTAGTTAACCAAGAAATGGCACTTTTGAATTATTATAAGTCCAAATTAGGTCAAGGTCAAGGTCAAAGTGAGGTTAGGTGATATGGGTGGATAGGGAATGGTCATAAGCAACAACTGTGTAAGTATACAAGTGTTGTAGTAAGCAGTGTTGATGCTAGACGAAACTGTAAAATCTACTTAACCATGTCACGGACGGAAGTACGGACGGACGGACAGAACAATCACAATATGCCTCCTGCATCAAGATGCCGGGGGCATAAAAACAACTCTATTGCTCTTCTTTTACCTCAACAAAATAATATATAAATACAATTGCAATAATATTCAACAGTGTCAAATTTAATAATAATGGCATTAGTTTGGCTTTAACATGATAATGTCATAACATGCTTTCACATTAACTGTGGGCAATTATAACATAATAGTCACAGAAAACTACTCAAAAGTAGTTTTGAAATGCCCAATACTTTTATGGTAAATTAAGCTAACAGCCGTTACATTTTGGATGGCGTTATTTATGTAAATTATATGTAACAATTTTAAACTGTGTGTTATTCTATATAAATTGTTATGCTAAATCATTTTTAAAAAATCTTTGATAAGCAAGTTGCATGTAGTATTTATTTTATTTAAATCTTAAGTCAACAGGCTGATGGCTTAAATAAGTTTTAAGCAACTCAGTGAAGAAGAATTTCGAAATAGCCAGCAAATGAGAAGTAACTGACAGTGAATTCTTCATCCACTTTGTATCACAGAACCACATCATTAATACAAATATATGCAATCCAATTATGCGAAAGGAAAAAAAAAACTTATATAATATTATAGACCAGAAATTTTGTTTTAAAAATGAAAATATCAGGAATACTTTCAGCGATGAATGTTCTTTTGTTGTTTCAGAATCTGAAACATTGACCTTGAAGAAAATGGTAGACATTCACGTCGACCAGAAATTTGGCAGCTCTAAAAGACTGAGTGAAGAAGACAAGAAAGAGATCAGAAAGTTCATTTACAAAGAACTTAAGAATGGCCTTGATGGTCACATTGAAAATCACAACCAAGAAATGGAGGTACAAAATGTGTTACAGAGGGTGTACAAAAAGATGACAGAGTGCTCAACATGCAGCACAAGTGATAATGAAGACGATGAGTCGGTGACAGGTGTGGACGGGGAAGTAACGTTGGAGATGATCAATTCAAAGATTGACGACAGGAAAAAAGAAATTGACGATCTTAAAAACATTAACAAAACCTGTTTGAAGATGCTGGAATTTGAAGATAGTGGATTTCCGTTAGATGATATATTGAGTACATATATTGATAACAGAAATGACGAAAAAAAGCAACTAACAATACTGAGCAAGAAAGTTGACATTCTTGAAAAAAAGAGAAGACAATTAGAAACATTATTATCAGAGAAGATGGAAGAGTTTAACGCAATGAGAGTAGACCTAGAAGCCTCACGACTTCAAACAGAAAAGGTAAAACAAAAGAAATGTGAACTCAAGTCCAAATGTGAACAACTTGAAAAAATGCAACAAGAACATTTTAAGAAGCAGAACACCCTTACTGATATGAAGGATTTGCTCACCAGATTTCAAAGTAATCTATCGAGACCAAAACAAGAGCCACCAAGACTTTCATACCCGTTAGACTCTGTTGACGGACCCACACAGACAGAAATTTCATTGCCAAGCATCAGGCAGTCACAAAAAAGTTCCAGAAGCCACAGATCCCGTCAGAGCACTGAACCAGCAAGAAGTTATGTGCGAAACATTCCTCATGCGAATCATCGTCACGAGTTACCAGGAAGAGAAAGACCATACGAAAAATGGAACTATTAACTAACGGGCCCAGTTTCACAACTATCCCATCAGAAACAATACTTGTAATAATAATTCTGTGATAAATTACTGAAAAGAAAACGTGTCCGCTTCATGTTGGAATTGTTATAAACAATTTTGTCATTGAACTGGATACTTGAAAAAGTGAACTGGGCATTTAATTATGTACAAATGTGGATAAACCCTATGACACTAAGACAGTGAATAAACTAATAAGAAGTTTGTAAATGGGTTGACCCCCTCTAGAACAGACCACCTCATGCACTAAGGGCCAACACTTACCACTAGGCTTATGAGGACAAAAACCAATCTGAAAACTGGCTCATTTGTAAACAAATAGGGTACTTTTAACGCACCTATTAACACGGATTTCTGCAAAACAACCACTATGTGTGAATAAACAGCATAGACAGAGTGGACATGAACTATAAAAATAGACCAAAGACAAAGAAATATATAGTTCTAGCTAACTATGAAAATGGACCAAAGACAAAAAAATATATAGTTCTTGCTAAAAACTACATGTTAACGATATCCTTTTTTATTACTCACACATATACATGAGTACATGAAGTGCCAACATATGCAGTACAATCTTTCACTAGTTATGAATTAAGAACTTGTCTGTTATACAAAATTTGAGGCGCGTTGTGGAAAAAACTGGACTTAATGCATGTGCGTAGTGTCGTCCCGGATTAGCCTGTGCAGTCCGCACAGGCTAATCCAGGACGGCACTTTCTGCCTACAGTGGATTTATGTTTAGAAGAGACTTCCTTGACAGAAAATACCATAAAAGCGGAAAGTGCCGTCCTGGATTAGCCTGTGCGGACTGCACAGGCTAATCCCGGACGACACTTTATGCACATGCATTAAGACCGGTTTTCCCGAGACGCGCCTCATTTATATTTTACACAATTTTTTTTTATATTAATATTTTACATATTAACTGTGATAATTGACTGTGATAACTTTTGAGGTGGCAGCAGTTTGATGAATATGGTGACTGTCTTTGCAAAGGCAAGATTACAAGTTTGTTCCTTACACAGGGAAGTTTCAAGTAAACTTCCTTTAAAGACACTCGAGTACTCAGGCCATATTCCATAAACTTATCTAAGTTTATCTTACAATATTTTCATTTAGTTTTGAACGTTTGAAATGTAATAGTTTTAGACTACATATACCTTTGTGAAGCACTTTACATTAAAGTGTGCAATAGTAATACAGTTCATATTTAATATACAAGATGTTATACACTTGTGGAATACAAAGTTTAAGAAAATTAACGGTGTTAATAATCAGGTTAAGATATTACAAGCATCTAAAGTAATTTGTTAAATATTTTAACTTAAGTGGCACATTTTGATTCACTGTATGTGTTTCATTAATTAACACATTGACATGATGTTTATATTTGTCAAAACATATTTAAATAAAGATGCCTTTTCAACATGTTATTTAGTGCTGAACTGTGTTTATCTGGGAATACACAGTTAAAGAAAATTGTTTATTTATGGATAAGGATAAAATTTAACTTAAGATGCTTTGTGAATACCACCCCAGGAAACAAACCTGTGGGATCTTTATGAATCAATGGCTTTCAACATTATATAGTTGAAATAAGTTGGTTTAAAGAAACCTGGTAGACTGTAATATGAGTGTTGTTTATGGTACGACAAGATGCAATTTTTGGATTTAAAAAAGATCAACTAAAAACTGAGAAAGAACATTGCAGAAAGTATCGGTGATTAATTTATGGACTGAGAAAGAACATAGCAGAAAGTATCTGAGATTAATTTATTGACTGAGAAAGAACATTACAGAAAGTATCGGTGATTAATTTATGGACTGAGAAAGAACATTGCAGAAGGTATCGGTGATTAATTTATGGACTGAGAAAGAACATTGCAGAAACTATCTGGGATTAATTTATTGACTGAGAAAGAACATTGCAGAAAGTATCTGAGATTAATATGGGATTGACAGAATTAAAAAAAGTTTAATAATTATAAATCTGCATTAGCAAGGTTACGAAATTTTACCTTACTTATTTCTTTCAGTATCTAAACTTTTGGAAAGTCTTCACAAAGGAAACAAAGATTTAAATATTAATTCAAAACCGATATATTTCAACACTGATCAATTTAATTTTTCGATTACAATAAAATTCCCTACTCTGCTGTGTCAATAACGACTTGTTCAGTTGGCAATGTCATAATACATTTAAATGACAATGAATGACAGCAGTATATCATCGATTACTAAGGAATTATTCAGTCTAAAGATTTCAAATTAATAGCTGTCATATAACGGTCCACTTTTTTCAATAACATTTAAATGTAATTAGATTTAAAAATGGATTCTTACGCAGATCAGGGTGACATGGTTTAATGTTCTACACTAACATAATCCAATAGATTATTGTAAAGATTAGCTTTGGAAAGGATGGTGATCTAATATGATTAACATGTTCGTGTGTCTACTAACCACGTAGATTAGGGAATATAATCAAGTATGACAATTTCCCAGACAGGGAGGAAATGTGTGACCATTATTATTCGGAAAACTTGTACTAGACTGCTAAAACCAATTTTTACACATAAACAACAGATTTTACATTATCATTCACATTGTTGATGAACTATTTAATTTTGTTACCATTACTTCATATTTGCTATTTCTTTCTGTCAGCATATACTCATACCTATTGGCATATTTAACAAAATAAAATAATTATTTTGTAATCATCCTGTCATACTTGATATTTGCTAAGATGTGCCTTTTGTAAGTTTAAAAGTTGTACTTCAATCTTCAAAACTTCAAGCAGCAGTCCAGAAATCTGTTAATACAAAAATAACATTGCAGAAGTCGTTTCTAATGGACATACTACCAATCAAAATAAAATAAAAAGCATTGAAATAGGTAAAATAGTAACATTTTGGTAATTTTTTTTCGTAAAATTATCTGTATGAGATAGCTGGTGATGCCTCTGGAGTAAATCAGCGTGTACATTAGTGTATATTCTGTTCGTACCAAGCTTTTCCGAACATAAATGTTGTAAAATGCCTTTGGCAAATAAGAAACAGTTTTCAGTCGAATAAACATTATTAGCATTCATTAGAACTAATGCCAATTTAAAATGTATTGAATTATATTCTATGGACTGCGGCTTTAAAAGATGCGCTATGAAAGACGAAATTTTTAAGAGAATATTGGACCTTAACCTTGGCAAAAATGGAGAAACGGATGTGATATGCATCGCTCATGCCTAAGGATTTAAACTATGTGAAATTTGTAATTTAATGGCAAATCACTAACTGAAACTGGCAAAAATTATATTGATAGTGTTTATCAAATTGTTGTTGGTTTTGTTTGTTGCTTTTACATACATTATTTGTAATATTACAAATATTGTAAGCACCATTGTGCCAACTGTTGCTATAGAACTTATGTAATAAAAGTGAATATTGCGGCTGTCCAAAGTCACCATCCTAATTAGTAAAGTGACGGTGATGAATTTTTTATTATTGGTATTATTATCAGTATTATCACACCATCATCATCATCATCATCAAGTGATGATGATGAATTTATTATTATTATTTTTATTTTATTTTATTTTTTGTATTATCATCATCATCATCATCATCATAGTCGTCATCGTCATCATCATCATCATCATCAAGTGATGGTGATGAATTTATTATTATTATTATTATTATTATTATTATTATCGTCATCATCATCATGATCATTATCATCATCATCATCATCATCATGACCACTACCACCACCATTCCACCATCACCACCATCATCATAATCCTCATCATTCTTTATTAGTATTTGATTTTTGTTCTATATGCCGATACTTTACAACAAGAAATAACAGTAAAAAGTTAAGTCACCTTACCAAAGATGTGGAACATCTATTTTGTTTGTTATCTTATTGTTTTTGTTATTGTTTTTTTCTGTTGTTATATTTCTGTGTTACGAAGCATCAAACCAACATTTTTCTTGGTGATGGTGATGTACATTTTACAATGCATTTTATACCATTTCATTGTTCTTTTAGTAAATGATGTTTTTACAATAATGGAAAAAAAACACTTAAAACTATTCTGATACAAAATTGGTCTTTGCCTGTTAAATATTCAGTACCAATTACACATGACTTCAAACCATCAAGAGATAAGTGTCAAACATTGGTTACAATTTTTTTGTCAAAAATAAGTATTCAGATCTGAAAACCATTCTATTGTTAATTATTAGTGTTCAAGAAGTAGTAAATCAAGGTGATATCTGGGTCCAGTTGCTTAAAACTTTAACGGCCGGTTAAGCTAACGGCCTGTTAACTTTAGATGTAAATAAAACTAATATTACAAGCAATTCGCGTATGAAGCATTTGTCAATTACTTGAGCATATCAATTTATTTAAAATAAATGCAAATTTTAAAATTTTAACATTTAATTTACAGCAAAAACTTCATCCAAAAGTTAACGGCTGTTAGCTTAATTGGCCGTTAAAGTTTTGAGCAACTGGGCCCAGAGTCTTTTAAGTACAGCGTGTCTATAGCACATGTCATTTCACTGAATTTGGTGTTTAAATACAAACAAAGAGAAAATGTCTTACATTTTGTACTTTTAAAAGGCGATATTGTGTAATTCAACAATCTTCCCATATTTACAGAGACAGCGAAGATTACATAATTACAAAGTGATACGAAATAACTGATATCAATTGAAAACATGCATTTCATTAAGCACAAAGTCACTTAATGACAATCACATCATATAGCCCCAAACGTAACAATTTATTTTAAATTATATTAATTTATTGCATTTGTTAAAACATTTATTTGTTTGTTTCCTTCTAAAATAAACATTCTAAGAAACCACGTGTATTTGTCTATTTATATCCTGACAAAAAGGATACAACAGGTGAATAACCCTTTTCGAAAGTGTATTTAATACGCATTTAATGCGTATTAAACGCGGCCGTACTGGTACCGTATTTTTCTGCGTTTAATACGCATTTAACACTTGAAAATGCAGAAAAAATACACTTATTACCACAATAAAGTGTATTTTTTCTGCATTTTTCCTGCATTAACACACTTACGTGCATATAAAGTGTATTTTTATTTTCTCCTTAAAAAATACACTTTATCTTCAAAAAATACACTTAAGTGTATTGAAAGTGTATTTAAAGTGTATTTTCTAGTGCATTAATACACTTTTTTTGTCAAAAATGCAGAAAAAGAACAGAAAAAACACACTTAGGGTACTAACACTTTAATGCGCACTTAATGCAGAAAAAATACAGTGCCTATACCGCAGCGTCTAATACGCATTAAATGCATAATAAATACACTTTTTCGAGATGGGAATATAATGTTATTAATATATGTCATTCGCCCTACTGGCTCATGCCAATACAGTAGACCGAGGACAAATAACAGCGCATATATGAAATCACTTATTTAATTAATAAGTATTTTATTAATCCACTTTACATTATTGGCTAAAATTCCTATCCTTTTTTAAGGTTTAATATGAATGTTTGTGTTTTGTTTTATTTATTTCAAGATAGCATCATTTTGTTTCTGGAAAAACTTCCATATTTCCAATTTATATAGGAACAGTTCAACTGACCAATCAAAAGCGCTAAATCTCATACAGGCATCGAAATCTCATACAGGCAATGGTTTTAGCTAATCAAAAGGCTTAGATCCCATACAGGAACAGCTGAATTCATTACGGAACAGTTGATCGTTTTATTTACACATGCTAACTGATATAAGACGGGCATTTTCACTGATATTGTGCGTAATATTGTAAAGTTGATTTATAATACCCGATACATTATTGGGCTTTTTCTCAGAGGCTGGGCAAGGAAAACATACCAAAGAATTCCGGTGAAAAATAATGCTACATATTTGGTAAAGGGGGCGGGGGGGGGGGGCAAAAAAACCAATGACAAAGTCAACTTTTGGGGAAGTGCCTGATTTTAAAGAAATTTAGCTTGGGGAAAATGCCTTTACAAGACTTTGAATATCATACTACAAAATGTGAAACTTTCACCCCATGATAGAGTCCTGCATAAATCTGATTGTCCCCATTAAACATCATCACAACTACTGATGCATCTTCACTAGGTAGACAAACTGATTCCTGCATCTTCATTTGCACACATGGTAGGCTGTGGCTATTATATTTCTGTTAAAGCCGCAGTCCATAGATAATAATTCAATACAACTTAAATTGTCAATAGTTCTAATGAAGGTTAACGACGTTTATTCGTCTGAAAACTGTTTCTTATTTACAAAAGGCATTTTATATTATCTATGTTCAAAAATGAACAGTAATAGTAATGTACATGCTGATTTACTCCAGAGGCATCACCAGCTCTTGCATACAAATAACTATATGATAAAAAGTTACCAAAACATTATTATTTAACCGATTTCAATGTGTTTTTTTGTATTTTGATCATTAAGATGTCCATTAAAAACAATTTCTGCAAAGTTTTATTTTTATTACCATATTTCTGGACTGCTGCTTTAACTTGTGGCCAATGGAATTGCTCCAGTTTGCAAATTGATATCTTTGTGAAGCCATATAATGTTTAGGTAAGAACTAGAATATTCATCAAGGTTTCCCGCAGGCCTGTTTCGCTTGTCGGGCCCGACATGCCTTCATTGCAGTTAGTCATTTGCCGACATGCTTAAATGACGCCGACATGCTTTAATTTTCAAAGCGACAACCCTTAATCCCTTTATCTACTACACCAATCTTTAATCACAGGGCCAAAAACGAACGCCTTATTGATCGATAAGGTCTAACTTCCAACAGTCTTACTGACAAGTGACAGAACTGTGTAGTCCCGCCCACAACGATCTCATTACCCAATCAAATACAGCGATTTTTAGGGCAGTGTTTATACCTTACTTACAACTAAAAACATGTTTGACAACAAATACTAGCGCTGATGGGAAAAGTGAACAGGCATTTTAAATCATTTTATTATTATAATTAACGTTTTATTTTATCCCGGTAATTTCCTTATCCAATTCACAAACTGACAATCAAAATTATGGAAACGAATAATGTAATATAGCGCCTCATTTTGAAACACAATTTCAACGTCTTCAAACGTAATTGGAGAAGAATTCATAAGTTTTCAGTAACTTGTTTTCTTATCCATTATTGCAAGTATGTCATCTATACGTCATGTCAAATTGTCTTAATAATAAATATTGTTATATAAACCAAACGTAATTCTGTTCTCATAAACACGGCAATTAAGCAATTGACCAGTACGGCTTTTAATGTCCGCATGTAGTATAACTGATATTAATTATTTCTTTCTTTTGCATTCGAAAACAATTAATGAAATAAAAAACAGTTTTTGAAAAAACGAGCGGTCATGACAGAATTTTAAGGTGGAAAAAAGCTAGGCTTTTCAACGAATCTGAATACCATGTATTATTGAAAATTAATTCCATAAAAAAATGCAGCCTAGTATTTTGATGTACACTGCCTTCAAAGGAGTTAGGTCAACACGGTTTTATTCAATTAAGAAAACCGCAATAGTTGCGATTTTAGTCGGAGAAATATTTGTATTAGTTTCAGTTTTATAAAAGTAAGAATTCCCAAATTAAATATACTTCAAAGAGAGGTGCTGGTCGAGCAATAGGCTAAGTAGTTTAAGCAGTAAAGGGCGGTAGTAAAAGCGATACTGCGGATTTGATCGCCGCCGGGATTGCGAACGTCATAGCCGATTTCGGAAAGGTGGGGTTGCGCGATGCGGTCGATTTTGATTTGGGGAGTTGGATTCGAGCGGTGTAGCCATTTTGGGGGAGGTGGGGTTGGGCGAAGCGGCAGATTTCAAAGAGGTGGGGATCAAACGCAGCGGCTGATTTCAGGGAGGGGGGGTGGCTAAGGGGTCGGATTGGAACGATCTTTTTCAAGCCGTTTTTTTTCGCGGGTGGTGGTGTCCGGGATGCCGATATGCCTTCAAGAAATCTTGCAGGAAACCCTGATTCATTAATCATAAAACATAATATAACACCCCAAAAAATGCTAATAGATAATTACTATAAAACAAGCAACAACATTAGTACTGAAATATATATTTGTGCTTTTATCACATAATCAGAACATAAAATAAATAACTACCAATGTTGAAATATTTGGCAGTCGGCCTAATAAAGTAATATAGCCGACCATAAAATATGTATATTTGAAGCAAACAGAAACAATGAGATAAGGATTTTAATTTACTTTGAATGCCCATGTCGACCTGCTAAAACAATGAACAGTGAACATGATATTGAAACCAATATCTGATTAAACATTACCACCTAACTTTTATTTACATAAATAAAACTATTAAACAAAAGACTATTATTCACAGAAACTGTGACAAGGTGACCTTATAACACAAACTTACTTCCTACAAGGCGGTATAGGTGTTCATGTTATGGCGACATAATTATTATTTTACTATTGAAATACAATAGAATGAAATTAAATCTGCTGATATTGAAAGAAGTCTGAAAATGTTGATTGGTAGCCAATTTTGATTATGACTAATTTTACTAATTAAAGCACATTTGCATAACAATGAAGTCAGAAATTGCCATTTGCATATCAAACAATGAAACGATTACTGGCTACAGGATTACCACCCTGGACCAGAAATTGAAATTCGTGTGGGTTAACTTATTTTTCACTTACAAAACATGCAGTTAACTTTGTCCAATGTACATCGTTAATTCATTTTTAGTTCAATTAAACACAAATGAGAAACCCGGACGATATTTGTGTTTACAGAGAAATGTTAGTTCACAGTGGACATTTAAATGTGGAGTTTACTTAGTTCATCATTGTCATTAAACAAACATACGGTCAATTTACAAAACGCAGACTTTTAAACAGGTGCAAAAAGGAACTTAATCAATCAATACCAAGCAGGAGAATTCTACTCAGCAAATATTTGCCAACCAGATCTAGATTTGATATTGGACAGAGGACCGGCAAAAAGGTACTTATTTAAATAAGCAAAGTTTCAAACAGCAACAAGGCTTCAGCCAAGTGATTGGAGAACCACACATAGAACAGACATTTGATGGAACAGGCGAAGGTTACGAACTGAAATAAGCAATGTTACAAACAGAGATAAAGCTTCGACCAATTATTCAGAGAACAAAACATAGAACAGACATCTGAAAGAAGACCAGCAGAAAGTTATTATTTGAAATACAAATTGAAATGACTTAAAAACGGCAATACAGCTTCAGCCGATTCATCAGAGCACCAATCAGAGTTACGAATAGAAACAAAGCTTTAGTCGGGGTGACAGGAGGACCAATCAGAATGAACGAGCTACAGCGCAACGTGCTGCAGAAGCACACGATGGACCTGGTGCGGGGCATGATCGTGACGGAGCATCTGACTGGTTTAATGTTCTCGAAGGGCATCTTCGAAGCAGAGATGATCGAGATGATCAAGGTAGAAAACCAGTCTATTATCAAATACTTTTATCTTAACAAGGGCCGTATTAACCAACCTATTCTTAGACTTAAGACAAACAATCAAGAATACAGAGAATACTAGGTTAGAGTTGAATACAGATAAGTTTATTTAGCGAGTCTTAGAAAACCTAAACCACGAGCCTTGGTGAGTAGTTTAGGTTTTCGTGCCCAGCAAATAAACGTATCTGTATTCAACAATTACCTGGTATTCTATTTATCCCATCATTTTCAGTCTTTATTTTGAAAAAAAAACGATAGAAAATCGCTAAATAACACGAAAACATCTATTGACGTCACAAAAATAAACACATGACGTCATTATAATGCGCGTGTTTGCTGTATTCAACTAGGTGGAATACACCTAAGTTTATCCCACTGGGTTTTATTTCGTCAATGCAAGCGTGATGATGAGATAAAATCTTGTAACTTTTATGTTCTAAGTATACGGGCTTGCTTGGCAAAACCCCTACTTTTGAGGACTGCCTTACTGGACCTGTATTCATAAAAATCCTAAAAAATGTGAAATTAATTTAAGCCAAAACACTTTAAGAATCTGGGGCTTTTTCAGTTTTAGTTAACTAACATTGAGGTTCTGTTCTAGTCATTTCTTGATAGACACAAAACAAAACCACAATAAAATTCTTAAATAGAATCAAATATTATTTCCTCTACCTAGTTAGGTAATGTTTTGCATACACTGGTTTGTCTTTCTGTCTGTTACCAATGTTAAGCAAAAACTTTTGAGTAGAACTGAATGAAATTCTCTAGGATGGTTGCAAATGGCACGATGAACAAATTGTAAACTGTTGGTGGTGATCTGGACCGCCATCTGGATCAAGGATTATTAAGAAGATCGTTTATTTTTAGTAGACAGGAAAAGGGGAGGTAACCTATCACTGAAGGGGGCAAGGGAGATATTCTATTACTGGAAAATTCAATTGTTTAAGTCAGAGGGGGGCAAGGAGGTAACCTATGACTTGAACAATTCAATTGTTTTGAGTCAGGGGGCAAGGAGGTAACCTATCACAGGAATATTCAATTGTTTAAGTCAGGGGGGAAGGTAGATAACATATCAGTGAGCAATTCAATTGTTTAAGTCAGGTGGCGTGCAGGGGGCAAGGGTAGGTAACCAATCATTGAACAATTCAATTGTTTAAGTCAGGGGGGGGGCAAGGTAGGTAACCTATCACTGAACAATTCAATTGTTTAAGTCAGGGGGGGCAAGGGTAGATAACCTATCATTGAACAATTCAATTGTTTAAGTCGGGGGGGGCAAGGTAGGTAACCTATCACTGAACAATTCAATTGTTTAAGTCAGGGGGGAGCAAGGGTAGGTAACCTATCATTGAACAATTCAATTGTTTAAGTCGGGGTGGGGACAAGGTAGGTAACCTATCACTGAACAATTCAATTGTTTACATCAGGGGGGCAAGGTAGGTAACCTATCACTCAACAATTCAATTGTTTAAGTCGGGGGGGGGGGGGTGCAAGGTAGAGCAATTCAATTGTTTAAGTCAGGGGGGCAAGGGAGGTAACCTTTCACTGGAATATTCAATTGTTTAAGTCACAGGGGCAAGGTAGATAACATATCACTGGAATATTCAACTGTTTATGTCAGGGGGAAGGGAAGTAACCTATCACTGGAAAATTCAATTGTTTAAGTCAGGGGGAGCAAGGGAGGTAACCTATCACTGAACAATTCAATTGTTTAAGCCGGGGGGGGGGTAAGGTAGGTAACCAATCACTGGTAAATTCAAATGCTTAAGTCTGGGTGGCACGGGAGATAACCTATTACTGAACAATTCAACTGTTTAAGTCAGGGGTGCAAGGGAGGTAAGTTATCGCTGGAAAATTCAATTGTGCATAAGGGATACTGATTATGGCAGGTGTGCACTCTTGGAGAGCTTCCTAGTTTTAAATATTTTTTAAGGATGTGTAGTGTCAGCTCTTTTGTCTCTAGCTAAATCTCAAAGCAGAATTCTTCTCTTTTTGATGTTAAAATAATCATATTAAAGGTTATTAAACAAATTGCAAAAACAAATACATTATCAAAATGCTGTTCAGAAAATGTTTGTCTTTGGTAATTCAGGTTTAAACAAATATTGACATGTTGATTTTTTTATAACAACTGATATACATTGAGTTTTATTTGTTTAACAAGGTATTTATCAATATCACAAGAAACGGTTGTGCAATATTACAGTCGTACAAATAAGGAACTAGCTATAATAAGAAAAATAAGAAAATATAATAAAATGTCAGGTGAAATAATAGAAAGCTGTGATGAATGAGAATAGGCAGCTATTGTTCATATTTATAGCTTTTCATCAAACTGATACCAAACATCCATTCGGCTGACACTCCAACAAAGATACTTCTTTGTTTATTACATTTTTTAAATTTCCGTATTTTTCTTTGTTAAGACAATGTTTTACAACTATTGGTCAGTTGACCTCGACATATGATGCAAGGACACAATCAAAAATATAGATCCTCTACTAGTCATGACCAACCTATCTACAAAGTTTGAAGAACCTAGGCCTAAGGGTTCTGTAGTTATTGCCTGGACAAGGTTATACAACTATTGGTCAGTTTGACCTAGACCTTTGACCCTATGAACATGTAATCAATAGGGGTCCCACACTTCTAGTCATTACCAACCTAGCAGTTTTACAAACCTAAGACTTAGGAATCCATAGTTATTGCCTGGACCCTCTACAGATGGATGGACATTTGCAAAGCAATACACCCTGCTTCTTTGAACGGGGGTCAGGGGGTATAAAAATAGAACTTTAAAATGCAATAACCTTTGCAATATTTCATTACTGGATGGAAGAACACAGAGCAAGCAGGGCCACAAACTGTTGGCTCTTCATTGAAGGATTGGAAACATTCATTGCTATTTACTAGGGATGTCTACGAATAATCAAATATTCAAATACTTGACCAAATATTCGAATATTAAATGAGTATTCGAATGTAAAAAAAAAAAAAAAAAAATTCTCCATAATAAACTAGTTTAATTCTATAATCTGCGATCATCATGTTTTCACAGTTCCCTAATTTGACACGTTGACATGTTATTTAACACCATTGATACCCGTAGGCGCAGTGGTGACAATCGAGTCGTAAACTGACCCTAAGAAGAGACCGATATTTGCGTAGTGTGCACGTAACATTATTTGGGAGCTTAACTGAAGCTAATTGGAGACCGATGTTTTCGCAGTGACGCTAATTGGATTACAATGTTTGAACAATGTATGGTGCATTATGCCGTTTAGGTGTTACTATCAATTTAATTTCATACCTTTAATTAGCAGTGCATTAACAACATTATTCACGCCGACTTTAAAGCATTTATTCGCTCAATATAACAAACAAAAATGAGTAAACCAGCACAGGTATATATTCTATGTGTTTCCCGATTAATCTCAAAGTATTCTCGTTCATCAAAGTGTTTATTAAATGGTCCGATTGCATTTACAAATCATCATGTCTCCGCATACTTTTCATCCAGTGTATTCAAATGTATGACAAAGTAAATGATTCGAAATAAAATATAAGAACTGTTTTCTATGTTGTTGTATTATAAAATCAATGAATCGGATGATGATGATTGATGATGATGATGATGACGATGATGATGATGGAAAAATTCGTATTAATTCATAGAGTCGACAGCGAAAAGAGCGGTTTTTAATGACACATTAATTCGTTTACCTATTATACATCACGGATAATTAAACAAAGACATTAAAAAAGCGAACGAATATTCAAATATTATTCGAATAGTGAATTCGAATATTCGAATAGCGTTTTGGTATTCGTTGCCATCCCTACTATTTACATTTCATTTTTTGTCACAATATTAGACAGTCCGAAAGAAAACACCATAAGCAGGTGCAAAAACTGAATGAGGGAGGCTTTCATTTCTTGATGGTTCACATATTCCACTACAGGCTAAAAGTTCTTAAGTTGTAAATATTCCGTTAAAAAGGAAGGCCCGGATGCCTATGTCTTGGAGATATACCCCTGGCTGGATGCCGCTTTAAAATATATGAGGCATGTCGTGGGAAAAACGGGCTTAATGCATCTGCGTAAAGTGTCATCCCGGATTAGCCTGTGCAGTGCACACAGGCTAATCCAGGACGACACCTTCTGCTTTTATGGTATTTTCTGTTTCAAGGAGTTTCATCTAAACATAAATCCACTGTATGCGGAAAGTTTCGTCCCAGATCAGCCTGTGCGGAAGCAGATGCATTAAGCCCGCGTTTCCCACGACAGGCCTCATATTTTTTTAGTTACTAACTTGCCATATTCTTTGATAGGCTGGAAGAACACCCAGCGAGCAAGCCCACAAACTGTTGGAGCTGCTTCCAAAGAGAGGCCCAGATGCCTTTGAACAGTTCCTGGAGATACTTCATGACTTGTACCCCTGGCTGGAAAAGATGCTTCAGGACACCCTCACGTCAGAGTCAGAGAGGATACTTGCCAGCGAGATGAAAGAAGACACCAAGATCGATCAATGCAAGTAGAATGAATATGAACAACAGTCTTTATCTTTATTATTTTGAGTAATTTCCTTACATAAAATGGATTCTTGCCAGTCAGATGAAAGAAGGCACCAAGATTGATCAATGTAAGTAGAATGCATGGGAACAACAATCTTTATCTTGATTATTTTGAGTATTTTTGTTACATACCATGGGTTTTTGCCTGTCAGATCAAAGTCCGAAAAGGAGTCTTTCTCTTGTATTATGATATTACGATCAAATTTAATCTTAGTATATGCAATGGTGGTGCTTTTTTGCTTGCATACAATGTACAATTGTACATAATCATAACAGACAAAATCACTTAGGCGTAAAAAAAAATATGTTTGTTTCAGGTTACATGCCCAAAAAAATTAGGATAGGTAGGTTTTTTTTTATTTGGTAAAGAGTCAAATTGAAGATTATAAAACTGAATAAATACTCAAAACATATTCGTAATATCCTTAAACATTGTTTATAAGTGGATGCTATCAAAACAAAACACTTATTTCTCAAAAAAAAAACATTTAATTATTGAAAAAAAGTAATTAAAACAAAACAATATCTGACAAACCCAATAAAATGTTCTAGGGACGGGGCCTTTCTTTAGGGTAGGTCGGGTAACCTGAAACAAACATAATTTTTTTTACGCCTTAACAACAGTTTGCTCATAAATATTGTGCCTTATTGCTTCTTATCAACTCTTAAACTACAACATCTTTGGTTACTAATGTAATGCCTTACAAGAGAAAAATGCGGAAACTGCGTTAAAGCCGGATTTTTCATTTTGCAGATGGGGGATCAAGAACTTTAGAAAATATGACAGGAATATGAAACTTTAACCCAAATTCTATTTTTAGCTCTAGTGGCCATTTTGTGCAGTGAGGTGTTCCACATTTGAATAAGTTTGGTAGAGGAACACTAAACGAACATTGTGTAAAATTATTTGAAAATCTAGCCATATGTTTAGAAGAAAATGGCGTTTATACATAATTCTATTTTTAGCTCTGGTGGCCATCTTGTGCAGTGAAGAGGAACCATTTTCACAGGTTTGGTAGAGAACCATCCAAGGAACATTTCTGTAAAGTTTCATGAAGATTGACCAAGAACTTTTGAAAATATGACAGGAATAAGAAACTTTAACGCAAATTGTTAACGATATCGCAACGCCCGCCCACCTGCCCAACCGACCAGTTTTCGCTAATCTATAAGCCGATATTTTTTGTTGAAAAATCTGGCTAAAAATTCCTTTATGCAAAAACTGTGAAGAGTCTTCAGTTCCTGACTGCTACTGATCATGTCCTAACATATACCAATGCCTTCTAATTTTATCTTTTACGTAGTACAATCTACTAGGGCAGGGACTGACTGCGCATTATCAACCACGAACATACAAGGTTGGGTAATTCTCATTCAATACTTGTCAACAACCTCTTATTATTCTTTTACTTAGTACAAACTCCAAGAAGTGTCTCCGCGGTGACAAAGGCAGACGAGGACATTAAGATTCGGGTCAGCGCGTTTGTTCAGAAGCAGTTTGGACAAGTTAGGAGAATCTCCATCAGCGACAAGAAGTCCATCGAGGTCTACATGAGCCGCTGGCTTCACCTGGAGAAGAAACGTCTCAACAAACTGGTCGATGACGAATTCACAGGTAAAAAGGAAATAGGAATATGCGGATGCTAACATATATTTAAGAAATAATTTTCGATTTATCATTGTTTATCGACCAATAAACAACGATTTCTGATGCGTAGGAATTAAACCACGAGGGCGTTAGCCCGAGTCGTTTAATAGCCACGCATCAGAACGACAAAAAGTTGTTTATTGGCGATAAACAATGATAATACAAACATTATTAAAATTCTAACATGATTTGACATAGATTTTTGCAATTGTAATTGGAACTACTTTTACTATGCTCCACTTAGAATCGAAACTTCTTTTTGCAGTGCCAATGGGTACTTTAACAACAATAATTTTGTTCTTTATCTATAAATAAATTAACGAGTATCATATTAGAATATCCAATAACCAATGAGTAAACATCTCAAGGAACTGGTTGATGATGAAATTACAGAAACATTACAGAAAAAGTAACTGCAATACTACCAATGAGAAAACAATTCAACAAACTGGTTGGTGACGAAATTACAGATTAAGTTACCAATGACAAATATGCTGGTGATAACACGTATTTAAAACAAATTAAAATGTTGTAATACAAATGAAGAAATGTGTCAACAAACTGGTCGATGATGAAATTATATGTAAATTAACATAGGTACCAAGAATGAGTAAACCTTCAACAAACTGGTGCACAATGCAATAACAGGTAAAGAAACTGAGGTACTGATCAGTAAACTTCTCAACAAACTGGTGCCCAATGAAATAACAGGTAAAGTAACTGCAGTAGTAACAATCAGTAAACTTCTCAACAAACGGGTGCACAATGAAATAACAGGTAAAGTAACTGCACTACTACCAATAAGTCAACATCTCAACAAACGGGATTCACAATGAAATAACAGGTAAAGTAACTGCAGTACTACCAATGTGTAAAATTCTCAACAGACTGGAACAACAAAATAACAGGTAAAGTAACTGCAGTACTACCAATGAGTAAAATTCTCAACAAAGTAGTGCACAACAAAATAACAGGTAAAGTAACTGCAGTACTACTAATGAGTAAAATTCTCAACAAAGTAGTGCACAACAAAATAACAGGTAAAGTAACTGCAGTAATACCAATGAGAAAACCTCAACAAATAGGTGCACAACGAAATAACTGGTAAAGTAACTGCAGTACTAACAATGAGCTGACCTCTCAACAAACTGGTGCACAACAAAATAACAGTTAAAGTAACTTAAGTACTATTGAGTAAACTTTTCAACAAACAGGTGCAACACGAAATAACAGGTAAAGTAACTGCAGTACTACCAATGAGTAAACTTCTCAACAACCTGGTAAATAATATTCAAAGGCCCTATTTAGCCATTAGAAAATGTGTCAACATACTGGTCGACAATGAAATCACAGGTAAAGTAACTGAGGTACAACCAATACGGAATATGCTGGTACTAACATACATAATATTTAAATTCCCTTTCACCACTGCAACCCATATTGAATGATAGGAGGCCTATACACAGTTGGAAAAAACGTTTAGTTGGATAACATAATATTTGATAACTGAAAAATTACATTTTGATGATTTTAAGATGACACCATGCAAAATTCTCACATACATTTCTAATGACGATAAAAACAAACATCGTCAAATTAACATGCGATGCACCAGGCCATCATGCAATCAACTGATATCTATACATTACAGACAGCAAACTGGGAAATGTTCTTGACCATCAAGACGTCAAGCAGAAGCTGTACAGTCTACACTGCCACATGCGGAACAGGCACACAAAAAAGCTCTCATGGATGAAGCATGCCTTTCGAGGGGATGGACCAAAAATGGAGAGGGAAGGGACCATAGAGGTGAACACAACCGATATGACACTGGATGAAGTAACGTTCGACCATCTCAGACAAGATATAGATGAAATGCTTCACAAGATGGACTACATGCAATCGCAGATCAGTCGAAGCTATGACTATATCGATGGGAATCGGGGCACGAAAAAGGCAGATAAGGACATCAGTGTCTTGGTGCATGAACTCTGTGGCGAATACAGATACAAAGAGAAGGAACTGGTGAATGAGAGACAGAAAATCGAGAAAATGCTGGTGGAGTTGTATAATTTTTCAGCGAAATCAAATAAATTACAGAATGTTATAAATAGCCAGGAACACGAAATAAATGCTCTCAAGGACCAGATTAGTAACATAAATAACCAAAACAATGCTCTTGTGAAGGAAATAGCAGTCCTTGAGCAGGCTCAGAAAGTGCATAGAGAGAAGGAAAAGACATTAGCAGAGCTGAAACAAGCCAAAGAAGACCTTCATACGATGATCGAGGTCGTAAACAAGGAAAACAAGGAACTCAAGGAGCTTATGGGCAAACAGGGCCTGACCAGAAATGGGGTTAAAGTGTTCCCCAGAAGACCTCTAAACAACATGTGCAGCAATAATTCTAGATTTTCTCCAAGGAAACACGCGCCAAAACGCAAGTCGAACAGCTTCCGCACCTGACAAACTTGCTGACATAAATTACTGGTTTTAGTGTTAAATGCTTGCTGATTTTAGATAATGGGATTACTGTTAAGTAGTGCTCATAAAATTTCAGACAGTTGTTCCGATGGCCTAGAGAATGATGTCAATGATGTTAAAATTCTTAAAGTTTGTTCTGATGGCATTAGCACCTCGCACAGTAAACATTTATTTGTGTAACTTTTAAAATTCCAACCAGAAAGAGGTTGTTAACATAGTCTGTATAACTGATTAATCAAAAGGTGGAAAGATACATTAATTAATGTTTAAATGTTTATGTTGTTGAACGATGAACAATAAGTATAGAGAATGTACAGTGCTTATGGTTTAATGCATCCAAAGCATTTGGTTCCAATATTTGCAATACAGCTGTTACAAAGTCTGCACATGTTTGTATGTGTTTATTTGATGGGAAGTATTTATTGTACTCAGTTATCGAAATTCGCAGTTTGGCCAAGCAAGCCCGAAAACATATATGAGGCGCGTCGTTAGAAAACCGGACTTAATGCATGTGCGTAAAGTGTCGTCCCGGATTAGCCTGTGCAGTCTGCACAGGCTAATCCGGGACAGCACTTTCCGCTTTTATGGTATTTTCTGTTTCAAGGAAATCTCTTCTAAACATAAATCCACTGTAGGCGGAAAGTCCTGGATAAGCCTGTACTGATTGCACAGGCTAATCCGGGACGACACTTTATGCACATGCATTAAGACCCATTTTCCCACGACGCGCCTCATATTATTATTACAGAGCAAGAAAATGTTATAAGCCCGTCTATACAAAAATGAGAATCTGATCATGCCCGGTTCAAAATTTACCAGTGCAGGGCTTATGGGTTGGTGCTAATTTCGACCACTGTGTACTGTATTGATTATATTGTAATAAAATTGTAAAATATTTGTACATATTACAATATTTTACACACAAAATGTTGCTTTATTTGCCCCCTTGCCACCTTATTGTGACCCAAGACATAAACCATTGGCTTTTATATCTGAAATTAACTAATGATCTTTTTAAAGAGAATAAAGAACTAGTTGGAAAAAAAAAAGAGTAAGAAATAGAAACAGGAAACTTTAATCTTAACATATAACAAAACATAATACAGGCCAATAGTTAGTGAATAATTTACACACAAAATGTTGCTTCAACTGCCCCCTTGGCACCTCTAATTTATTGTGACCCAAGACATAAACCATTCGCTTTTATATCTGAAATTTACAATCTTTTTCAAGAGAATAAAGAACTAGTCGAAAAAAAAAGTAAGAAATAGGAACAGGAAACTTTAATCTTAACATATAACAAAACATGATACAGACCAGGCCAATAGTCTGTGAATAAATGTTTAAGGACGCAGCAAAAAAATAAACAATGACATGCATAAATTATGCTCATTCAATGAAATTCAGTAGGCGTTTATATCAATCCAACCACAGTGACATTTACTTAAGAAGTGAGTCCTAATTGCTTATTAGCGATTGTAGCCTATTGTAAGAAAAACAAAAGGTTGAATCATTTTTATCGAAAAGTGTAACAAAATACTCGTCCATGAATAGTCTGACAATCCCCTAAATCTTAAATGTGATTTTAAATAAGATTGAAAACTACAATAACTAGAATGTCTTTAAAGATCAAGATTTTCTTGTACTGAGTGTATAGATAAGACACTTTAAATTAAATGGGTAAAAATGAGGTACTATAAAAAAATATGTTAATTATTTAATTATTGTGTCATCAAAGAAAATTAGAAGGTTATCAACAGATTTCTTTTTAATTGGCCAACTGCAAAGTTTGTCCTTATAAACACAGCATGGACATGATTACAATGTATATAAGTAACCACCAAGGACTTCTTAAACGTTTTGAACAATACTATCAATGGTACCATGTTCGATTGTAGATTGTTTTTTTAAAAAAAACAACAACAACTAACAAACGTATTCCACACTCCACTCCTTAAACATATGGTCATCCTCTTCAAGGCATTCGGCACTGTAGGCACTTCATCAATACTTACACCAGCGTCGGAAACATAACGGCATTCACAATATGACCAGTAAATGCTTTCACGAGCCTTTTTGGTGGTACAATGTGTTTCTTGAGTCAAAATATTTCTGGGGTTTAAAGACCGAGAGTTTCAATTATCATGGGCATGGCCATTTTGCTTGTAAATACAATCTCTACGCTAAAACGTATTATTTTTAATTTATAAACAAATGAAAAACTTTTATTTTGTCAATCAACAGCATTTTCTTAACGAAATGGAAATGTTGTGTCGTTTTTATCAATCATTTACCAAAAAACACTGATATTTATTGACATTTAAGAGATGAACTTCTTCCAATACTGTTCTGAATATACTGTACGGCATTAATACTTTGCAAAATATGCCCAAGTTGTTCGATTTCCAATAGTGTGGAAATACCTTAATGAAGGAACATCCCAAATGCATAATTTAATGCAGGAACATCACCAATGCATCATTTAATGCAGGAACACCATCAATGCATCATTTAATGCAGGAACAACGTCAATGTATCATTTTTTGCAGGAACATAATAAATGCATAATTTAATGCAGGAACATCATCAAAGCATCATTTAATGCAGGAACACCATCAATGCATCATTTAATGCAGGAACAGCATTAATGCCTTATTAAATGCTGTAACACCATCAATGCATCATTTAATACAGGAACATCACCAATGCATCATTTAATGCAGAAACATCATCAATGCATCATTTAATCCAAGAACATCATCAATGCATCATTTAATGCAGGAACACCATCAATGCATCATTTAATGCAGGAACATCATCAATGCATCATTTAATGCTGTAACACCATCAATGCATCATTTAATGCAGGAACATCATCAATGCATCATTTAATGCTGTAACATCATCAATGCATCATTTAATGCAAGAACACCACCCATGTATCAGTTAATGCAGGAACAACGTCAATGTATCATTTATTGAAAGAACATTAATGTATCACTTAATGTAAGAATATCCATCAATACATCATATAATGCTGGAACATCCATCAATGCATCATTTAATGCAGGACCATCCATGAATGCATCAATTAATGAGGGAACATCCATCAATGCAACAATTAATGTGGAAACATTCATCAATGCATCAATAAATTCATAAACATCATCAATATATCATTTAAGGTAGAAACATCATCAATATATCATTTAATGCAGGAACAACATCAACACATAATTTAATGCAGGAACAGCATCATTGCATAATTTAATGCAGGAACAACATCAATGCATCAAATAATGCAGGAACAGCATCAATGCATCATTTAATGCAGGAACAGCATCAATGCATAATTTAATGCAAGAACAACATCAACACAAATTTAATGCAGAAACATCATCAATGCATCATTTAATGCAGGAACAACATCAATGCATCATGTAATGCAGGAACATCTATCAATGCATCATTTAATGCAGGAACAGTATCAATGAATCATTTAATGCAGGAACAGCATTAATGCAAGAACATCTATCAATGCATCATTTAATGCAGTAATACCATCAATGTATCATTTAATGCAGGAACATCATCAATGCATCATTTAATGTAGTAATACCATCAATGTATCATTTAATGTTGTAACAACATCAATACATATTTAATGCATGAACATCCATCAATGCATCATTTAATGCAGAAACATCTATCAAAGCAAAATTTAATGCAAGGACATCTATACACGCATCATTATCATGCAGGAACTTCTATCAATACATCGTTTAATGCAGGAACAATATCAATGCATCATGTAATGCAGGAACAGCATTAATCCATCATTTAATGCTGGAACATTTATCAATGCATCATTTAGTGCCAAAACAACATCAATGCTTCATGTAAGGAACAGCATCAATACATCATTTTCTAAAGAAATATCATGAATACATCATTTTAATGCCGGAACAACATCAGTTAATCAGTTAATGCTGGAACATTACCAATGAATAATTTAATGCTGGAACATAAGATATGTATGCTGTAATATTTCAACCCAAGCAATTAAGTTCAAATGAATACTATGCAGAACCATCATAATGCATCATTTAATTCTAGATTATTACAAAATTCATGTTCAAGATCTTAGTTAAGCAATTCTGCAAAATATGTCGACAATTTCTCATTCACCATTATTAACAGATAATAATCTATACAAGAAATAAAAATAGGTCATTTATTGCATTATACAATTAATTTTATATCCGCCTCCTATTGAACCACTAAAACAGTAACCATAATTAGATATATTTTGTAAATGACTAACTGCCTTAAGGTCAGATCAAGGCAATCTAACCTACCACTGTAGGTAGTGTTCATAATACCTTTTGTTTATCAAACAAAGCCGTCATAATGCAAATTGCTCACTTGAAACACTGTCTTTCATTAAAGTGAATGTGAAGAGTGGTTAAAATGTACAATTCTACGACACAAGAAAAAAGGAAATAAATTTGATCAGTTTAATTTGAATTCTGCACACTGAAACAATTCTTTTATACAAAGGAGGTTGCCTTTAATAGTCTTCAAAATGTTGAAGACTTTTTTATATTTTCACATGAACAATAGTCAATTAACAGTTTGAAAATTGCACCAATCAAAGGAAAAAATACACCTGAAATGAATACTTAGGATTATTTAAAAACGTGCTACTTAACTAGAAAAACCTGGATACCACCATGGATGCGAAGGAAAGGAGGGCCCTGGACAAGTGTTTTGAGGGCTTTCTAAGGGACTTGGACCCTACGCCTTCATTTCTGCACTCCCTGTACGCTGAAGGGATCCTTACTGAGGAACAGATTGACAGATTAAGCGTAAGCAGTGTACCATTTATCAACACCCGATTACTATATTCACTTTATTAAAAAAAAAATTGTATACTGATTCTTATTTACTTACCGGTATTAAACATTGTTTTGAATGTTTCCTTTACATTTTATTTTCAGACTACATGTCTATGTAGTGCTTTATAGGCTTACTTGTACTATGCCAGTACTGGTACTTTCACTGGTATTAGCATTGGAATACTTGTACTATGCCAGTACTGGTACTTTCACTGGTATTAGCATTGTAATACTTGTACTATGCCAGAACTGGTACTCTCACTGGTATTAGCATTGTAATACTTGTACTATGCCAGTACTGGTACTCTCACTGGTATTAGCATTGTAATACTTGTACTATGCCAGTACTGGTACTTTCACTGGTATTAGCATTGTAATACTTGTACTATGCCAGTACTGGTACTTTCACTGGTATTAGCATTGTAATACTTGTACTATGCCAGTACTGGTACTTTCACTGGTATTAGCATTGTCATACTTGTACTATGCCAGTACTGGTACTTTCACTGGTATTAGCATTGTAATTGGTCATAAAAAGCTGCAAGAAAGAAGTACTATACACTGTTAATACAAATAAATATAATGTATACATAACAGATAGAACTCAAGTAAGTGGTGGATAATATTTGCAAGTTTTTATGGCAGGGTTTTAATACCAGTAAGCATAAATATTTCCACAGCCAATTTTTAAGCAGATTATGGTTGACAGATTTAAAACAGTTTTTTTTCTTACAAGTTTTTTCATTGTCTTTTACAGACAACATATATTGTTTTACTATTACTGTACTGAAACTTCCAGTTACATTATATAACATAATTTTAAAAGTCACACCACAGTAATGCAATATATATCATGAATGACTTAACAACAGTAGTGACACTTCTGGTATAAGTCTAAAATATGGCTTCTACTGCATAGCTAGTTGATTTTGGGCCAAGAATCTTACAGTACATATGTCAACTATAAGTACCTCACGTAGAAAATTAAAAGTATGATTTGTTCTTTCAGAAAACCACATCCAGGGAGACCCAAGTAGCTTTGTTACTAAGAATTCTACCCCATCGAGGCCCAAAGGCATTTACAATCTTCAAGGAAAAGCTGGAAAAGGACTACGGCTGGCTCGCTCAGAAGCTTGATGAAGAATTGCGCAAGCTTCAGAGCGGGCAAGCAAGCATCAACAAGAGACTGATCAGTATCATAGAGACTCAGCTGATACCCTTGATATATGCTGACGGAGCCAGCCAGCCCATGGTAGACGAAAAAGCTCATCCAGGTTTAATTATACAGAAACTTAGTGATTACCTGACAAATCTTGAACTTAAATGTCATAAAGCGCTGGACATTAACATTCTGGGGAAGTATAAAGCTCCTATACATCAGTTGATAGAGGAAAAGTTGAAGACGAAAGGAGACAAGAAGAAAGTCATGGTTGAGTCAGAAGTGGACGACGTACAGAAAGAAATCAAAGACTTGAAGAAGCAGTTAAGAGACATGATGAAGCTAAAGGCTGATAATGACAAGTTGAAGAATATAGTTGATAAGCAAAAGGACAAACTAAAGGACTATAATAAGATGGTGCGAGATACTAAAAGATATAGACAGGATATGGAGAAATTCAAGAAGGACAATGATATGCTAAGATATGAAGCTGAAACACTACGAGAACAACTGAGAGGAAATATTGTTAATCCATTTGCCTAAATTCACATTAAAACACTATCATATATATTTTTTAACTTCAATCTTTGCTATTCTAAAGTAAATATTTGTGTTGCGTATTGCGTAGGACTTTTGTATTTTCTGTGCATTAAGTGTTTTTACTTTTCTGTTAAAGATTTATTCAAAATAAACACAAGTTTAATTACAATTTCACATTAAACTTTCCTTTTCTGGTTGATCTTGTAGACAATCCTGACTGTTTTTAACATAAAAACATTCTTTAACGAAATATTGACACGTAAATAACATAATTTTTTAGCAGAATGCTTAGAAAACTCTGAACATTCTTTGACTATGACTATAACAACTGAAGTAAGATTTTATATATTTTGTAATCATATGGAAATGACAATTAATTGTTTTAATCCGGGAATTTCTGTAACACTTGACAACGTCTTTGGCATTAACGTTGCAGATTTAGTGTACAGTGGAAATGAATTACTAAGACTTGTATTCGTATTTTTGAAAATCTTCGATTTTCTGTAACAAAGCCTGTTGGGCACCAACTTTGCAAACGAATAACAGATTGCAAATGTATTACAACACAATAAAGTCATAAGGTCAATGCAACTGGCTTGGCCATGAGCACATATTGAGGGTTGAATGCGAAACTAGTGTATCTGATATAGACATATTAAGCACATACTTGTTCTGTTGTAATGGTTATACATTATGAGCATACATTTTAACTTATAAATGTCTAGTATTTGTGTTTCAATTGACATATGATTAGTTCTGTTAGTACAGGTAAAAATAGAACACACATGAGGACGGACAACAGGCTATCACGTGTTGCCTAAAACAGACAAGTGTTGTTTGAGGCATACAAATAATTTGGCACAGTATTTCTATTTAAGGCACTTATTCATATAGCTCGTTAGTGAAATCTGGAATATTTCTTGTATCCATAAAAACGCTGTACTTTCTTTTATCCATAAAATGCTAGAGTCTGTAGCTGTTTACATTATCTTATAATTAATATTCAAACTATTTCTTACAATCAATAACTTAAATCAATATGCCCCTTTGCACAAAAAATTATTGATTTTCACATAGAAACAAATGATTAAACAGTTTCACCAAAGTACAACTTCAATTTAAATGTTCTCCAAGTTTTTTTGAATACCAGCCTTGAACAAATTACATTTTACAATCACGATTTCATTCAGAAGCTCTAGGAATACCAGCCTAGACCAAACAAGAAAAGCATACTTTTCGCCTCAATCTCTTCCTGTCTGCATTCGACCTTGCTGCCAAGGGACTGCACCTGCCTGAAGAGGGTCTCGTACTTGGACACCTGCTCAATGTGCTGTTCCCGCTCCGTGTCGTGCAGCTTCTCCTGCCTTTCGTATTCACGCACTTTCTTGTCTAGCGCATAATTGGCAAGCTAATACAAAAACAGGGGTTTGCTATTATAGAAAAAAATTAAAAAGAAATTCATGAACAAAATATTATACTCCAAACTTAAACAAACTACATAGCTTTTCCTGCCTCTCTAATTACTGTAATTTCGTGTCTAGTGCATAATTGGCTAGATTATACAAAAACAATTGTTTTTCCATTTAAACATTGAGGTTAAAAAAAGATAACACATAAAAATTTAAACAAACTAAATACTGTTTTTTCTTCCTCAGTAATTCATGCACTTTCTTGTCTAGTGCATTATTGGCAAGCTAATACGAAAACAGTGGTTTGGTATTGAAACATTTAAGTATGAACAAAATATTACATATAAAACTGTGTGTGTAAATAGATTATCTTGCCTCTCCAATTCCTACACTTATTTTGTCTAGTGCATTATTAGCAAGCTGTTATGAAAACAGTGCTTTTATCCATCTTAATATTCAAGTACAAATAACATATTACACATAAAACTTTACCACACAAAATATCATGATAGGCAATCACTCTGTTAGCTAATAGTTGGATAGCAGGATTCAATATATCAGAGAGATGATTTATTAACATATACGTTTGTCTATTCCATTCAAATGATAGCAAAAATGCTAATGAAGGTCATGTTGAAAGACTAAATATTGTCTTAGAATGATCTAGGCATCACATTTTTCCTTTATTGTGAAAGGTAATCATACTAGTATTTCTACAGGGATCAAATCTGTCAGCCTGTAGAACTTGCACATGGTCAGTAAATCTTTTTTTTTTCAAACAGACCACAGACATGCGGTCGCAACAGACAACAGACCACAGACATGCGGTCACAACAGACAACAGACCACAGACATGCGGTCACAACAGACAACAGACCACAGACATGCGGTCACAACAGACAACAGACATGCGGTCACAACAGACAACAGACCACAGACATGCAGTCACAACAGACAACCAATGACCACAATAGCTCATTCATGACCACAAAAACACATGGATATACACTGAGTTCCATATGGTAAGTGTAATATTACTCATTAAATAGACTTAACCTTTGTTAATTCAAACCTGAAGTTTTCTTATTTCTTCCTTCATGGCTTCTTGCTCCTTCTCTGCCAATTGCCGGTATACCTGGTGTTGCGACTGAAATCATTGCACACCATAAAATACTAAATCTTAAGTGACAAACTCATAAAACCATGTAAACAACTAAACATTTCTATAAGCAACATGTTGATATCAAAATAAAACATGTATAGTCAGTCTCATCCCACAGACATATTTTTTAACTTAGGCAATGTTCAATAAAGCAGAAGCTTCATATTTAGTCAAATTAATTTATCTTTGTTCCGAAAACCACCACGAGTTAAACAACTAGCCAAAGCTTCCTGGAAGAAAAGAACTCCTACAAGTTAAAATAATCAAGTCACACAAGGATGTGCAAATATCTACTCTCCCGGACAGTTTTTTCAGTCACTTTTTCCCAAAAGTTAATCACTATCAAAAATACCAGCTCCAATGAGGATTGCTACATTGAGGCTACCCGGCACCATACATACAGCTTCCACTTGATATTCTTTCATTTTCTCCTGCAGTTGTCGACGCACATCCCGAAGCTCTGCATCGTGTTTCTCACCAGAACTTGCAAGCTTCTTGTTCTCCTGGTCCTAACATAGTGGTGAATCAACATGCACATCTTTATTTCAATTATATTATGAAAGTAAGTATAAGTAAAAATAATGCATAGTGTGTATATATTGGTCTGCCACAATTCTGATACAATTTCAGTGTTACATTGCACTTGGCCAGTCTTGAAAAGCAATGTCTATGAATAACTGATAATGACATATGGATGAGTCTCATTTGATGAATTTTTCATTAAAATAATCAAGTACACATTCACTGAAACAGTTAATGATATCCGAAATGAATTTGTAACAAGCAATGTCAAGCATGATCATCAACATTGATATACATGTAGTCTCTCATGTGACTTGTGTACCTAAGTTTAAATAACTACCTATACAAGAAATCTATAACCGGTAATTCTTGATTATCATGAAAACAAAATATATTAATTTGTTCCATCAAAATGAAAATAACAAGTCTTTAGCGGATATATTTCCCAAGCGGCATTCATTTGCCATATAAATTGCACATGTATACTGAATTTAAGAATATTACGCGAAAGATCCATTCCTTCCTTTGTAACAACTAATACTAAACTACAATACCAGTTTCCACCCAAGCGTGAACCTTTCTTGAAGAAGCTTCTGTATCTTTTTCTCATTCTCGCTGTCGATCTCCTGAAACAGTTCTCTTCAGATATCATTTACGTTAACTTAAGTATTATATTAATAGCATATTAAAATATGTATGCAACTGATTGTAGATTAAAAGGCATTGTTTTCTTGATAGTAAACTTGGTAAAACAAACAGAACGAAAACAACTGCAAAAGTTATTACTAAAACCATTAGGATTTATAAAAGCCAAAATACAATTTTTATAGTTATAAAAAAATATGCTGCTAGTGCTCGACAGAAACCAATGTTTTACTCTTCTCATTTTCAGCTCCTCGATGATTTTGTAAGTAAGAGATGTGAATCTCATCTTTTCAGCTGGGGTAAAGGCACCGACATCTTGCTTCTTCTCAAGCATGACTGCATCACCGTGTGCACCTGCCATTTTCTAATGCTAGCAAAATAGCAAAACACATTTATATTACACATCAGATTGACAAATATAGGCAATTTTCATAGGCGATGTCACATGAGGCAATTTAAGTTAAGTTTCATGTTAACCCCAATAAAGGGACTTGATCACAGATTTTTTATTTTTATAAATATGCCATTAAATGTTTAAACAAGACAAATTAAAGCATCTGAGCTCCAGTACTTTAACAAGAAAAGCATATAAAAAAAAAAGAAAAGGAACAAAAATGTTGCTGTGAACGGGGTTAGAACCTCAGACCTCTGGATCAAAATGTTAATGCATTACCTCTTTTCCATTTGGATTTAGATACTTTAGTGTATGTTTTACTTATATTGTTTGAATCTGTGACAAAAAGTTCTTAAGTTGTCAATTGGTCAATCGGTCAATAGGTCCCTTTAATTGGTAACAACTCCAGTAAACAGCAATAAAATTGTTCTGTGTCTTGACACTTTTATGATATGTACGAATTTTGTAATGTTTTCTTGTGTCCTGACACTTTTATGATATGTACGAATTTTGTAATGTTTTCTTGTGTCCTGACACTTTTATGATATGTACGAATTTTGTAATGTTTTCTTGTGTCTTGACACTTTAATGATATGTACGAATTTTGTAATGTTTTCTTGTGTCTTGACACTTTTATGATATGTACGAATTTTATAATGTTTTCAGACATGCAAACAATTCATTTTTCCTGTTGTTTTCTTTTAAGGGCAGTAACTCTAAAATATTAATCCATTTCAGATGGTCCAATCTCACACACTACGCTACTAATTCTTAATTGAAATTAAATTTCTGAAGTATTTTACTTATGTCTTTCGGCAATCAAGCTAGAATGATTATTCTTCTCACTTCTAACATTCTGTTTTTGTCGGGAAACAACAACTTTTAAGTTTTAACAAGAATTTGAAGCTGTTTACTTGGCATAACAAGTATTGTTAGAATGTCAAGCTCAACAAATGCGACTTGTATTAAATTCAATAAACACTTTACTGTGTATCTTTCATTTGTTTTTTTGTTTTTGTTTTTGTTTTTCATTTTATACAAAAATTCATCTGCTGCCGAAAATTGATTTCTGCTCGGCCAACAGATGAGATGACGAACAAAGTAAACATTTTAGATTCTTTATATTGTTAACAAATTACCTGTCCTATTATAATATAAATGACAGACAGTAAGTATTGCTTAAATAAACTTCAAGAGAATAAAATGTGCGAGTTGTCGATTTAAAAAGACTTTTGTCTGCAGCATTTCGTCTGCAAAATTGAACACCGGAAGTTTTATTAACAAAGGTTACACATCACCAATATTTTAATGACATTCATTGGTACCCAACACAACCTTCTGTATTCAATACACAAAGGTTGGGTCGGGTACCAGACTACACTTCCATTTTTTTGTTTCGTATCTGATAGGTTGCTATTATTATGCATCTCCAACGAGTTACACGGGAACTAGTTGTGATCTAAGATATTGATACATAGAACGATCCAAATTAAATTTTTTTTTTTTTTAATAAGCAAAAGGGTTAATACAAAAATACCATGTGTCCATTTTTACATTATGTAATCCATTATTCCATAGTGAGTTCTACGCGATGTTGAGCCATATTTATAATATTCAATTCTGTAAATTTCACACATTTAGTATCCATGGTCGTTGGCAATCGTGGTTGTCACTCCATTTCAGGTACTATCAATTGGGTAGTTCCGGGTCACTAACGACAAAACCGATCTCTTCATTTTAAATGTACTTTAAATAACGTAAACCTAAATATACTTTGGAAGACATATATCTCAGCTCCAATATGTTTGAAACATTTGGTAACATTAAGTATTGTTGTTAAATATTTTGTTGAACTGTATGCACTGATTGCGGGGGTTCCGAATCAATTACGTGTGTTCCGGGTCACTTGAGACTTCCGTTATAGTTTCCTTTTAAAGTTTGTTTTAAAAGCATTGTTAACTGTCATTCTGACCTAGTAGTTGTCAAACAACACGACTAGTAAGATATATGTATTTCTGGAAACCGGACAACAAATAATCACAACATAATAGTTAGGGCATATTGACGATTTTTTTTCACGTTTGTCATCTTATTTATATTTCATGTAGGATGTGGGTCAATATATGAACAGGTACAAAGCCATATAGCTTACATGGTCATTCCGATGTTATAATGCAACAATAAAATCATCTTTTAATTTATCAATGTTTGTCAGTGCCTTTTACTTGTAACATTAAACATAAAAATACCAGCTAATGGAATCCGCGAAATAAATCAAATATGTACATGAACCGTAATGCAATAACCAATCCAGAATTAATTCACGTACGCAATTTGTTAATTGTTCATAGTTTCTAAACATACCTGTATCACCAGTAACAACCAGATCAACAATTTGATAACAATGATAAGCATATTGATAAAATTAACAACCTACGAATATAAGAGTAACAAAACATATAATGATAGCATAAGATATACCGGTAGCACCATTCCAATGGTAACTTCAACACTCTCAAACACATACATACTACAGCAACATGATGATATGTCTTCTGTAAGCATTAAGCTGAATGATACTCTAGACTATTATGTGGAGGACACTATAGATCATTGTTACACACCGGCCACCAGAATATTTCACAACTTGAATGTGCACTTAAACATTTCCGGTTTGTTAATTATGTAAAATACACACGTTTGTAACAAGTGCATGAATATCACAGCTGGTTTTCAAATTTAATTTCAATTCCAGCATGTATAAAAATGTATATATACAGGTGGAAAAATATAAGTATGCATCACTTATGCAAATACATTATTAATTTAATAATTCAACAAATATCATTAACGCAATATATGCAGTACATTAATCACTTTAAATGAAAAACAAAAGACAGCTAATACAAACAAAACCAATAAAATACAATTCTTACCAAGTAGGATATACCGGTACTATTAATATTCATTTCCTTTGCAGGATGCTATGCAGTATACAACTGCATATATTGGTGTCACTTGTGTAACAATGCGAGACACGTTAGTTACTTGATAGCTTGGTATGGTCAATACATTAAAATGTACTCAGAACCAATAAGGAAAGTGAGCACATATAATCCAAAAAGATTTCATATCACACAGCACAGTTCACCCACACATCAACTTACATACATAACAGTATGTATATGTTACACATACGGGCATTGCACATGCATTGTACACGGAAACCTCGTGCTCGACATTTAAAGCCTAGAGCAAATATAACCACTGCGTAAAGTGATTTTGTAAACTCATGTCTTTAGTATTGTTTAATGAACACCACATATATATCGCATGTACATGTTTATGTAACAAACATGTAAAACATGTAACCAATTTAGTCCGACACACATCGGTAACTGAACATTTTGTAATCAGCATCCAAAACAGCCTGTTTTTAGACGGTTCAAATTGTTATAGGAGTTGACCATAGCATGGGGTGTATGACGTTAACTAACACAGCAAACGTATGTCGGGGGCTTACGTAGAATGGGAAACGAACCGGCGAATGACCAACACTATGTCCGAAAACGCTGTTCAGGATGCAAATGTAATTATATTGTTCTGGCAAATACTTCAATTCTTTAAACAAAAATATATTAAAGAACAATACTTACGAAACACACACCAGTACTTACGTATTATCTGCCGCTTTCGTGTGGATGTCGACAAGCCTAAACATGTTGGGTTTGTCAAGAGCGACCGGTATTGCTAACATGTCGCATTTGACATCATAAATCAAATTTGTAGGAATTAACATCGTAAATGCAGTTCATTGGTATAATACATAATGGTACCAGAGATACTACAATTACAGTTTGCTGCGACACTGGGTCAAATTTCTTTGCACGCTAATAGAAAAGTGAAAGTGGCCTTGGACTTCTGGCCCCGTGTTCACAAAGGATCAATTACAGGATCAGGATCAGTCTTAGCCAATCTTGATTTTGTAGCTCAACTGAGCGGAATATCAAACATATTTTATTTTCGGAATAACTTTTCTTTTTAATAAAATCACATTATTATTTTTATTTCCTTTATTAAATTCATATCAGACAGCAAATGTATGTTGCTAAGAGTTTAAAATCGTTTTTATAATATATATTTGACCAAAAATTTAAATTGATCCTGATTTTAGTGAACATCATTTTTGAGCCTGATCCTGAAATATCTGGCTTTAGTTCATCTTGAACCTGAAAATCAGGCTCAACTTGTTTTGTGAACACGGGGCCAGCGGTGACTGACCTTGAACCCAGTGATACGCAAACAAAAAATACGTCCATACGCCCGAAAATGCATGCCATGCCAATGCCGGAACATAACTGTGCGTTTTCCACATTAATTTTAGCACAGGCTTTTTTCTGAACTTTTTGGGAAAAAGTACCTTCTCTGAAATTGGGAATTTTCAACGTAAAATTTGTCAAATTGGAAATGGAATGTAAAAATAAATATTGTTGTCAGTATCAATTTCAATTGGTATATTGATAAAATTGCTATATATATATATATATATATATATATATATATATATATATATATATATATATATATATATATATATATATATATATACGTCATAGAGATTTTTAATGTTGTTGTTCTTAAAATATTTCTCGATGTTATTGTTTTAACTGTCAAACCTAATTCTGTAGTGGAGGGGAAATATATATTTTCAATTGGGAAAAATCAACCATATTTTGCATTGGGAATGGGTCAGATATTCTGACCCGTGAGGCTTTTAGAAAACGGCCTGTAGCAGTACAGTTTACCGTGCCAAGTCAATAGGGCGTTGCAGGTTACACATCATAATTAAATTATGCATCGAATTACGTACATGAATTAGACAATCGTACGCTTCTATCGTCGCATTCAAGGCTGCATGCACTCCACAAAAGTTATAACGCTCCAAATGGAAATTGTAATATCTACTTTATTTATAAGAATTTTAGCTTGAAATGTCAGCTATGATAGAGTTATACATGCATGTGTTCATACGAAAATATTGGAAAACAAGAGGCCCACAATGCCCTAGGTCGCTCACCTGACGGGCTAAAAAACTAAACTGTTATGAGCAAGTTTCGTGAAGAATCGGCTAAAAATGTGGCCTCTAGAGTGTTCGCAAGTTTTTCATTTCAATTTGACCTAGTGACCTAGTTTTGACCCTGTGAGACCTGGTTTTGAATTTGTCCCAGATATCACTGGGACAAATGTTCTAATCAAGTTTCGTGATGATTGGCCTATAAATGAAGCCTCTAGTGTTCACAAGCTTTTTGTTCAATTTGGCCTGGTGAGGTTTTTACCCCACATGATCCAGTTTCGAACTCGTCCGAGGTAACATTGAAACAAATATTCTGAGCAAGTTTCAAGAAGGTTGGGTAAAAAATGTGACTTCTAGTGTTCGCAAGCTTTTTCTTCAATTTGCCCTAGAGACCTCGTGTTTGACCCCACATGACCCAGTTTCGAACTCGTCTGAGACATAATTGGGACACAAGTCCTCAGAGTGTTCACAAGGTAAATGTTGACGATGCACGACGGACAAAAGGGGATCACAAAGCTCACCGAGTATGTTGTGCTCAGGTGAGCTAAAAATACTGAAGAATTTCGTGTTTAGCTGAATTTTGTCTAAGTAACGAAAATACAATAATTTCCATTTGGCGAGTTCTAACTTTTGTTTAAAGTGTTTTACTAACCAAATATAACCTCAGATTATTGTGACTAGACCTTGTAGCCTTTTGTGTGTCACGTGACTTACCGGCATATCTTGTCAAGTAATTTACGTGCTAAAATTCTGTATAGGACCTCGAACGGTATAGGCTATTAACAAGAAGACAACGAACACATTTGTGATGTTTATTTTTCAAAGTAGTAACATTGAAAATCCCGTCCATTCTCAACAATGTAGAAACCAGATGACACTTCAAGTAAAATCAAACCAAACAGTGTTAAGGTGACAAATCACAGCAAAATTGTAAGTTAACAAGTGAGTGGGAATATGAAATTAGGGTAATATCTACAGTAAAATAGCAGGGCGCTGCACTCTGCTCCTTTTTGGTTCCCACCTGCTGCCCCTCTGGGCAGACATATAACTGTTCAATATCTGTTGAAATTTAAAACAATTTTGCAAATATTCAATGACAAATGAATAGACTATGCTTAAAAACCTTAATTACAGGAATAAGGCTAATAAATACACTGGATTTAGCAAATGATTAGAAAATGTCAACAGACTGGTGCGGATTTCCACCCTGCTTCTTTTTAGCAGCACCCTGTACCTTTGTGATCTTAGATCTTTCCCTATACGAAATACTATTCTGCTATTGTCTACTGATTTCCAGTGTTAAATACAAAAGACCTGAATCAGAATGCTAATATGTTACATGAATACCCTAAAAGTATATTCTTCAACATAAAAGGGAACCAAATTGTTAGTTTAACCCAATTTCTTTTAGCTCGATTGCATCGAAAGCCCAAGGTTTATTGAGACACTCTTGAGTCCATTTCCTGGGGAGAACCAGTACTTGGTGTCTTTGGGGGAGATCTTGAGTACGCTCTTGAGTGGGGATTGAACCCGGGACCTCATATTGTTAGTATGAGAAAGTTATCTTTATATATGCTACTACTAACTTAATATATTTTCTGATATTAAGATAAATGGTAGGAAGATGTTAAATTTTGTTATGTAATAATAGGAAAACCAGTTTTTGCAAGAAAGAATGTTAGTACTTTAACAGCTATGTTTTAAAAGCAAAATAAAAAACTAAACTGCCTGCTCAGGTACAATAAGGTCAGCAATTTTCGTTTAGTGAAATCTATATATAGAAATGACAAAATGAGTGTAAGAGCAGGTTTATAAACAAGCAGGTTTAGAGGTAATTTATGAATTATTACAAATGACAATAATACATCATCAATAACAAACCACTTCACCTCAATGATTAACGAAACATATCTGTAAATTTCAGCTGAATAAGGCATCATAATGACATAGGCACCCAGTGATGTCAGGCACTGCGGACAATATATATAACTGCTTATCACAAACTTGCAAAAAAATGATTTACTTACAAATGAAGATGAAATGTGAACTCGGCTATGGTTGGATACAGTTCAAGACAAAGTCTAACATGATACCTGTACTCGCTAATTTTGCTACAGACAAAGAGCATAATTAGCGTTGTTAAACTACCCAATAAACAATGCAAAAAGTAGGCCCGATTCTGAGCGGCGTACAGTAACATTTAGTTCTCATTACAACTGCAAAAATATTTGTCAAATCATGTTAGAATCAAAATAATGTTCGCATTATCGTTGTTTATCGACCAATTAACAACTCTTTGTCGTTCTGATGCGTGGCTATTTAGTATAACAGCGCCCTTGTGGTTTAATTCCTACGCACCAGAACTCTAAATTGTTGTTTACTGGCCAATAAACAAAAGATAAATCAAAAATTATTTCTTACGTATAACGCAGTTACATGAGAGAAGTATAACATGAATATATTAGAGCTAAAATGTACCACAACTGTTATGCTTTGCCATTTTAAAGTCTTGAAGATGTACCCTGTGACAAAGAATAAGAAAGAGCAACTCTAAGACTGGCAAATAATTAAATTTTCTAGAAATTAGATTGACAACAATAATAGATATACTTCAAAGAACTGGTATTATACCATATTCAACATAATGTACTAGTAGCCAGCATATGCATTCACGCATTTTGCAATTAATGACGGTTATGTATCCAACCCTGGTTGAAATGAAATGTGGATGAAATCCTGTAAGTTTCATTTGCATATTTTAATGATTAAAAGGCACTTTGTCCCCTAAGACTCATTGCTCCATATAAACTACTTATCACAATGTGAAAACAATACAATTACGTACAATATGTGAACACAAAAAAGTATTGAATGTGAACACAAATGGTGGATGAGCGAGTTCGTGTTAGGATGACACATGATTATTTTACAATGACAACATGCGTTGATGGATGGAATCAATAAAATGTTTGCAATCAAGATAAAAATCTGGTAATAAAAATTGACGATAAAAATAGAGGTATCACATGCCTGATAAAACCAAATATTGCTACACTAGATCTTGGCCCCAGGTTTTTATTCTTCAGTTTTCGGTATTATTTATCATACGAGTTTGCATTTTTACTTTCTGAGAAAAAATGTCAACAGAATTTCAGGGAATTTTGCGTTATGTAATTACATATTATTATAAACTTTTTCAAGTTCAGTTCTTAGCAAGAATGGACAAAAATGTAAGCAAATAATAAAGTAAGAACATAAAGAATTTAGAATCAATTATTAAGTTACAACATCTGTAATTTTTAAGAATATTACTATGTTCAGTTTTTAGCTCAAATTGACATAATTGTGTATAAATTATTAAGGAGCTATATTTCATAACTAGTTTTGACAAGTATAAATCTATTACTATGAGCATTCGGTTTTTCTCAATTCATTTAGAACAGAATGAAATTTATAACTGAACACTGTAAACTCTTGGCAAGATATATAGTAAAGCAAACATTAATTTGAACACATTTTGGCCAATAAAAAGTAAATTTATAATAGAACACATTCTATTGCAATACACAATTTAATATTGAACACTTTGTGGTTGCTCATTAAAAATTGATTATCTTAATAATAGATTAAACAATCAAAATGCACATAAATGAAACCTGAACACACAGTGGTACCTGATCAAGGGGGTAATATCTTGATCGATTGAACACATCCCTTCTCGAAAAAGTGTATATTGAATATTGAACACTTTGTGGTTGCTCATTAAACACTGATTATCTTAATAATAGATTAAACAATATATCGAAATGCACATAAATGAAACCTGAACACATAGTGGTACCTGATCAAGGGGGTAATATGTTGATCGATTGAACACATTCTTTGTAAAGCAATGGGGCCCGTATTCACCAACCCAGTCTTAGTCTTAAGAATAAAGAATAGACTCAAGAAAAAACAAAAAAACTCGAGTACGCAAATATGCTGAGTACCAATGCCACTTCTGTCATTAATTAATTATTCTTAATAAAGAATAAAAAATTTGTGCTGGTGAATACCAAATAAGAAGTAAGATTCACATTGACAGTATTCTTAGAACAGGGGCTGTATTCCAGAAGCATCTTTGGTGCATCTTAAAATATTTTCACTTAATTATGTTAAAAATTTCAAACTGTTATATTTTAAAAACTGTGTATAATTTTGTGATTCTTTTTATGTTTATATGAACAAACATTAATACTATATGTGATAATTTATAAACAGTAAGCAATATACACTGAACAAAAGAATTACTGAGTTCAATAAAATGTTGATTTTAAGATTAAGAATAAGATATTACTTAAGATGTTTCTGGAATACGGCCCCAGGGCTGTTATTCACAAAGCATCTTAAGTTATTTCTTAAATATTTTCACTTAAGTGCAAAATTTGACTATATTATATTTGGTTACTTAATAAACAGACACATATGTTGTTGATAACACTTTCATAATGATGGAATGATACAGTTGAAGAAATCTCCAAATTTAAGGATAAGGATAAAATTTAACTTAAGATGCTTCGCAAATATAGCCCCAGTACTGTGTGAAAAATATTCTTTGTTCTTAAGTCTCATGTCTAAGAATGGGTCAGGGAATACGGGTCCAAAACAAATTTTGAACACTTTGCGGTGACTTGTGAAAAGTTATCAGGCAAAATACTGAACACATTCTGTTGCTTTTGAAAAAATAATGAATTAAAATAATAAATTCATAATTGTTATACACAAAAACAATGTTTGAACACTTAAGGGTGACCATTGAAAATTAATCAGCAAAAATATTGGACACTTTCACTGGTTGTACACATTGCAGCTACTTCCAGAAATATATCTGAACACATAATATACGGTAATGCTGTATGCAACAAATAATAGCAAAAAAAGCACACTGTCCTAATGTTGAAGAAATAACGGCAAATACAACTATGTAGTCTAATTGCGGCGTGTCGTGGGAAAACCGGTCTTAATGCATGTGCGTAGTGTTGTCCCGGATCAGCCGGTGCAGTCCGCACAGGCTAATCTAGGACGGCATTTTCCACCTACAGTGGATTTATGTTTAGAGAGTTCCCTGAAACAGAAAATACCATAAAAGCGGAAAGTGCCGTCCTGGATTAGCCTGTGCAGACAGGCTAATCCGGGATGACACTACGCACATGCATTAAGTCCGGTTTTCTCACAACGCGCCACAATTATTATATTCTTATGGAAATACCTCAGAACAAAAACTATTAAGGTACTTTGATAAAGGGGCAGGAAAGGATTCAGAATAATTGGCTAATATGTTGAGAATTTGTTGTGTTTATGTCTTATCCACATTTTTATCAAATACTGGTTTTTAACATTGTGGATTTATATTTTGACTTTTTGCAAAAGCAGTACTAGATTTCTGGCACGTTTTATACCAGCGTGTAAAAAGAATCAATACATTAATAATTATCGTATAAGTTTTGGCAGGAAATATGAAGCAGAACCTGGAAAAAATGACAATTTTAACAAAATCTCAATGCAAGCAGATTGAAGATTAATAAATACTTGCTTCTATAGTGCGATTGGGTTATCAAGTGATTAATGCGCTTGCCATGCCTATGTTAGTGGTACCAGTATCCAATGGCTACTCAAACTTTGGAAATGATTTGATTACAGGGTATATTCTCAGGAAATATATTTCAAAATGACAGGTTTTTTCGCAAAATCTAAAATTTGGCAACTAATTTCTAGTTCTTAGTGCAAACCTGGCATACCCATTATTATAGTTCCCCCAAAATATACATATTTTATCTTACGATCATCTTACGTGCCAGTCTATTGTTTAAAAGAAGAAGAATCTATTTCAATTAATATAAATATATATGTACACATCACTTCTACATAATTAACAAAATATTTAATAAATTAATTTTAAGACTATTCTAAAGGCTACATACACAAAAAAGAAGACAAATTACTTGTCAAGAAAGAAAAATTAGTTTCGAAACTTCTGTCAGCAATTGCATCAAAACTGTTTTCATGTCTGGTAAAAAGCAAACACACTTATATTTAGTCAAAAGCTATACATCCAACTTTTCGTCTAAAACCAAACATTAGCAAACGTCAGCAGCCAATCCTTTGTTGCAAAAGAAAATACTGATGAATACTTTAAATCGTTGTATTTAGTTAGGTATTACTAAATCAGGGATAGAATTAGTTTTCAAATAAATTCATTGACAAAAAATACTAACATGAAGACATCTACAAGACTCCAAATTCCGAGCGGAGGCAAATAAAATACACAATTGACTATGGACTACTTGATAAAGCATTCACAACAAGTGCAACATATCACACCATTCACAGCACAACAAACCATTGCCCTGTAATGCAAATTTTCTATACAGTTCACCGATGTAATGTAATTCACCGATGCAATTTTCAAGTTAAGAGAGAAAAACACACCATGGATATCAACTCGCAACTTTATGTGGTTTTAATGTAATTCACAGATGCAACTTTCAACCACTGAGAGAACAACACACAAATGAATATCAACTTGCAACTTTATGTGGTTTCAATCTAATTCACCAATGCATTTTTTAACCAATGAGAGAAAAACACACAAGGGAAATCAATTTGCAACTTATGTGTTTCAATGTAATTCACCAATGCAATTTTCAACCAATGACAGAAAAACACACAATGAAAATCAACTTGCAACTTTATGCGCTTTCATTTGAACAAATCTACAGATATCTGTGTAAAAGCTTCTTCAATGTTTCAATCCATTCAGTAAGTCATTGCGAGGTTAAAAAATCTTCACATTACTTCAAATATACATTATTAACATAGCCAAATCCCTACTGTCATTTTCAAAACTTGACACCACTTTTTTCACACCAGGCAAACTTCAAAAACAATATATACCAGAATATATTTCTCTAAACATAATAACATTTTCAACAATATATAAATACAACACTTAACAAACACGACACAATGTACATAATAAGTTGCAAATAAAATCAAAGCCTCTTTTGGCATGCATTCTTAACAGCGAAAAATTTACCACATACGAAGCCATACGCATCTTACTCGATAAAATAACAAATGCGAAGTGAATTAGGAGTTTTATGGACATGCCAGTTGAAACTGTGCAGAACTCTTTAAAAACAAACGCAACCCTAGTTCAGAAAAGATGCATAAATAATGGCACAAAAAAAGCCATCATTTCAAGATGCCAGCCTCTTAATAACCCCCTTTTTCACCCAAACTTTGAACAAAGCTACTGCAATGTTTAAACTTGCTTAAAAATTCTTAATATCAACTGCAGTTTACGAACTGGCTAAAACCATGCCTCACTCCGCAATTTGCAAAACAAATTAGTATGTTAAGGAAAATCCCCCCCACACACACACACACCGTCAACTACAGCTTTTTCTTCGTAAAGACTCCACAATGCACTGAGACTAGAGTATCAATATACATTTAGTAGGGTAAACTTGGCTGTAGCAATTGCTTTGCATGTATGGTTCCACAAGTCTCGTCTTTACAAGCCAAGCAGTTATGCTTTCTTACAAACAGATTGTACAAACCGAAAATTACAAACAAAATTATATTCTGCATAGCCGATGCCTTGTTGTTTATTGTTCAGCTGGTTCATTTGTACAAGGTTCAATTTGTCATTTATCAATATCAAGGAACACCACATCGCAAAATAAATAAAGAAACATATAACTATAAGCTATTCAAAAAAAATGAAGATTTCACGCTTAACCCGATAATTTAGAAGCCCTTTTTCAGTCAGATGCATTATCAAATTTATTAACTATCAGAATGACTAGGCCAATTACTATCATAAGGCAAAATACTGGTGATATTGAGATTATACTAATTATAATTTGTATTATTGTCAAAAACAAAAATTGAGACTGAAATATGGAAAATATGAATATATGTATCAATATCTTTATATTTGATTTATTCCATTTGATTAACATTCATACAAATTTACAATTGTGTATTTGCAGACGGACAGTATCTATTTCATATGTAGCAATTTACACAAGAATGACGATACTTAAGTTGGTTAACCTCGCATTACTCAATACTCGTACCCTAAAAAGTACAAAATGTAGATGAAGATCATGGCATGAAAATTTAACTGGATAGAAGCATACCCAACCACCCAATATTTTTGCTTGTACAACTTCCTCATTTTTTTTCAGTTTCAACAGCAAATAAACACATCAACAAACCAGAAATATATCACACTTACACAATAAATAGAAGCATAAAAACAAAACAAAAATCTACTCTTTTAAACAGATTTAAGGGAAAATCTGTAAATAATGGTCTATTAACATGCAAACGCGTGAGCACTTTTCTTTCGTCATTTAAAAACACATTCTCAGTACACGACTCACTGTAAATAATTCATAATGCAAATATTCTTCATTTCAAACTGCCTCAGTACAGAACACCTGTATCAGTGACATAAATTAAAGCATACTAAGTAACAATACATTAAAAACAACAGACATCATCATCGGATAGACGATTTCCAATGAAACAGAACCTATACCAGTAATTGTGACACTCATGAGACGAGTACATATTCATTTATGTAAATAAAATGGCACGCTTTTCTCTGTTATCCATGGGTCATTTCGTTGATCTGGCAGCAATCTGACAGACCTCTGATGTTCGTATCGCATCAGGACTGCATGTTTTGTAAGTTAACGAGTTGTCAGTTTCGACAAGGTAACTTTGGAGTTTGAGCAGTCAATTCATCATACGGAGATGTCAATGCTGGTCAACTCGGACAAATAGTCATCGAAAAGATCACTGATCCCCACCGTCTCCTCAAGACTGAACATGTAATCTTCCAGGGCACCTATGGGAGGCTCCAACTGCACGAAGTTGTCGTCGTGTTGGTCTTCAGTCTGTAACAGTAGGGACTGCCCGAGGTCCGGAGATATATCCTGGTCTTCCAGCAGGGCATTCTTCAAGGTCGGATGACCTGTGAGGCGAGAACAAAACAATATGTATGAAAGTAAAGGAACTCATTGGTTTCAAAGTTTATTTAAATAGATGAATACTACCTAGCATAAAATGATTTAAAAGTGACATTCTGATCTGTTCCAAAGCGTTCATCGTTTCAAAAGTGTCTTTCAATGAGAATTATATTTGTAACTACCATGATGTGACCACATGATCAATGACTGGCACACGGGGGGGGGCTTCAACTTGTTCAAAATCAGAAAAAAAAAACATGTTACATTGCTGCATCAGCAGGTAACAAATAGCATATGACTCTTGGGCTTAACTAGAACTCTGTGAGTAAGGCGTGTCGCCCGATGGGGCATAACTAAAGTTAGATATGAGCAATTATACTGAAAACCAAACTGAACCTTCCTTTTATACCTACTTACACTTCCCTAAAGTTTTATAATGATTGCACAAAAACTTCTCAAGTTATTGTCTGCACAAACTAAAGGGGACGCCACTGCCCTCAAAGTGACTCCTGTCCCAATATGTCGCCTTTTCAGGTCAAACAAAAAACACTGTATGATCAGGTTTCTAAATTGGTCATTCTTAATCCACATGAAGTGGAATCCTCAGAAAACCTACATACCTTTAAAGCTATCACAGGAAGTAGAGTCCTCCGAGAAGAATGAATCATCTCCGCTACTGGAGCTCGTATTACCGCAGGCGCTGTCTGTGTTGGAAGATGAGGTAGTGTTGGCGGGATCCGAGCCCGGAGTGGACCCACCGGCGTCCTCTGGGCATAGGTACACCTCTATTGGACCTTTTGAGCTCTGTAAACATAGCAAGGTATAACCAGAGTCACAAGAGTGTTCTGGGCTCAATCGGATCTTTTGAGCTCTGTAAACATAGCAAGGTATAACCAGAGTCACCAGAGTGTCCTGGGCTCAATCAGATCTTTTGAGCTCTGTAAACATAGCAAGGTATAACCAGAGTCACCAGAGGGTTTTGGGCTCAACTGGATCTTTTGAGCTCTGTAAACATAGCAAGGTATAACCAGAGTCACCAGAGTGTTCTGGGCTCTATCGGATCTTTTGAGCTCTGTAAACATAGTAAGGTATAACCAGATTCACCAGAGTGTTCTAGGCTCTATCGGATCCTTTGAGCTCTGTACACATAGCAAGGTATAACCAGAGTCACCAGAGTGTTCTGGGCTCTATCGGATCTTTTGAGCTCTGTAAACATAGCAAGGTATAACCAGAGTCACCAGAGTGTTCTGGGCTCTATTGGACCTTTTGAGCTCTGCACACATAATATATAAGATTTTCATTGACGTCATCAAATTTCTTTACAACCCGCAGAAGTTTACAAGGATTATTTTTATGCCTTAGGCAGAGTTCTATCGGACCTTTTGAGTTCTGATGATAAATCAAAGGTCAACATTTTAAGTTGAATTAAATTCTTAACAAGAGCTGTCTGAGGACAGGGCGCTTGACTATTCAACCACTTTGTCAGAGTTATGGGCCTTTATCACTACAAACAAGAAAAATATTGAGCGGAAACCATTATTCTATTTTTAGTAACTGTGACCTTGACCCCACCCACCCCGTATGCAATCCAAAGCGAGGTCTCGATATAAGGTATCTACATATGAAGTTTCATTAAAATATCTCAATGCTTTCTCAAGCGAATGAGCGGAGACCTTTTTCTATTTTTAGTAACAGTGACCTTGACCCCACCCACCCAATATGCAATCCCAAGCGAGGTCTCGATATAAGGTATCTACATATAAAGTTTCTTTAAAATATCTCAATGCATTCTCAGTGTTATTGAGCGAAAACCATTTTTCTATTTTTAGCAAGTGACCTTGACCCCACCCACCCCATATGCAATCCCAAGTGAGGCCTGGCTATAAGGTATCTATGTATGAAGTTTCATTACAACAGCTCAATCCGTTCTGGAGTTATAGAGATATGGATTTGTTGCATGCAAACTTTAACCTGAATTTCTAAGTACAAAAAGGGGCATAATTCTGCTACAATGCTGGTCATAGTTATGGGTCTTGGCCAGTGACCTTATATAATGACCCTGAAGGCATGTGTGAAGTTTCAATTGAATATCTGTAGTAGATATAGAGATATGAACAGCTCAGATGAGCTAAAAAGTGACCGAAACGTTATGTTACCGATTTCAATGCGTTTTTCTGCATTTTGATCGGTAAGATGTCCATTAGGAATGATTACTGCAAAGTTTTATTTTTATTAAAATATTTCTGGACTGCGGCTTTAATGCTGTAGATGAGCAAAGATTATGTAAAAATCACTCTACTGCTGAAACCATACCAACAAGTAGAGTGTACAGCAATTATTCCAAATTGAGTATCAGAAGCTGAAAATTGTAATGAAAGGTCTGCTTAACAGCAGCCACTATCCCCAGCTATGGTTCTAAATTCAACAACATTTCAAATTTTTAACGATACCAATTCCAAAACAGCAGTAGTCTTCATTTTGATTCCAAATTCAGCATCTGAACTTGTACATTATAATGATAGCTTTGTGGAAACCTTACCCAAAATTAGTGCAAGATCATTAAGCATCAAACAAGCTTTTCTGATACGCAGGTTATCAAAGATTAAACAAAGTCCAATATCAATTACAGCCTGCTACAACATAATTAAACATAGTTTCCACTCTTAACAGACTGGTGTTGTTTTTTTTGAAGAGGCAGAATAGGTGAATGAAATTTGAAAGAGACATGCATATAGCGTCTCTGAAAGAAAAAGAATACACCATTTGCTGTATCCATCTACAACAAGCATAGTGAAGATTGGATGAAAAATGAAGTCTCTATCCAGATTAATGTCCATTTTTGCATTTTTTTTTTCACAAACAAAGGGCAATAACTCTGGTGTTTCTGGCCCGATCTTGCTTATATTCGACTTCACCTTTAATCTTATGGTCATAGACAAACTGTGCAAGATTGGTGAACATTGGATGAAAAATGAAGTCTCTATCCTGAATAATGTCCATTTTTGTATTATTTTTTTTAATGAACAAAGGGCAATAAATCTGGTGTTTTAAACACCATCTGGCCCATTTTTGGCGTCTGCTGAGATCTGATGGTCAAACACAAACTGTGAATATTTGGTTAAGATTGGATGGAAAATAATGTCAATACGTTGGAAAAGGGCATTTTTGCACTTTTTAGAATGAAAAAGGGGCAATAACTCTGGTTTTACTGGTGTGATCTGACCCAATAACAATCCCATCCGAGATTTTATGGTCATACACAAACTGGGCAAGTTAGGTCAAGATGGAATAAACAAGAGGGCCAAGTTGGCCCTAGGTCGCACACCTGATATCTATGTATAAAGTTTCATTAAAATATCTTAACAGGTTTTCAAGTTATTGAGCGAAAACTGTTTTTCTATTTTTAACAGTGACCTTGACCCACCCACCACATATGTAAAGCAAGGTCTCGATATAAGGTATTTACGCATGAAGTTTCATTAAAATATCTCAACGAGTTCTTAAGTTATTGAGCGTAAACCGTTTTTCTACTTTTAATAACAGTGACCTTGACCCCTCCCACCCCATATGCAATCCCATGCGAGGTATCATAAGGTATCTATGTATTAAGTTTCATTAACATATCTGAATGCATTCTAAAGTTATTGAGAGGAAACCGTTTTTCTATTTTTCACAACAGTGACCTTGACCCCACCCATCCCATATGCAATCCCAATCGAGGTCTCAATATAATGTTTAACCAAATATGAAACCTCTGGGCCTTTTGGTTTCAGAGAAGAATTTTTAAATCATTTTGCCATTTACTTCTATATAAACCATGTGAGCCCCTTGAACTTTCAGTAGTCATTTTGCTATTCAAGTCTATACAAACCATGTGACCCCCGCCCAGGGTGTGGCCAGTTTTGACCCCAGGGGCATTGCTTGAACAATCTTTGTGGAGGACCATTATACAATGTTACATACCAAATATGAAACCTCTGGGCCTTGCGGTTTCTGAGATTTTTAAAGTCATTTTGCTATTCTCTGAGAAGATTTTTAAAGTCATTTTGCTATTCAAGTCTATATAAACCATGTGACCCCCAGGGTGTGGCCAGTTTTGACCCTAGGGGCATCATTTGAACAATCTTTGTAAAAGACCACTATACAATGTTACATACCAAATTTGAAACCTCTAGGCCTTGCGGTTTCAGAGATTTTTTAAGTCATTTTGCTATTTAAGTCTATATCAACCATGTGAGCACCGGGGTATGGCCAGTTTTGACCCCAGGGACATCATTTGAACAATCGTTGTAGAGGACCAATATATAATGTTACATACAAAATATGAAACCTCTGGGCCTTGCGGTTTCAGAGATTTTTTAAAGTCATTTTGCTATTCAAGTCTATATAAACCATGTGACCCCCGGGGTGTGGCCAGTTTTTACCCTAGGGGAATCATTTGAACAATCTTTGTAGAGGACCACTAAACAATGTTACATACCAAATATGAAACCTCTAGGCCTTGCGGATTCAGAGAAGATTTTTAAAGTCATTTCGCTCTTCAGTCTGTATAAACCATGTAACCCCTGGGGCGTGGCCAGTTTTAATCCCAGGGGCATCATTTGAACAATCTTTGTAGAAGACCGCTAGCGGATGTCACAAATCAAATATGAAAGCTCCAAGCCTTACGGTTTCAGAGAAGATTTTTTTTAAAGTTTTCAGTTTTTAAATCTATTTTTAGCTCTGGTGACCTACATATAAAGCGGACCAGAACGATTTGAACAATTTGAAAGAGGGTCACCCAAGGATCATTCCTGTGAAGTTTGGTGAAAATCTGCCCAGTGGTTTAGGAGATGTCCTTTGAATGAAAATGTTGACACACAACGGACGACGCACAAAAGGCGATCCTAAGAGCGCTGTGCTCAGGTGAGTTAAAAATGTCTTTATCGTGATAACGGTCCATATTGTTGACGGCATACGGCCGCCGCCGGAGAGGTCCCCTATACCAATAGCTCACCGAGCACGAAAAGATGAGCTAAAATCAGAAATAAAGATATTAATACTTGCACATAATGACTGTTAAAACAGAGTATATATAATGGGAAAAGAGTGTACGCTTACTTAAATAAAAATCAATTTATAATAAAGGTCCTGTTTGTTTGGCCCATTTCATGTTTACATTTTGATGTCAGACATGTATTTGCGATAGCCATAGTTTACACCCAATTCATTACCAAGCAGAATAGCGCAGTTGGTTAAAGCGCTGTCTATTTGTTACTTCTTCATATGGCTCCCAAGTCCAGAGTTTGATACCCACTTGGGGTTTTATTTTTTCAAATTTTTTTATAATTTGTTTCTTTCAAATGTCTCATTGTGTATTATATTATTTACTATTTATATAATGCAAATGTCTTATTAAAGCTCATTTCTATCTTCTAATATAATTTATAGTGCAATAGGAAGCCAATTTTTCGTTGACATAGTCCCTTTAACTAAAACTGCAAAGTCAAACACACAAAAACACCCAACATGCTTCAGTTACCTTCAACCATATCTGAATGTTATCGCCCGGGTCTGGGACCTCTAGCCGGGTCTCCGGCGGGGCTTTTATTGCTATCACCGTCTGCTCATCCAATGACTTGATGCTCCGGATGTCCTGGTACGTCACATATGCATACGTAGACACTGGTTAAGGATTAAATAACTTGCATGTGTTACAAAATTAATAAGAGGGGTATATGTGTTAATACCCTTAAAAATATTGCAAATATCCTTTATAAATTGTTAATAGGGGGTATTAGTACCCTTTAGAAAATTAAAGTGGGGGTACAGATTTCATTTAGATTCAATTCAAGGCTACAGACAAGACTAAACCCAACTGTTTTTTTTTATCGTAATATTGATGCAAATGCTATGCTATGTGAAGTAAAACTGAATCCCAAGATCATCCGCACCATATGATATCGCTCGCTCATGATGTTTATCATAACCATTTTTCTATCAGTCTCTGCGAAATTCTGTTAGACCTCGGACAAAATCAGTAAAACTGCATAAGGTCCAGAAAAAATAAGGAAAGATATGGTCCTCATGGCCATTGGAAAATTCTGGTCAGGTTTCTTCTTGCAAGTTGATTGATTAAGAGCGGCCAGTAATGTGGAGCTTAGGCCAGTAATTATCAACAGTTTACCTGCCCTTGTGGCCAGTAATGGATTCATGACTTTCGCCGACACTGTTCTGATAAATTTTTGTTATAAAAGGATATTTAGAATTCTCGGGGTTTTCCGTGGTCTCCTTCAAGGATCTGGTACATGAGGTAATGATCTGGTCTAACCTGTTCTCTTTTGCCTCCAAATCAGCAAGATCTGAAATAAAGGATTAGAAATGTTTGTTTTGCAAAAACAGGAAAAACAAGATTCTGTGTTTGATAAACACACATGCCCCCAGTTGGTGCTGGGTAGCCCATTTCTAAGTCCAAATTAGGTCAAGATATAAGTGAAGTTGGATGATATGGGTGGATTGGGGATGGTCATAAGTAACAACTATGTAAGTATCCAAATGTTGTAGCAAGCGGTGTTGGTGCTAGACGAAATGGTAAATTCTAGTTAACCAAGAAACAGCCCATTTGAATTATTCTAAGTGCAAATTAGGTCAAGGTCAAGGTAAAGTTGGGTGATGTGCGTGGATTGGGGATGGTCATAAGTAAAAACTGTGTAAATATCCAAGTGTTATAGTAAGCGGTGTTGGTGCTAGATGAAACGGTAAAATCTAGTTAACAAAGAAATGGCACTTTTGGACTTTTTAAGTCCAAATTAGTTCAAGGTCAAGGTCAAAGTAACGTTGGGTGATGTGGGTGGATTGGGGATGGTCATAAGCAACAACTGTGTAAGTATCAAAGTGTTGTAGTAAGCGGTGTTGGTGGTTGACGAAACGGTAAAATCTACTTAACCTTGTCACGGACGGAAGGACGGACATGACGATCACTATATGCCTCCTGCATCAAGATGCCGGGGGCATAAAAATACCTAAATTTACCTATTTACTTAAATGTTAACCTCTTTCAATGAATAAATTGGCATACTATCATAAATGATCTTAAACAAAGCTTGAATGTTATACTTCTTTCCATAAATGCTCTGGACTTCCAATATCCAACACTTAGAAGTCCGGACTTCCAAATATTTGACCTTAGTGAAAGCCTTGTTAATATTTAGGAAGAACCATTTGGTGAAATGATCAATGACATTTCTGCTAACAAAAATATACAACTTCTACAAAGCTTAAACTGTTTACTTATTATTTAATTATGCAATTAATTCTTTTTTTTTTCATTTATACTACTCACATCACTTATATAGCGTTAAAAATACATGTCAATATATATTATACTGTATTGCCGACTGGTTAGCGATTCAGATGGGTTAGTTTTGCAGCAAAGATGTTTAATGAACTGATTTCATTTGTCAGATATATCATGGTCACATGTTTGACAGCTCTGCTACCTAAACTTCACTACACAACTTACCTGAATGAAGGTCAACAGTTGCCGAGCTGAGCTGATTATTCAGTTTCGGGTTTGCTGCTATAGAATTTGTACAGCCCCTGAATAATGAAACATTATTTGTAACGTTTATCATGCTTAAAATGACAGCAAACAGCAGTTACAACATAATTCATATTTCATTTTCAATTTTATAACTGTGTACCTAACTTCCTACTGGCATTTCCACTATTTCTCTGAAAACAAACTTTCTAAATATGATGTTTTTTTTTGATTGCTTTATAACAATGCATGACACTAGGCTTATTTCAACAATCAACATCGGAGATTCATACTGTAATTAACATGCTCTTCTGCGAGAAAAACAACTTGTGAAGCACGTCTCAATGACAGTAAAATCCATTTCTGAAACAGTAATATTTGTCACAATAAAAACTGTAGTATCTGAACCAGCTTTTTCATTTCAACTATCAGTTTACTTGCTATGGGGGTTATCATGAAGAAGATCTAGGCATAAGTTACTTACTTCCACTGAATATTGTTTTTGGATTTCTTTTGTATCAAGTTGATGCCCTCTAGCACATTTGTGATGTCGTATATACGTCTTTTCTGCACTTCCAAGTACTCCGACGCCCTGTTCAAATCCAAGACCTGAAAATAGATAGACGAGGACTACGATTCAGTGTTTATTTTAGGGCCAATTTGGGGCCGAAATTTTGCCCCATTCCCCTGCTGAAATAGTATATATTTTTCCCCTATATTTACCTTTAAAATTCCCCTCAGAATGTAAGCTTGAAAAAACTACTTTACAAAAATCGGACAAAAATTGACTGAGATAAAGGGTTTTTGGTAAACAATCCCAGCAATTTTTTTTATCAAATCAAGTTTGTGCATAATCTAAGATGTCATTTGTAGCAAAACAATTTATTGTTGTTTTATAAGAAAGTGGAATATAAAAATGTTATAACGCTTTTCTACAAAAACAAGTCCCCTTTTGCTGTAAAATTCCCCGTCTGAAGGACCCCGCCACCTTTCCCACAAAGGCGAAAAAAAAACACTGATGAGGATTAGGATTTATCGAGAAATGATGAAATTCTGGTTAATTCTACCTCAGTTTTTTTTCACCTTTGAGGGAAAGGTGGCGGGGCCCTTCAGATGGGGAAATTTACGACAAAAGGGGATTTTTTTTAGAAAATCATTATTAGTAAATTTACATGTTTATATTCTACTTTGTTGTACAACATTAATTATTCAATTGTTTTGCTGTAACCAATGATAACTTAGATTTTGCTTTAACTTGGTTTGATGAAAAATTGCTGGGATAATTTACAAAATTCCTCGGTCTTAAGTCAATATTTGTCCGATTTGTTCATTTTTGTTTCAAAAAAAAGCTAACATTCTGAGGGGAATTGTGAGATAAAAATAGGGGGAAAATATAAACCTTTTAAGCAGGGGAATGGGGCCGAATGTCGGCCCCAAATTGGCCATAATAAAAACACTGTACCTTCAGACAAGATATCAAAACAAAACTGTTGAATGTTTTTTACTTTGAACTTGTGTCTTATAAATCCTTGAACTTGGTCCAAAAGCACTAAATGACTTGAGCGTTTCTTAGCCACTACTTCAAGCAAGATAAGACATCATGAACTACCTCATGCATGGTACGACATCAATAACAATAATTTGATGTTTTCTTTGTTTGTTAAACCTGCTTTTTTCATTGTTAGGTCTCCGCCAGGGCTTTCCTTTGAATTTCAAGAGTCAATGACTCTTGGGATCAAATTTTCAAGAGTCAAAATCAAATTCCCCAAGAGTCAGATATAAACCTTTAAGAGTCGATGCTTTGTGGGTAGTCTGCATTCCTTTTCCTTCTTTTTATTATTATTTGTATTAATGTATTATCTTTATTTTATAATTTAATAATATTATTTTCATTACATTTTTTTTATTAACTTATTATTTTCTTTTAGATTTATTTAATTTTTTATTTTTGCTATATTATTATTATTAGATCTATTATTATTATTTATTATTATTATTATTCAGACGATTTTAGCCAATTATTTACATACTAAAAATAGCACTGATTTTTTTTTACAAAATCGCATTTAATGTACAACAATAAACGGGCTTTCCTTCCTAAAAAAATATACGTAGTTACGGTCCGCAAATATTGTTTTACTGTTACAAAGTATATTAATAAACTGCAGTGTTCATTCTGGGGCAAGTTGCAGGTGGGCCAATGCCCATCAGCCATAAAATCAGTGCGCCATTTAAGGATTTTCTGGCGGGTGGGGGGGACGACAAACAATATATTTTTCATGTTACTTTTATTAAGTTTTTTTTTTTTTTTTAAATTTCATATTACTCCTATTGTACGATAACCATGAACTTTTCTCTGACAAACCTTTCTAAAATGTGTGACTGTCAATCTTTGTGGAAGATTTCAGTATCTGTTTGTTCACCCAAACTTTCAGACGAAGTATGGCACTACAGGTACGGCGGAATAAACGGACATTTTCTTGCCCTCATTTTCGACAGTGTTCTCATTTCGCCTCGGAATTTGGTGGAAAATTCAAAAGATTTTGTCCAACAATGCTCTCTTTATCTGCTTTTTGCTTTGACATAATCTTTTTCTTATTAAAATCAACTAAAACCGCATGTAAATTTCAGACAGCACTGTTAGCAATTTGTGATGATGTAAGCGAGGTCAAATGGCGCATGACCTTTATCGGCCAATAAAATCACTAGTTATAAATTAGTGCGTGCACGGTAGCCTAGCAACGGTTAATTTCCACAAACAATCCGGCTATGTGATGTTTACAATTCACAATACAATTTTCGATAATTTTAATGTGAAAAAAATCACCTGCAAATGAAATTTTGCGATGCGCGCGTTATATTTATCATGCGCCCAAATGGCCCACTGACAGTATTTTTGTTGCGCCCATTTATTATTTTTTGCGGGAATCCCGCAAAGGCGCAGCCCAGAATGAACACTGAAACTGCAATAAAATAATTATTCAAATGCTAAACATCGCAATGTTTTTGCACTACGAGTTTTATACCAAAAGAAAAGATTTCAAAGTTCTTGCACTACGAAGTTTTTATCTCCAGATGACATGATTTTATTTGGTAAAGCACATGGTCGATACACGCACGCTTTCCATGCGTGGAAGGTGGCATCGTTTGTGTCAGCATAACCTTCGCGCGCTTTTGTAGAAAGCAAAGGATTGACATGAAATACACAGACTATTGAAAAAAGTGTTTATGACACTCGAACACTAAAATTGGATGTTGGATATTTCCGATATAAGAAATGATAAGTAAAAGTCTGAATTTTTGCTGTAATCGGATTCCAAATTTTGGAAATATATCAATAATTTTACCCAAAATATAAAGGACAGTAATTTAAAACAATGCCTTTAAATTTAGGAACTAAACTAAATGTGGATATTATCAACAACGGAAGCGGTGAGTCAATTGTGTTTTAAACGTTTAATGGTCTGGAATAAACATGCTCTAACGGACTAATGTACATTAACTTAAGTGTGGATACATGTATATCACGCCCGTAGGTCGATTGTTCACGTCATTGGAAGCGTTTTAAACTATGCGTTTTAATTGGTCAATATATATTTTTCTGAGCGACGAACTCTGCCTAATGGGCGGAGCTACAAGGTAACTTGACCGCTGATGGACAGCGTCTATTTAAAGATTGATTCCGCCTCCAACCAATAATCGCTGAGTGTTTTATCAACTTTGACATCGCTGTTTGACTTATTGGGATTATCAGCCAGCCGAGTTACACGGTATGACGCAAGTCCGGCAATTGCCCCGGGTCAAAGGAGACGCATGAAGTAATTATCTCGCGAGTCAAACGAGCGTATTTTGAAATTTCCACGCGTCAAAACCCGGGAGCTCGGGTCAAAGGAAAGCCCTGCTCCCCTATGAAATACACGAGTACATGAACACATGTGGGTAAAATAGAGCTGGACCTACCCCATCCGGTGCACTTGTGATCAGCCCTACAAACTTCTTGGTTAGCAGACCTAGTGAGGTATCGTATCGGGTCTTCTCCAACGGTGACCGCACTGGAATAAAAAGAAATTTAGTAAATATGGAACATGAGCGAAAAACAGGTACTGTACAAAATTGTGCTAATGCGATTTTATACAAGTCACACAGTGAAATACAAATTTCCTAATAACACTTGCACAACCATGAAAGCAGTGATTCGTTCGCAAAAATGTAACCAGAACATTACTTATTAGAAATCCTAATATACATTAGCATAGCATATTAATTATTAAAGAGCTGAAAGTGACCGATTGTGCGAAAGTCTTCAAAACTCAGAAAAAGCCATTAAAATGGTAAGAGGTTCAGGAAAACTTACCAAATGCTGGCCCTTGTGGCCTGCGACAAATTATGGTCACTTGCAAGCTTAAAGCGTTTAAATGGCTTGTTTACTGGTGATTTGGCCAGTTATTAGAGATGACAAGACCTTGCGGCAAGTAATGGTTTTTTGGACTATCGCAGGGAACGTAGTGGCTTCAGAATTTCATTCCTTGAGATTGACACAAAAACTACCTTTTGGACTCTGTTCTGATGCTAGTCTTCTTCTCTTACAGGACTTGGCAGGTGTTTTGAAATCCTCATGTTGTATATCAAGCTCCAACTTCCTTTTTGCCTGAAATGAAATAATGCAAGTTAATATTACACACTGGAAATATATGGAGTCATGTCTGTCCTCAGTTGTTTTCTTTATCACAACGCTATTTTAGAAATAATTTTGATTCAGCGTTGTTTGTCTGTAAATAAACAACAATTTAGAGTTCTGAACAATCGTTGTTTATCTAATAATAACACCGTGGACTTGAATTGGTGATAGTAAAAAATGATAAAATGAAAAAAAAGATGTTGTAGATAATTATGTGTTAATTTAAATCAAGTGATATGCATATATCCATTTTTATCACATAAATAATATAGTCAACATTTACATTTCCAACATCAAAGAAATAATAAATATATACATGGTCTTATATACAAATATACTACATTTGTTATTAAATTAATTATAATCAATTAACATTTATTTGATAACACACCGACTTACACCAAACATACCTACTTTTAATGAACTAATTTATAACCCATTAACAAACTTGTTAATAACATACCGACTTTCATTAAAAATACCTACGATCAAGTGCAATCAACATGTTTGTTAAGATCAAAACGCCTTTTTCAAAGTGTGAAAAACACACCCCTTTGATCCTGTTTGAATACTGGGCCGAGTTAGATCAGGCCGAGTAACACCGGGTCGGGTTCGTATTCGGGCCGAGCTTACCCGTTACCATATAAACAACGATAAAACAAAAATCATTTTGATTCTAACATGACATGACCACAAATTCTGCAATTACAATGCGATCTATATCTAACAGTTTCTGAACTACTTTTTTGAGTTATTAGCAATTTAACAACGGAAATTTTGCAAGCGTCATGTCAGTTGGATCTATAATCCCTAATTTATGTTGCCAACAAAAAAATATGTTGTTGAAATTATTGATACAGATAAAATCAATATATGAGGCGTGTCGTGGCAAAATTGGGCTTAATGCGTGTGCGTCAAGTGCCATCCCGGATTAGCATGTGCAGTTTGCACATGCTAATCCAGGACGACACTGCACTTTTATGGTATATTCTGTTTAAAGCAAGTCTCTTCAAAAAAGAAATCCACTGCAGGCGGAAAGTTCCGTCCCGGATTTGCCTGTTCGGACTGCACATGCTAATCCGGGACGACACTTTACGCACATGTATTAAGCCCGGTTTTCCCACGACACACCAGATACGTTTTTTTACTTAGGAGCTGTACCTTGTACCCGTTTTGGAATATCATATGTATCAAAAGAAATATAAATTTTGTTCCCATAATCTATTATTACAATTCACATACATATTTCTGTCGACACAGCACTGAGAACAGCGATGGTTCCCGTCGTCCACGACTCCAACACTCGGACATGTACATTTTTTCACGATTTTAATTGGCGACTGTTACTACAATTATAGCTTCAACAAGTTTATCTCGAACTGATTTGCAACACTCCAGTATGCCACTGTCCGATGTAAATATTTGTCCAATATATCAGCAAACAAAATAATTTGCAAACAAATAAAATATTTAATTTACCATTTAGCGGTGAATATTCAATAGTAAATTAAATGATTATCAATAGCACATAAAAAATACACTATCATCACAGTCTAATGACGAACACATGGAAATGTGTGCTTTATATATATATATATCTCATTTCAACGACTGACATCCAATAAACAAGTCACTTGGATAATCCAAAAGTCTAACGTTGAATAAACAAGTCACAATATCCAGTATTCAAATCAGGTCCCGTGTGGCATATTGGTCCAGAAATGACACCACAAAGTTGCTATTCAATATCTGTACACAAGATACCACTGACACTACTGACCAATATACACAATCAGCAAAAAGCATGTCACTAATGCAACCCTTAATCCCAAGCCAGACTGTGGGAAAATTCTCAAGATATTGGACACCCTGCTCTCTTTGCCCAATACCTCAACAGACAATGCAGTGCTGTCCACATTAATGCTAAACATCTTAACAAATCTTCATGTCTGAAAAAACAACTACCTGCACCAATTATCACCCAATTAGAGGTTGTTAAAATATCAAAGGGAAAAGGTGAACGCATTATTCATCAATCAGGGACTAATCAGACAAACGCCCATTAGGTAATTATTAGTACACTATTAAGCCCCTGGGCTGTTTGTAACAGGTTCTGAATACAATTGGGAGTACTGATTATCTCCCTTTGACCATGTGATTACAAATCATTGTTTTATTGAAAGGAAATGTGTGAACAATCTAGTATTAGTGTTACAAGGACTATTAGTATGACTTATCTCAAGGACTATACACAGATTTTAATCTCGATTAACAATTTCTAAAAGCTTCCTTATTGTGTACAGGAAATGTTAAACAAATAATATAATATAAATTTCCTGTAATTTACATGTACTTTTCAATTGCATTCAAAGAAGTTGCGTTGGTTATTTAATATAATAATTAATGTAGCTTACAGTAACAAAGGATTAATGAAACTGAAATAAAATCAATGCCATAATACAGCACACGAGTAGCCAAAACGAGCGAATAGTGGCACAAATAAATTTATTACATTCAATCATTTACCAAAATGTGGCTTTTTAGAAAATGACACCAAATGCCTTTTACAGTGAAGCATAGTGTATTTTAAATATGTATGAAAACAGAAACATGAATACATGCACTGATATTTTCCTGAAGACCCATATTACTGGTGGTGGTGTAATAAAACTGACAGAGAGCAGCACGAATCAAAGTTGTTTGAATGAATTATTATTTACTACCAGACTTTCTTCTGTTTCTTCTTCATCAAAACTGAAAAAAGGAAATACACCCAAAAGGAACTGGATATAAAACTGCCAATATAAATTCACACAGGAGCAGGTGACTTCAGCTGAAGCCCTTTTAAGGGTCACAGTTCAGTGGGCACAGGGTAAATTCCCCATTTTTATTCCAATACACATTTCGGCTTTGACTGTCAGTGCAGAAATGGCCTATATCAACTAACAGCTGGTCAGTAAATACACCCCTTTACTGCTATCCTTATCCCAAATCCCCACAAAGGTAGGGGTCAGTGTACTGGCTATGGGTTGAACCCATTGACCAAGAAACAGCACAATGAAACTGTTAAAGGAGATTTCATTGTGGGGCCAATTATAGAATTTCAGACAGGGGAGAGCATGTAAATGTGAGACCATTCAGTTCAAATTTATAGTGAATTCAATACATCAGCAGAGGGGAATAACTGGGCAGATAAAATAAAAGTTATATTATGCCATGTCAGGGCTATTTTTCTATCTATAGTAGGGCCGTTATAAGTCATCGCAGCTCAGAAAAATTCTTTTAAATCAAGCAGTTTTCCCCTAAAAATGATTTTACCCCTGGATTTTTCATTCCCCTACTATGAAAATTTTTCCCCCAAATGCCAAAAATAGCGCTATTTCCTCCCAAAATGCGGGCAAAGGGCCCTGTTCCTTAGAGATGAAAAACGCCCTGCATGTCATTGAATGTCATCAACATTATAAATTTCCCACATGGTTACAATGTTGTTGCAAAAATCATGATCCTGTTAGCGTTACAAGTAGCTAAGTAGCCAAAGACTAACAGAATTGCTTAAAATCTTTCAAAATGTGGCAAAAAATGAACATTCATTTTTGCAACCTTTAAAACTTAACACAGAACATCAATATTATTACTGCCTGCATTGCCTATTTAAAAAATAATGTATCAAAAGATCATCTTCAAGCCTAAAGGAAATGTTTACTTTTTATTAAATGATATCTTACTATACAGGCCTTTTTTAATGCCATTTTTGGGGCATTTCGGCCCCATTCCCCTCGTGAAAAAGTATACATTTTTCCCCAATTTAATCCTAAAATTCCTGTCAGATATGAAAAATAAATATTAGCAAATCACTAGCAATTACTGCGTACTGAAAAGAATACCGGGCAGTCTCGATTTTGTTTGTGCCACATTTTAAACGCGTTTGACTGTGGTTCCTGTTCTCGCTAAATCTATAATACAATAAGAGATGTCACGACGGGAACAAGACCAGATTCTAACATCCGCTTTCGATTTTCAACATGTCGCACAAAAGCCGATGTTACGTAAAAAAACTGAATAAAGACACAGCTAAAGGCTGTAAACGCATTGATTTGTTGTTTAAACAAGATTCTTTAGATAAAATCTTAAAGAAACTGAAATACAGTGATAAAGAACCAATTTCTGAGCCATCTTGTTCGACTTCCCAGAGTTTGTCGTCGGACCAGTCACAGGAACCTTCACGTGAGTTTCTGCAACCGTTAGATGTACAATTTGAAAACTAAAAGAAATCGATCTGTGACTCAGATAGTGATAGCGATTCATCCCAACCACTACATATGGTTCCAGACGCTCGTCTTTTTACACCCGTTCAATACGAGTGCAAGTTTAGCTGGCTATATTTTTCTGCGGTGTTGAGGATGTGGCTGCCATCTTCAGGGATGATGAAGTGATGGTTAGGTCCTTTCCTGCCATGGAGTTTCCAGTCAACCTTAGTGGGATTTTGCCCACTTCAACGGCATGTGTAGAGAGGCTGTTCAGCCTGATGATTTCTATCTGTACACCATCAAGAAGTACCCAGGGGCAAGTCAAGATTGAGGCCCTCATACAAATGTGCTGTTGTGAAACAGATCTATTGAAGAGAGACATTTAAAGTATTATGAACATATTCAAGTCCTGTACCAGGGACATTGCCTTGTAAACAAAATTGAAATGTACAACAAACATATATTATGATTTGTAGACTAATACTACTGAATAAAGTATGCTATTGTTGATATTTTAATAATCTGTAAAATTCACCTATTAGACATATGTTCCCCTCTTGAAAAGGACCCACCTAAAAGCCAAAAAAAAGGGCTGCTATAGAAATTTAGGTCGCTGTTTTTTTTTCAGGAGCGTGTATAACAGTAGTTTTCTCAGGACTGTGCTTTGTGAAGAAGCATCTGTGGGAATAGTGATTGGTTGGTGTTATCTGAAACTTTGAAAGCAGAAGACATAAAATAAAATAAACCTGGGGCCACCCCTTTATTGAAAAGCCTTACATAATGACGGACAATACACATTTTCAGACCATGATTCTTCTGACAACTATCTGCCCCAGAATAGCACAAAAATAAACCCAGGGGCAACAGGATACACACCACTATACAATTTCCAACCAGTCTGATAAATTGTTTGTTCAGACACAATCCCAGTGTACAGAGCTATAAACCCCTCTTAATGGACTCCTTACTTATCTTATCTAGCCAGTAACCCCTGAATTATGCAACCAGCTGTCATAAACCTTGGGAACACATTATGTGGTCCCTTAAAATCAACAATCTGCAATGGTATGTCAATATTTACTGTGTCATCACTTTTCCTTTCAGCAGTTCTCAGCTTTTAAAATGGAAAGGAAACAGATCTTACCAACAAGATAGGACATCAAGTCAGTATGCTTTTCTTTCCCTGTAAGTCACTTTACAATTTGTTTCCTTGAAAACTCCTTAAACAACACACAGAATAAACTCTTGTTCATGAAATCAAATGAATATTATAAATAAGAGTCTAAATCCTCGAAAGGGGTTTGACTTTACCGATGTTTGATAATTACAAACTGAACCTGAAAATGGTCAGATTACAGGGCCTTTTTTACAACTCTCATGGGTCAGAACATTACCCTTTCTCAATGCAAAATATGGCGTTTTTTTCCCAACTGAAAAAATGAATTCCCCTCCGCTTCAGAATTTGGTTTGACATTTATAGCAATCTTGAAGAAAATTACTTCAAGAAATATTTTGAGAACAAAAACATTAAACATCACAATGACGTTAAGATATATTCTACAATTTTACCAACTAATCAATAGAAATTAATACTGATGGCAAGATTTATTTGTACATTCTTTTCCCAATTTGGCAAATATTAAGTTGAGAAATTCCAAAATTGAAACCAGGTACTTGTTTCCCAAAGAGAACAGAAAAAGGCCTGGATTGCCATAGTGAAATTAGCACAAGCATGTAAGGCTTGCACTCACTGGTATATTTTCAACCGGGCTTGCTCAGGGTCTTAGTATTATATAGGTGGACTTTTAACATTTTATGCTTTCAAGAACAATGTAAGAAAATTAGGACTGTCTTGACCAAACTTTTGATTCTAATGACTAAGAATTTGAGGAAAAGGGCCATATGAAATACACAGCCTCATTTTGGCCTTAGCTTCACCCCTCCACTGACAATCAACATGCAGTGGCCCTCAATACACAAACTGAAACCAGACACCTCACACCATGTCAAAAGCAATTAAATTCACATTACTGATCTCTGAAAAGCAAACTGGCCGCAAAAATGCCCCAGAAATCCCTTTACACAATGCCAGTGTCCCTACATAACATCTAACCCCACTCCAACATAATTTCCCTAAAATTTCTGTGCCCCTTTTGACCCCTAACTGGCCAAACAGTTGACCTTTGTGTGGCAAGTTCAGGTCACTCCCTTGAAATTAATTCAGTATGGTCTTACTCATTTTAGATAGGAAACATGGTCATAAACAAGCATCAACATCAGATAAATAAGCATGATCAGTTGCATCTTCTTGGATGCCAAGCAATGTGGCAGAATGACATGGTGCCACAATCTAGAATACATGCAGGGCACAAACTGTGGTCACAACTGACTGATCCACAGGATTTGAGTTGTTGTTTAGCCATTCAGATAGCCAGAATTTCATTGTTGGATGCAGATGTCTGGAAACACATAGCAGGGTTGCCATTATCAAATGAAACAAGTGATTTTTATCTACATCTAAGCGATTTGGCCAGTGGTCTAGGGGGGCCCTTGTGAAAATGATCCCAATTTTGAAATACCTGAAAAAAACAAAAACGATTTTCTCACAATTATCAACAATAAATTTGATCGGCAATCGGTTAATAATTACAACACTGACAAATGTAGAATTCTCTAACTTAAACTGATGGTATGTAGCGTTTTTTTTTTGCCTCGTTTTCATGCCGATATTCGGTACCATTCACAAAGCCAAAAAGTATACCTTTTTCACAATTTTTGGCCCAAAATTCACAAATGGAAAAGTGGATGAAAAAATACGAAATCTTAATAAATTTTGTGAATTTTTTTTTACACAGGATAACATTTTGGTAATAGTTTTATGAATACACCGCTTTGAAAGGTTACTCGATTTCAACACGACTTGTGTCACGTTTTATCGATATTTTCGTGAACCAGTCGGTTGGTGAAACATGTGCTCTTCCGGGTCACTGTAAACGCTCATTGGGTTATAATCTGTATTGAATCAAGCGTTTGAAGGATTTTTAAAATGTAAACACTGCGGATTATTTTCTTCTTGTTTTTTTTTAAGTAATCGCAATGCATTTTTCATGAAACTCTCAGTACTACGTGAATTTTTTTTATAAAAAGACAAGCTTATCTTACAGGAAAATGAGTCATCGTTCAACAGGCAATTTTAAGCGAGAAAACAGTAAGTGAAGCCCCTGAAGACAATTTGTACTGCAGTTGAACAGTTTTAACTTTAGTGTCTTCACAAGCAGATTTACTGTCAGTAACGAGTGCAAGTCAGTCAGATTCACATACTGATAGTGGTGACCAAAATAACATTGATGAAACCCCTGTTTTGTCCCTTAGCCTTTTACATCTCAATCATGTGACATTTCTATTGACTCTGGTGTCTGACTCAAGTGAAGCCATTGGACATTTTGCAAATTTAAAGAATAATTGACAATATCAAATCTGCAAAAGAGAGAAATTTAACTGCAATGTTTCATGGTAAGGTTTCATGAATGTAAAGATCACACTTTAATATCATGTGTGTGTACTTTAAGTGTCATTAAATACAACAAAATCACTCGATATTATTTGATACTTGTTTGTATTTCCCTGTTTTAATGATAAGACATATTTTCACAATTTTGGCGTTTTACGACGCATTTTTTACAATTTCACAGAAAAGGGCATATTCACAAATCACTGATAAAAACAATGGTATGGTAATAAATCCAATACTGATTATTGTTATCCAACCCTTTCATTGTAAGAAGTATTTGCTTTTTGTTTAGTTAAAAAGCACAAAACTATAAAACATCCATGAACAAATATTTGTTCTGACTTTGCATGTCCTATTCCCTTATGTCTAAAGTATTAGGCTATTTTGAACATTTTTATTTTTGACCATTTAAAAATATTTCCTAGTTTACTTCTCAAAATTTATGATGCTGTAGCCCATAAAGCATGCAGCTAGCATGTTCAGATCAAAATCCATGTACTATGTCAAGAAGACTAATTAAAGTTGACCCCCTCTGGTGGTAATTACCTTATGACACTGTGTTGCTATACACAGTGAGGTGAGATGTTGCATAATCAGTGGAATTACCAATAGTTCACACTGTCCAGATAACTCAGTGCCGGTCCTTCTTTGATGTTAAGACATAAAAGACCTCAAAATGTTGAGTGTACCTGATAATTGCTAAGCTCAGTAAGGAATTATGCAGGCATTCTTATGGTATGAGAGATATACTAGAAATTATACCATGATTAATCAATTTATTTTACAAAAAAATCCGAATCACTGCAGGGCAATTTATTAGATGTTATGGGTTTCCCATTCCATTTTCATAGAGTAATCAATATTGTAATTTTCAACAAGATACTGAGGACTGTTAAATTTTTATGCTTTATTTCTTGATCAGGAGCAAACTAAGTTAGTTTCCAGGCAACATTCCATCTCAGAAGACTGCTCCTCAGTTTGAACTATTTTTGGATCCACAATTCCACATGCAGGTATATCTAATCACTTTTTTTTTCAAAGGGGAAAGGTAGCGGGGCCCTTCAGATGGGGGATTTTGCAGCAAAAGGTTTTTTTTTTTTTTTTTTTAAAGCATTATTAGATGTATATATTCTACTTTGTTATAAAACATTAATCAATTGTTTTGCTACAAATGATAACTTAGACTATGCACTAACTTGGTTTGATGAAAAATTGCTGGGATCGTTAAGGCAAATATAGGGGGAAAATATATACTGTTTTGGCAAGGGAATGGGGCCGAACCCCAAATTGGCCCTAAAAAAACACTGGATTACAAATATGAAATAATTTAATTATCTAAATCAATCTGACAGGGACTATAATTTCTATATGAATATTTCACGAACAGGGGTCTGACAAAACAAGAGATCATTATCTAGTTAGTGTCACTATCAAAAAGTCGCTTGCCTCTGGCATAATGATGCAACCACTCCAAGGGTCACTCGGAGATACCTGTTGAAGGTACACATTACCTGAGGGTTATGTAACTAAGACAACCAGAAAGATAATGATTAATCAAAGTAAACAATCGCGCTAGTGCAACAAATTGGGATGAGAATATTTACCCAGATATGCAGCATGAATCTTTGTTTATTAACCACAAAGATAATGATTAATCATTCAAAGTAAACTATCAAGCTAGTGCAACAAATTGGGATAATGTTAAAAGAGAATATTTACACAGATATTCAGCATTAATCTTTGTTTGTAAACATGATTTCCCACCTTGCCAACAGTGGCATAGAAAAGTCATCACATATTGCAACATCTATTAAATATTAACCTCAAGGCTCAACCTGAACTATATTTTTTTTATTTCTTTTCACAAAATTATTACTCTACAGTATTCATTAAGAATTTCTCACTGAATCTTGAGGCCTCATCAATTTCCACGGTCCGTAAAAATACCATGCTTACCCGCTTTGTATAAATTGTAATACAAACATAGGCCCCTTAGCACATATAAAAATTAAACGACATTTGTGTTCATCAAAATTACTATTTTGCAGAAATCTTCCAAACTATCTTTACCTAACAAGGCTCTTACTAATGTAATGTTTTATTATTTTCTATTGCATATTTCTTCAATTTTTGTATGATAATCAGTATTTCATTTGAAAGAACATATTGGCTCTTGGCTAAAGTGTTCATTCTATGTGCACCAGTAGCTGTAATAGTGTGTTATTTTGTACATTCATATTAATTAGTGTAAAATAAGATGTAAAATGTATCAATGTAAAACAGAATAACATACACACAAAACATCATAAAATACAGGAAGGAAATTTTGCTGTGCTGATACATGGTGAATACACAAAATCCTGGCGTGTGGTCATGCAAGGTCAAAATCCTGACGTTCAATGAAGCGTGCAAAAATAAGCCCCCATTTTCCGGTAGTTTTTTTGTCCCATTGTTCTTACCTGTGTACGTGGTGTGGAAACGTTTTCCGCTAACGGTCTGTAAGTATGTCCACTAGGAGTCAAACCCTGAGATCCTGACACATAACTCCATTGGGAAGGCTCGTCTTTGACATTAGAAACCGTATGTGCTGACCTGAATGTGGGCGAACTGAATATGCTTGTCAAGTTCATAATTTGCTCAGATTCCAAACTGTCATCCTGTTCTTGCTTTATCACAGGGTAAGAATATCGTCTGTTGGTCACCGCACCACCACGCGACATTGTCTTGCACGATCCTTTATAATTTTTCCAGATTTTTTTTTAGTTTCTTCACCGGCCACGTAACATCAATGGACAAAGGAAGTTGAAAGTCCCAGTTATAAACACTGCGAAAGAAGTTGTTTTTCTTTTAATCACAATTCTATATTATAGAAATCAATACACGTATACATTAATTGAACATTCCTGCTTTGATCCATGTGAATACATCCGCTGCTGTTGTTAGCTAATACAGCAGATGACAACGATTTTATGTACAGGTATCCATTTTCGCTAGCTGTAATCTTCATTCAATCGTTTAGACGATTGCAATAACAAAGCAAAGCGCGCGAAATTGTATTTCCCGCGACCAAACGTCAGCCTGAATACGCCCTGAGAGGAGAGTATGAAAAATCAACTACTTAATATTAGCTCGATCGTTTATACTTTTGAAATGGTATGTCGTTACGTTACCATTAATTATGAGGACAGAAGTTAAAATCACATTATTAAGTATATTTTTATGCAAATCAATATTTGTGAGGCAATATTTTCCGGAAACATGCGCTGTACTTTTTGTATGCTTGCTTAGGGCATATTCATTCATTCAAAAATGTAAACAAACCAACTCGTACCATCAGCCACGATTTTTTTCTATTGAAATTTACTTATTTATGGGATAATTCAGTAAGTCTATGCTCACATTGACCAATCTGGTGAAAAAATATTATAATACGGAATGATTTATATTTTAATTGAATGAGAAGTTTCTCTGGGTGGTACAGACGCACAGAAATGAATAACAATACACTTATGTTTTATTTTATGTTTTAAGTGTTGCGTAACAAAATGTTTATTTATTCCAATAAAATGTGATTTATTCTAAGAAATTCTTAAAAATACACTTATCGATACAGTAGGCCTATGTATCAAATCGGAAACTTAAAAGATAAGGCGTACAAACAAAAATATGTTTGTTTTAGGTTACCCGACCTACCCTAAAAAAATGCCCCGACCCTAGAACATTTTATTGCGTTTGACAGATTGATTTTTGTTTTATTTACCTTTTTCGATCATTAAATGTGTTTTTGGATAAATGAGTGTTTTCTTTTGATAGTATCCACTTATAAACAATGTTTAAAGATATAACTGATATGTTTTGAATATTTATTCAGTTTTAGAATCTTCAAGTTGACCATTTACCAAATAAAAAAAATATAATAAAATAAAAATCCCGACCTACCTACCCTAATTTCTTTGGGCTTGTAACCTGAAACAAACATATTTTTTTACGCCTAAGCAAGCTGGAATACGTGTTTTCAACTTGAAGCTTCCTATATCATATACATTTAGAACTTTGACATTTAAACATAATTTAATTAAAATTTACATGTGTCCGACTGGGTACGTAATGATCTGTCTCAAATATTTTAGGTGTGTGTATTCGAAGTTAATGACGTCCATCGCCGCCGTGCATTATGCGAGGACCCAGGGTGTGTCCCAGCATCCCTACCTATTTTATTTTTTTTAACTACAGGCACATCGAAAGTTGGGACGACCTTAGAATCATAGCTACAATTTCCAGGACCGTGTCTTATCAAAAATCTTACAAGTTTAAGTAACGACTGAATTTTGTTGTTTAAAAAATAGACATTGATCAGTATGTTCATGAAACAAAGGACATGTGAAAGATACCAAGGAAATGAATAGAATTCCTGAAATAAAATAATCAAAGATGTTGGTGCTTAGCATTTGTGCTTAATCGAAAATTGTATCGTAATGTAAATAGGCCCTACGATGTTTAATAAGACGGGTCCCTGGTATTTATTCCTTACTCACATGTGCCAGGACCTAGGTGATTGAACCCCGACCGCCGCGATGAGAAGCGATTGTGCCAACCACTGCGCTGGCCGGATAGCCTCCACACATGTGTTTGCGACATGTTCTAATATATACAATTTATAGTAGGCCTAGAAACATGGGAAGCACTTATAACTGCAGGCTATATGGGTCGCTATAATGCCGGCCAAACTGGATGAATTGAATCTTTGCGCAGTTTTGCATTATTTCTATTAAACAAAATAATAGGTACATGTTGATTACATTTAATGTATACAAAAACTATGAGTTATGGATATTGTATCTCTGTAGAAGATAAAAAATATATTGAAGTAATGTTATTTGCTATGATGGAGAATCTGGATTAATTGGGCGCGAAACACACTGTTACATCATAAAAAAAAGTATCAATGCATTTAATTTAAACACTTTCCATGCCTACACTATCCACAAAACACAAAACAGGACATTTACAAACAAATCGGAGTCTAGACAAAGTGACAAACTACGTTCAGCCCGTTCAGCCTTCTGTCCTAACGGGCACGCTGGCCCGCATTTAAATATTTCCGTAGAAACATATACAGAACCAATCCGGTGTCCGCTTCTCCATGCTTATTTTGTCCTTTATTTATTATCCCTTGTTTACTCTTGCTCGTGCCAACACATAAATAAATATGAATATATTTTACCCACTCCTAGTCTCCTATCCCAGTTTGGTCAACGCGTCATGGACGTTTTGTATCTTTGGACGTTAAAGAGTAAGCAATTTCCTTTGCAAGGACGATACAATGGACAATGCTTGTTACACAATTGAATACCTAGGTTTTGGCCACTATAGGCTACTGGGGTCGTATTCCAGAAACATCTTAAGTGAAATCTTACCCTTAGCCTTAAAAGCATAATTTTCTCAAGCATTTTCTTCCATGTATACATGAATTCTGCTAAATGTTTAATAATTATCAACTTATTATTAACTAATATTTACCTAACTGTATTTACTAAATTGGATTCATTCATTTATGTGCAGTTTTAAAAATATCACCTTATACAAATTGGAACTTAAGTGAAAATAGTTTAAGATCAACTTAAGATGTTTCTGGAATATAGCCCCAGGATGCAATACCTGGTTCCAGTTATCAAGTAGCTACCTTTAAGACTTGGTTTAGTGTCGTTAAAAACTATTTATTTTAGCTTGATTATGTCGAAAGCGTGCGGCTTATTGAAACACTTTCGAGTCTGTTTCCTTGGTAGAATCAGTGCTGAATGTCTTAGAGAACAATGGCTGGAACGCATATTCAGTGGAATCCGAACTCACAATCTCCCGATCGCACGACGAACACAACACCTATACATTATCACACCACGGCGACTTTCGAGACTGCTATTTATCACATGCTATAGGCCAACCTTGTTCGCCATGTAATACAGCCATTACGAATATTTTGTATCTTAAACATGTAAAAGATATAATTTTGAGCGTTTTGATTGGCTACACATTCTTTGATTGACCAATCGCATGACGTTATTTTGGTGAAATGACGTCGTCAACATGAAATGACGTCACGTCAGTACACAACTTTGAGGATTTACCAACTTATTTTGGTAAAATTAGAAGGGTTTTATTTCGTTTAAAAGCATGCGATAAAAAAGATCTGACACTCGTTGTCATTGCATACTATATTTTATTAGATTCTAAACTCGTCCGGGAAATTCGTAACTCGCCAAAGGCTTGCTTACTAACAGAATTCCTGAACTCGTTTAATAAAATATGGTATGAAATGATCCTATATATATTAATTAAAAATATATTTATGTTCCGGTTGTAGAGGGGGCGGCGGCGGCGTAGTCTCCTCTAAAAAATTTCACTTTATTGCCGCCCCTCTGATTCAACACCGGTAACCGCGCCTGCAAGTGAAACAGTATAGTTGTAGAAATCGCCGTTCGTATTGCCATAAATCATAGTTTTGCTTTTTAAACAAAAAACTAGGTTCCAATTGGCAATTGGGACGCTGTAAACACATGCCTGTTTCAATAGGGGACAGGTGTGAAGGTACGCGCTCAGTCTCATTCTGGGTTCAACAGTTGCCTAGTGACGCGGAGCTATCGATCCGCGTGGCGTTCCTTTACTCGCTGCTTGCTTGGGCCCCGCGGAACTCCCCTCGGGAAGCCTTTGATGTGAGAATTGATTATTGTTTGAAAATTCAACAGATGCGATTAATTATGACGATAGTAAACGAACATCGCGGGACCTAAACGAAACTGAGCGTCAGTGGCTTTTTGTTGGCGTTCTGAGAAATTTCACAATTCCTCTTGATGCGACCGATCGTCAACATGAAAGGAAATGGTAATGAGTAGTTCCTGTCGCCATTACGCTATCTGTGGTTATTTAAGCACCGCGTGCTGTGTTTAAAAAAGGTGCGGGGGGGGGGGGGGGTTCAAGTTGATAAAGTATGACGTACCGTACTTTTATAAAACAATGAATAATACAGTCGCGGATTGCTCTAATGGCCGCCAAAGTATGGATTTTTCTCCTTTAATATTTTTTTTTTCTAAAATTTTGCATTACTATACATTATTTTAGTTTGTCTGGCATAAATGTATGTCGTTAGTTCTATAAAACCTTGCCATGTATACGTGCAAAAACAATCTCAAGGAAAGAAACCATATAAAAATTTAATTATTTCGTTTCAATCCTTTTCTTATCTTTATTGTATTGCGAATATGTTTGTATATTTGCCAATTGTACAAAAGAAATCTGAATGCATTTGTATATTTGTCAATTGTACAAAAACAAATAAATATGTTTAAACTAAAGTTTGGGTGTTTCTGAACGAGCGGCGATATTACATGGCGAACACCTACGTACTTTGTACTATTTAACTTTGACATATCGATCAGTCTTCTATTTCCAGATAATCCATGAAAATCATACTCAAGATGTCATAGCATATGGCGTGTAATGTGTTGCAATATTATATCTATCAAATATATTGCTTATGTTTATATATTTATCAAATCCTGTACAATATTGATTTGAAAAACTAATTATTAGTTAGCCAACATGTTAATGGACATAATCATATGTAGGCCCTTCCAATGCTTGGGCATTTATTTCTTCCACGGATGGATAATCATCCCCTTCATCATTTACTATTATTTATTATTATTATTATTATTATTATCATCATCATCATCATCATCATCATCATCATCATCATCAACATTATTATTATTATTATTATTATTATTATTATTATTATTATTATTATTATTAGTGTTGCTGTTGTTGTTCTTGATGTTATAAGGCAAGTATAATTTTTAAATAGTTCATGACTGTTTTTGTTGGATCAACGTACAGTTAAACTTTTATGATTAATATTTGGGTTGACTGTTTTACTCGTCAGATAATGTTTCTTACAAAATAGTCCGTTATTTTAAAATCAGTCCAAGTAAGTCGAACTTCTTTGTTTATTCAAAACTATTCGCCGTGCGGGTCGTTTATTTGTATTTATTATTCGTTATCATGGCAACAGATTTTGTAATAATAAATCCGCTGATATCGGATAGTTTTATCGATCTTAGGACCCATTGTGCCTTTCCCGCCAAAACTCGCCTGACTAAGCCCCCTATTCAACTACGGGAATACAGATTATAGTAGAAGTATGCCGAGTATTTTGGCATAAACAATTTTTCTTAATCGTTTGCACGGACAATTTAAAGTTGGCAAAATGTAAAGTTTTGCTGACTCCTACGTAATTCTTTTTTTGCATATCCCTTTTTAAAATGTAAACATATTGCGGTTCCCACAATTACTTTCTACGAAGAGGAAAATAGATGTAATTACGATGTATTATAGTATTATATTTCACGCCGTTTCATTTCTTACTAGTTTAATGTTACCGTGAAAAGTTTACAATAGTTCACAATAAGAATTAACAACTATATTCATCATGATAAAACATATGTCTGACAGAGATAATATAAAGGCTAAAAAAAGAAATCGTTGGTTTCCGCTTAGGTCTCTAAAAAATCTGGGGGTGGGGGGGGGGGGGGGGGGGGAAATAACTTGTGTTTCATTAACTTCTTTCTTCGTGGCATATTTAAGGTATATTGGACTGCATGTAAAACGTTTAACGTCCAATCAAAGAACTGTACCTTACAGTATGTCATTACCAAGAGCGCCTGTCTCACGCAGCAAAATTCGAAATGTTTGCTAATTTCCGTAAGTCGCATATTAGCGAATACTGCTCTTTTTACCGAAAGTCAGAAAAAATATTGATCGATAAGCAAAAAAACAACAACAATAAAACAAGCACACTTTTACTGTCGGAGGAAACAAACGCCATATTTTTTTACGCGTCATTATATAACGTAATTTGAAAAAAAGAGGGGTGCCGTAGGAAAACCGGGCCTATTGCATGTGCGTAAAGTGTCGTCCTGGATTAGACTGTGCAGTGGATTTACATTTACAAGAGTCTTACTGGAAACAGAAAATATCATAAAAGCGGAAAGTGTCGTCCTGGATTAGCCTGTGCGGACTGCACATGCTAAACATCCGGGACGACACTTGAAGCACATACATTAAGCCTGGTTTTCCCACAACACTCCTCAGATATGAATCTTGTTATGAATGAATGCAATGTTATAAATGACAGCACAATGAATCTTCCATGCACTAAAGTTTTTTGTAACATATCTTTAAGTGGTTACCCGATAGCGTGCATTTTGTTTAATGTTTTAATACGCGAAATATGCACAGCAATGGTCGATTAAGTAAAACCTGAAACTGCATAAAATGCACGTACACAGCTTAATTAGCTTAAAAGCTGCTCTGGAGGAATGACGATCAAGAATATCTCATTAAGATTATTAAATACATAACGTTACCTTTGTGATGACTAACGGTTAATGTTAGTCCATCTGCGTTTTTCTGTACAAAATCATATTCTGAGTTAAGCTGACTATATATTATGCACCTATCAATCCCCCCCCCCCTCCGCCCTGGGCTGACCAACGGACATTTGACTAAAATTATTTTTGGGGTCTTATTCCCCACCCTAGAGCCAAGCATTTTTGACCCGAAATCATTCGGAATGTCAAATTCCCGCCTGTCGGGAATCGCTTTCAGTCTAAAGTCACGCATATGCCCGCCGCTCCCCACCCCGCTCCCCGGGGGTGGGGGGAATACTAATAGGTGCATTAAACGATGTTTTGATGTTTAATTTCGGTCCGTATGTGTGTGCATTATTATATATTCTGAATTAATTCAATTTTCTTTAGGTACTTCGATAATAATTTGGTGCCAATTCTGTTTTTATGTTATAAAAAAGACGGTTTTTCTGAAGGGATATTCCAGGAGTTCCAATGGTTGAAGGAATACTGTGTTCATCTTATGAATCTGAGGTCGTGAGTTCGATACTCGTACATGCACAGCGAGTCTTCAAGCGATGTTGTTCGTCCATATAGTGAATAAACTGGACTAGATGGCATTTGAATAAGCCCCAGGTTTATTAAACAGCTGAGTTATAATAAATGTACGTGTAAGACCCCGTCTATGCTGCTTTACCCTAAAATGAATGGCCAAAAGATTGTTTTCTAAGCGTACCTCAATACCATGTTATATTATAAGTTGGACTGAAACGACAATAAAAATAAAGGAACTCCCAACCGCCGACCATATACTTCAATGATATTTACTATATGAATTCACTGATTTAGAATAGGACTTTTTCCCGAAGATGACCATAATCTTGAATATGGGTATGCCTATTGTGTTTGTCAAACATAAAACAATAAACCGACCTCATGACCGAGTTTATTTCAGTCGTGATACCTGAACCAAGAACACGAATATTTTTTTATTTGGCCTAAAATTCGATTCGTTTCAGCAGGGCTCCTGAAGTGGATCCGAGTACTTCGTTCTTTCCGAAGATGAGCCTACATGCATTGAACGGTTATAAAATTGGGGCTTTTATGAGACCCAATGTGGTAGTAACGGGAGGCAACTCTTTTTAGAAATTACCCACGTCTCTATTAGAGTTGTCGTTCGCGACACTGCCGAACGGGGCCTTTCTGTTTATTTCTCTGCTCCTTTTCAGAGGTGGCAGACATGCGGTCGTAACGATGCGGCCGTTGCGGAGATATAGATTCAAATTAGGTTTTATGAACAAGTTGCACAACTCATCGAGCATATTACTAACTGTATAAATATAAACGCTTGAAAAGTTAGATTTCTATAATTGTATACAGTGAACTGCAATGTTTTCAAATATCCTGTTTAACTACTAGTATATGAAGGATGATGTGTCACGTGACAGAAATTTAAACACCGTGGGAAACCTCTATTATGTACACGAAATATCGCAATTTTTGTACGTGTATACAATGTGCTATATAATATGCAGTCACAGCACATTCTTTCACTATGATGCATCAAGTCGAAATGATTATTTCACCTTAGTTAGTCGACGTGTGAACGTGCAGTCGAAACGCGGTACTTCGAATCGCGATACTGCGAAAAGACGGGATACTACGAATAAGGCTGTCGGTCACGTCCGTTTTCCTTATATATTTGACTAAAAATTAGGGATGGAAAAACTATTCGAATATTTGAATATTCGATTGAATTCTCGTCATTCGAATAGTTAAAACGCGATTCGAATATTCGCAAGTTTGTATTGCTTTTTAAATGATGAATTTATTGATTGTAGAAAAATAGTTTTTTTCTTTCAGCGTAAAAGCAATATTTCACCAGTAGATACATAGCACCGTCTTTTCAATAGATTATAGCCCCGTGTCAAGTGTCAGACAAAATATGGACTATACGGGTCCGTGTCAACGGTCATCGCCTAGTCGCCAGTAATATCGGACAATATGAAGCCATAACATTTAATGGGAAATTGAACCTGTGAAAATATTAATAAAACCATAAATGCGATCACACATTTAGCAGTCATTATAGCTGAGAAATGCTGCTCAAATTTGCCGATAAACATATATGCTTATCGACACGTTTCCAACTTGTTAAGAAATGTGCATTGTAGATTATTGCAAATATTCTTAATCAAAAACAACACTTAACATGGGACTTTTGTAGTTTATGCTTAACGCCATTTACGCATTAATGTGATATTGTAGTTTGTTAATGAAGATACGACGATAATTGGACTTAAACTCTGTATACAATATTTATATGGTGTCAAATAGGTTACAAAGCGTAATTTAGTTAATATGAATATATGCGAATATTCAAATATTCGGTTGAACGAAAAAGCGAATATTCGAATACCGATTTTGGTATTCGATGCCATCCCTACTAAAAAACGATGCGATACAACGAAGTTGCGATACTACGAACGATGCGTTACTACAAACATTATCCGTGTCTCCCGTGCCTTTTCGTAGTATCACGTTTCGAATGTATCATCTAATTCAGGGCAATCCTTAGATCTAAAGTTACAGTTTTTTAAGATTAAGCCCGATATGAGTAAGCTGTACCCCAGAAAACTAAAGTGGTGTTTGATTTCTTGAACCATACACTAGTTTTATATATTTAGGGAAAGATAGAGAGAGAAACAGCAGGCTGCGTAGGGTTTAGCTCCTTCCGGTTTTCTGCGGCCCCTTTAGGCTAGTAAACACAGGAATGATAAATTTAATTTCGAAATTTAATATATTTGCCAATATTCGGTGGCAATTGAAGCTGCAATGTTTTCAAACACTAATCAAAATAAAAACAATCATGAACATAATGAAATAAAAATGTAATATAATAAGTTAATGCCAGAGAATTGTTCCGTTTGTCCCACTGCTCCTTAAATTTTAATCCGCACCCTGTACATCCTAAACATTTCCTGATATACTGTACGCTATGCTTGCCAACGGTTGTAAATTCACTCTCAATGCTTCTGGAAGGCAAATGAGTTTCAACCCTCAAACCATAATCATTTTTAGCTCGACTGCCGGTATTCGAAGAAAAGGTGAGCTTTCCTACTACCCCCGGCGTCGGCGTCCGCGCTTGAATTTGGTTAAACTTGTATTCAAAGGTCTTGTAACTTCAAAACTACATACGTTATTCACTTGAAACTTGGAATATACCTTTTTCATCAACTCCAGTATCAGGGGCAGCATTCCCCATAACTTTTTTTTGTATTGTGACAGTATTATGCCCCTTTTTTACATAGATTTTCTGGTTAAAGTTTATATTCAAAAACTCGAACAACTTCAAAACTACACAAGTAATGGTACATAAGGTTTTCACTGGAAACTTGGAATAATTTGATGAAATAATTGCCATAACTGAGTTTTGTATTTCAACAAATTTATGACCCTTCCACTTTGCAATATATGTACAAATGAAATACTTCAAATAGTTGAGCGCGCTGTTCTCCGGCAGCTCTTGTTATGTTGTGTGTTGTGTTGTGCGTATAGTCCTGTATTGCATAGGCAATTGGTCACTTGCCTTAAATAAAGGACTAGAGAATGTTAACAAGGGTTTCTCTCTGGAATTTTATTATTCTTATACTCAAAGAACCAGCCAGCAATAATTCTCCACCAAAGTTAAACAGTTCGATCAAGATCACGTTAGGTGATCTATCTATAAATCGGATGAGGCTGTTTGTGTAAACAAAGAAGATAATGACCTTTGTTTATAGAGCTACAACTTAAACAATACTGGTATTTTTTCGAATAAAAGTTCCAAAATCGAACTTAAAACAGACATATTGCATATTTCCGGGTATCAGTGCAATACCGTGGTGTATGCACCTATCAATATTTCCCCGGCGGGCTAACCCAGGGGAATTTCACTAATTTTATTTGTTGGGGTCTAATTCATCATCCTAGAGCCAAGCCGACGTCTATTTCCCGGGACCCGAATTATTCGGCGTGTCAAATTCATGCCTGTCGGGAATCGCTTTCAGTCTTAAGTCCCTTATATGCCGGCCGCCCCCCCCCCCTTCATGGGGGAAGATACTGATATGTGCATTAATTTCGTTCCAAGCTCGATGTTGATAATTTTGCCAAAAATACGCATGAATGATCTATAGCGATAAAAATGTCACTACCAATTTCTCGTTTATAGGCACATCCACTTTTTAGGTAAAGCACTCCTTAGTGAGCCTAAAGCTAAACAAAATAATTAATTGTTTCTCAGACACTTTTTTGAAAAAATCAGGAGGGAGGGCGATTTTTTTTTGTAAGAATTTTTTTTCTCCTACACTTTTCTATTGGCACTATGTAATGGCTTATTAAAACAAGTAAATAAGTGCAGATTAAGGACAATTTTAAGTTTTAATAACAACATAAGCATCCCTTTTTATAAAATTCTAAATATAGATTTATTAATCACAAACGTTCAATTTATATGGAAGCTGACGTAAAAAGGCAATTAATTTGAAAGTTCATAATTAGCATAAGTGCCTTCAAATTGATATACCATCAGCATTAAAGAACTCCTGGTTATAGAATTTAACTTTTCGTAATTCATATTTTTATAGCTGTCAAAAATATGAATTAGCTAGTTTTGCAATAAATCACCAATAATTTTTGGAAAGGAAAATCAACACTTGTCAATGCACCTGGCATTTTCGTTTGTTTCCAAAGGACTTACATTGACACAGATTTTCTTCCAAAAATATGGAATGCTAAATATTACACAAGCAAAACCATCTACGAAACACAAGTTTAAGTCAACAAATAGACGATATTTATAACGGTTCCCAATCGAATATGATTTTTTGTTCAAAATTTACACAGTATTTGACAATCTGTGTATATCCGATTTATATAATTACATCAGACAGGAAGAAAGTTACTGGAAATACCGAAATCTCTACCGGGTAACTCTTCTTCCGCTATCTTAAAATTTTAATTTTAAGCCGCTGTCCATGGGATGTAAATCAATAAATCAATTTTACTAAATAATTCTTATGAACGTTTATGGTGTTTATTCGTCCGAAGTTGTTTTTTATTTACGAAAGGCATTGTTCAAAAGCGCTTGGTACGAACGGAATATACTGTGATGTACATGCTGGTTTACCCACGAGTCATTACCAGTTATCGCATACAGAAAATAGACGATAGCAAGTTACCGAAATGTCAAATAATTCACAGATTTCAATGCTTATTTTTTTGTGTTTTGTTCGGTAACATGTCCATAAGAAACACTTTCTGCAAAGTTTTAATTTTTATTAACATATTGGCGGATCGTAAAAAATAGTAAATAATTTTTGTTTGGCATTAAATCAAATTCGTTACAAATCCGAGGATCGCGGGTTCGATTCCCAGCCCGGCCACATAACTTGTGTGGGGATTGGTAATGAAATGATTTCTACGGCCATTCTCCCCCTACCTCTGATTCAAGTAGGGCAGTTGTCAGTTACTGACGTAAGTATGTGCACTTAGTACTGGTGAACCAGCTTACCCAGGAAAAGCGTGAGTAGGTTAACTGACCGCCGTTAAATGACTGAAATACTGTTGAATACGGCGAAAAATCCAAACAAACACACAAACAAACAAACACATTCGTGGCGGGCCATTAGAAAACGTTGCGGCGCTGCCAAAGAAACATATCATTAATTTTGTTAGCCTAATAGTAAAAGTAAAATGCGTACGCTGAAATTTAATAGTCATTAACTCCCATGAGAGATGTTGTGGGAATGGTTGATTCAATTGCTATGCACGTTCATTTAGTTTCACTTTCAGTATTCATGTACAGGGACATAGCAACGCCCGTATTATTTACACATATTCAACGTAGTAGGTGCCTAGAAACTGTCCTTCCACAGACACAGGCTTACGCAGAAATTACCAAACGTAGTCCGAAGTTGTAGCTGTACAGCTGTACCGGCCTTTGATACTTTATAAAATCATGACAAATGTGCATCATTATAGTTACTATTATGCACCTATCAATGTTTTCCACCGGGGATCGGAGCGGCGGGCTGACCATGGGGAATTTCACTAACTTTATCTTTGGGCGGTCTATTTCCTACAGCCAAGCATTTTTTTCTAAATCTCCACAATGGGAGATGCTTGGTGTATCTAATAGCCCGTGGATCTAAACTCCGACCACAGTTTATTTCGCGGGACCCGTGTCAAATTTCCGCCTGTCGGGAATCGCTTTCAGTTTAAGTCCCGTACTTGCCCCGCCCCCTCCTTCCTGGGGAAAAATATGGATAGGTACATTATATGTGCCTTTTGATCCAAATTATACCATAAAACACCAAAGCTGGTCAAGGTAGAAGTGCAGCGCTTATACAACCTACGCATAGCTATGTGTCGTAACGCATGGCAGGATGATACATATGATCCTAGTGACCTAGATGGGTAAGCAGATTTTGTCAAGGTAACAAAAGTAGTGAACGAATAACAACCGCAATAAGCGATGTATCTAACCGCAGCTAACCACAAATATGGAGATGCCAGAGGATAAAATAACTACATCTATTTTACAGTTATATGATCGCGTGAGGTTTGCTGATATAGAAAACATACGGCCCCATACATTAAATATTAAGTCTTATATTACGTGCGTTTTACGATGTTTTAAAGGTATCTTGATCGTATTTTACTACATATATATATATTTGCCCAAACCTTTTAGGGAGAATCCGTTCACATCGTTGTATGTAATTTATGCAGAACAAACAAATTGTTTTACATTAAATTCTAGCGAACCATTCTTGTTTCAGCAGATCTTCTTTTTGTCCGAGAAAGTTTAGTGCTGGGTCAACCATTGTTACGAGAAAACACTTAACTAGCACATCAACCCTGTCCCGGATAAGTGGTGTGGATAGGCGATCGAGGACGTTATTATTACAATCGGGGGCGTTATTATTACAATCGGGGGCGTTATTATTACAATCGGGGGCGTTATTATTACAATATGCTCAGCGTTTCCATACATATAAATATAGTATATAGATCTAGTAAATTAGTTCCGCTTACTTACTTGCATTACTACCGGGTAATCATTCATTGTCGGTTTCGGAGTAGATCTAATTGTCGTCTGGTATCCATTCCACTCAAACCTCACCCACGTGCTAAATTCTCCGGAGGTCGCCAAATCGAGTACCTAACTGAACCAGCGACCGGAAGTACCAGAAAGCTGATGTTAATGCTAATTTGCACAATGCAACGAGATAACAGGAGGCCAAGAACAATGATAGCAGGCAGAAAATCACCAGCAGATAAAATTTCGCTGCGTAAAGTGCGATGGTTTCATTGCCAAATATCTACCGAAATTTATGTGGTAGAAAACGCAATGCGGTTTGGGGAAAACTAGTTGTACAATAATATCAGTTGTATTTTATAAAAGGTTATGTTCATTTAACTGTTTACGTCTTGCTTTTACGGTACCTAGATTCTATACAATTAAGATAGATCTACAATATGTAGAAAACGCGTTGTCGCGACAAAAAAATAATTACCTAAATCATAGACGGATTTGGAGGAGGGCGCGGCGTACGCCTCGGGCTCCACCGTAAAATTCTCCACAATTCTCTTTTTTTTTTCACAAATTCACAATTACACTGTTTCCTGTGATATGTCTTTTGTCTTCAAATAATGTCACCAAGCTATTTCACATTTATGTTGCATATAAGCCAAGCACACGTACCTCTTTAAGGGGCGGATGCAGGATTTCGGGTTGGGTGGGGGGGGGGCGTAAACTTTTGATCGTGCAGTTATAACCCTTGTCTGCGGGTCTTCAGTGATCAGCTACAGATCCGTATCAAAGATAAATCTTTGCACATCATCATCATCATCATCATCATCATCATCATCATCATCATCATCATCATCATCATCATCATCATCATCATTATCATCATCATCATCATCAAATGCACTTTGATTCACTGAATTAATTAATACTTCACCGTATTAAGTTCGAAAGACATATTGGTTCATCTGTATGAAAGACATGTTGGTTCATCTGTATGTCATGCACCCGTTTTGGCAGTAAATTGCCCTTGTTTGATGTGCCTGTCCACTAAATACGTATTTGACATTCAATGTTATATACATCAGGAGCATCTTTAAACATATAAAATCCGTAGCTGACTACATTCAAAACACATGCATCGAGAATAATTTGTATGGTTCATTTACCGAAGTGTATACATATAAATGGTCTCTTCGAAGTAATTCTAATTAGAAAAACACTCAGACGTGCACAATCATGCGCATGAATCGTCTTCAAATGTGCTATGCGCTGTTTTTTTGTTTTTTTTATATCGAAACGAGCTAACAGACAGACAGACGAACATGTTTTACACAAAATATTGCGAAAGATACTCGTATAATTGCCTTGGGAACTAATAAGGCAAGTGATGCCGACCTGGTGTCAATTTTACTGACATAATTATGGTGCCGGGACAAATATGAAATCACCTGATATTTTCACTTGTGGCTGCGCCATTCGTGAAAATATTGTTTCTATGACCACTCATGAAATAAAATACGATCTTACACTGCATTAAACAAATATCCTCTATTTATTTCATGTTATGCTGTGAATGAGTGGAGAATACCAGTGAATGATAACCCGATCATTTCACTCTAGGTCGAGTGCAATGATAACGTTTGATCATTTCACACGTGGTTATGTGGAACTACTTTTACCTTTGCTTTTATGTTTATTTTTTAAAAGTATGCGAATACCATAATCGTCAGTGTAAAAAAGCATCGGCCTTTTTAAAAAACAGAAATCACATAATAAAATTCAATACAAATATCTTTAAGCGACAACGACGAAGTAAGAGTGGCAATATTTTCCCACCACCACAGTGATCGACAATTTTGGAATCAGAATGATGTCATATTTATGACGTCATAATACACAAAACTTGTGACGCGTCAGCATATCTCGCGCATTTTTTATTTTATTTATCGTTCAAAAGCATGAAATAAAAAGAAAATGTGTGTAATTCAGTGTAAGATCGTATTTTATTTCATTCGTGGTCATAGAATCTATATATTTGTACTCGTGGCGTGAAAATATTGTTTCTATGACCACCATTCATGAAATAAAATACGAATTACACTGCATTATATAAATATCATAGGCAGTTGAGGGATATAGTGAATATTGCACCCCGAGGAGAGTGATGTCAACCGAGGCCGAAGTCGTTGTCGCTAAATTATAATTTTGTTGAAATTTATAATGTGTTTTATGTAAAAACATGCATGTACATACTTTACATGTATATACATTTGCAAAGGGTTGTAAACCACTACTTATAGATCGATGCTATTTGTGGAAAAATAGTCCGTTTTATGTTATATTTTCACTGCAGTGAAAATATAAAATCTTATATTTTCACTGCTCGAACAGTGAAAATATAAAATTTTATTCCACCAATAAAATTCGATATTTCACTGAAAAGCATATAATAAATAACTATATTGTTTAGCCTACGTAATCGGCGCGCTCGATAAATAGCAAGTACAATGCTACAATTGCCGGGGACGACAGTCGGTCGCAGCGTACAATGTTGCCCGTTGAGCTCGCGTCACGTCTGCCTGTCAATAGTGACATGCACAAAATATAAAGCGGTAATATTTTTCTAATAAATAAGAACTATGTGCAATACTTATGATAAATATAGTATATTATTTAACATAAATATGTACGCTTGTCTGAGATAAATAATAATTTTCATTTATTCCCGCTATTATTTTCTGACAATGTTCATTTGTAAAATTTGCCTGACAAATTTATGTATCAATTATGTTTACGTAAACTACTAGTATTTATGTTATGCATGTATCGCTGGTGAAAACATGGGGCGGTATATTTATGATCGGTTTATTCACGGTACAGATATTAATAATGATTGAGTTTATCTCAAATGAAATTTGGGGCCGATACGTTTTCTTATAATGTCCAACAAATCTAGTGTCCGAGAAATCTCCTTTGTAGGGACCGAAAAATCTGGGATCCGAGAAGTCACGTAACCGATCATTTTGGTCCTGTTTTATATATGCCCATATATGTATGGTCCGAAGATTTAAGAGTGGGGGGAGGGGGGGGGGGGGGCGCCGGGTGCGCCCCCTGGATCCGATCGTGTCTTTTCTAACTTAAATATCACGCAACTGAAGTATTATTATATTGCAAAATAAGTTTGGAAGGTTTGTAGTTTCTGAATTATCCGCCCCTCTTATGCACTGATCAATATATTCCCACAGGGGGACGGGGGCGGGCTGACCCAGGAGAATTTGACTAATGTTATTTTTTGGTGTCTAATTCCTCACAATGGAGCCAAGCGTTTTTGGCTAAATTCCCAAAATGGGAAATGCCCGGGGGACCAAAATTACCGGGATATATAATCCGACCAAAGTATATTTTCCGGGACCCGGAATCATTCGGCGTGTCAAATTTCTGCCTGTCGAGAATCTAAAATCCCGTATCTGCCCGCCGCTCCCTCTTCTCTGGAGGTGGGGGGTGGGGGGGGGGGGGAATATTGAAAAGTCAATGAGCTCGAGTCCTGCTGGTGAAACACGTCCGCGCGATGGTTCGATAACCATGTCAACGTCAAGCGCACGTCATGATCTACAGGCATGATTGGCATTGTTTGTAAATGAAATTAAAAAATCGTCAATTTTATGGGCCAAAATCGGCACTTAACTACCCTAGGTAGTTAAAATCGCATTGTAATGAATAGTCATTATTAAAAAAAACTCTGTCAGAAACTTCAAAGTCCAGGTTAATGACATTTATAAATTTGTAAAAAAGTGTAATTTACGTAAAGTGATATGTATTATTACTGCTATGCAGCCCAAAAAGAATACGAGTTGTCCAGGGTACAAGTTGACTAGAGTACGAGTTGACCAGTTATAACCAATGATTGCATCTGTTGAACAAATGAAGACATGCATTCTCAACAGCATTAACTATTATTCAGAATTGTTATAAAAATGGTATACATTGGAATAATAATGCGTTATTTTCTAATTTCCCGCCTCTTTGCAGTAAGCAAGGGAGGTAAACAATGCAAGTAAGCGAAAACGTCCATGGCTACGGTTGATATGTGCGCGCGTCGCTGTTCTAAACAAATGTCCGCCGCCGTGGAAGGTAAATTTACTTTCTCCGATATGTTATTTGTTTTTTTGTCCGCAAATAAAGCGACAAAATAATATTAAATAAACCTGATTTGTTTCAGAAGAAGGTAGTCGAAGAATAGATTTGTTGGCGCGGTCGAAACAGGTCCCCTCGGGATTTTTAGAAGACCGGTAAGTGAAAACAATCGAACTGAAAGTAGAGTTGCCATGTACATTTTAGTGGGTGGGGAATGTTGTATAAACGTGTACCTATATTCAATTTCAATGTAGATCTGTTAGTACTGACATAGAACGATCGTTAAACTATGCATTTAAAAAAAATGAAAATGCGTGTTCTTGAACTAACTGCGGTCAAAAAACAGAATATTTATGTTAATTTAAAGGGACTTGTTCACAGATTTTCGCTTTTTTTTTTTTAAGTATGCCATTAACTGTCTTAACTTGACAGATTTAAAGATTGGAACTAACAAGCTCAAGTATAATAATGAGAAAAGTATTTAGAAAAAAAAAAATTGGTCACACCAGGGTTCTAACCCAGGACCTCCAGATTAAAAGGCTATCGCCTTAACCACTCAGCCATTCTGACTTATATATTTCAATCTACATTATTTACTTTATGTAAATGTTCCATATGATACCATCAGTTTCAATGAAAACAACAGAAACACTCCAAATTAAACCATCGTTTAGCGTTACAGACGCTTTATAATTTTATCAATTTCAGCTATTGATTACTCATAAACGAAACGGTTTTAACAGTATAGTTCTAGGTCCGTAGTGTTATTTTGCTCCATTGTATACACTGTTTTTTTATTTTGGGAATCGGTGACACAAACTTGAATTTTTTTTAATTCGTCAGTCTGTGAACAGGTCCCTTTAAATGGACTTTTATGTCTCATAATATTCACAAAAATCTATGTTTTTTGTTTAGAACTAAATTAAATTGCATAGGGCTTACACGTATAGCTACTTTGATTTAAGACTAGAAAATAAATTATTACATTTTCACTGTTAGTTGGCATTTAGATGGTCAAGACCCTTTAACTTAAAAAAAACCCCACATCTCATGTCCAACTATTTCCATCCTTATCCATCTAATTTGTAGTATCCTACTTGAATGAAGCCACTGACAAGAGTAAGTCACTTCAGGCAAGTTTAAATTATAATTTGGCTGAGTGATAGGACAAGTTGCATTATTAAAAAGTGCCACAAATAAAGACAGAGCTTTTTTCACCTCTTGGGGATGGGGCCCTTTATGGGAGAAAATAACATAATTTTGTGCATTTTGGGGAAATTTTTTCATAGGGGAATGAATAATCCTGGGGAAAGATCAGGTTTAGGGGAAAACTGCATGATATGAAAGAATTTTTCTGACGGGATGACACCTTATAATGGCCCCTTCTATAGAAGGAAAAAAAGCAAGTCTAAAACTACTTAAATTAAATGGGCGCATTTACTATATGTCGACAATAACATTTGCAAAAGCAATGTTCATTTATAGACAATTAAAACTTCAAGCAAAAGACAGTTAGACACACATATATTATTTCATTATATAAACATCCTGTGGGTTGCAGAAAATTATTATTATTAGTAAAAGCTGTATGAATAAAATGTACCGTTGGTAAACATTGTCTGGAATAGGAAAGATTCCGTTAATATGATTTTGCTGATGAGTGTTTGAGTCCTACTGGAACCGTGTTTAATTTTTGTTTACCTCTGTATGTCTTTTTATCGAGATATTTATGCAAAATACAGTTCATGTTTCCTTTTAAGCTATAAACATATTTTAATAACATGCAGGGAGTTAGAGCAAATTATTGAAGAGTTCTTTAAAAAAAAATTATTTGAATATGTAATAAAATGTGAGGTTGGGAGAAAGCAGTTAAAAACTTGTTATGGATGAAAACATGCTTAAACCTAAGGCTAACTATTAAATCTTATAAAATGAATAATCAGCAATAAAATGATATTTTGAAAGGAAATAAATTTACTGAAAATAATGAATAGTTTAAATCTATGCAATAATTGATATGAAATTATCATATCTCGTTTCATGTTCGTTTGTGTATTAATTGTAAAACCATATTTCTTCTAACAATGATTTATTGGTTTCTATTGATTTTGATCGTTAAAACATTTACTTCTTTTGTATCGTAGTCATACAGTAATAAATGCAATACCGCAGTACACTCATTCATTGGAAATTTGATAGGTGATTTATTCTTACATTAATTTATAGACAATTCTTTTATTTCTGTAAAAGCTTTTTGTGAGAAGAATTGTAAATACGATATGATAGTGGCAAATAGCTTTGTAAAAAAGGAATTATTTTTGTTACTTCTTTATTATATTATTTGTTTATAAATGGTAAATATTTTACCATACTTAACGGTGTGTCCGTGTTGCTGTCATATGTATATAAATGTAACAGGTATCTGTAAAAGAAGACCAGCAACAATTGTGTAAATTAATGGTTCCCCAGTCTAATTTTTGGTAAAGGACCTGAACTCTTAAAATATGGAGAAATCTCTTTTAATTGTGAAAGTTCTTTGTACAAGTTTGATTTACTATCTAGATCAACTTAATTTATAATTTTACACTATCACCAGACAATGCATAATGCAATTGATTCTTTTTATAATTAGCTTTTTTAAAAAGATTATCCTCCCGGTGGTCCTTACATTAAGGAGAAAATATAAATGAGGCGGAAAACAGGGCTTAACGCATGTGTGCAAAGCACTCTGCACAGGCTGATCCTGGATGGCAGTTTCCGCTTTTATGGTATTTTCTTTTTCAAGGAAGTCACTTGCAAACATTAATCCACTGTAGGCGGAAAGTGCTGTCCCAGATTAGCCGGTGCGAACTGCACAGACTGATCCAGGACGACTCTTTACGCACATGCGTTAAGCCGGGTTTTACCATGAAATGCCTCGAATTATTTGTTCAGGGCAATTTTCAGCCACGTTTTATATTTTGCTCTTAAAGCTCAATAATCTCTTAAAATAGATAAAATATCGGAATGTGTATATCCTTATTTTGTCAACAATGATTTAGCAAGAGCTTAAATAAATTGAAAGCGTGGTTATAAATACTGAAAAACATCACTTTTTGTTCAACTTAGACGGTTTGTCACCAGTGTTTTGGTTTAATTTAGACAAGATTAATGGTTTCTTTTAATCATTTCTAACCAATCTCTTTAAATTCAATACCCTTATAAATACACATAGAAGAACACAATAAAATCCTGGTAAAATTGGCCCCCAAGACAAAAATGCTTGGCTCTAGGGTGAGGAATTACACCCCCCCAAACAAAATTAGTCATATTCCCCTGGGTCAGCTCTGGGTTAGTGTTTAACTTTTATTAGATTGTTTTACCTTCAATTCTTACCAATGCATGTTAATTATTATCATTAACGCCCAGTGGTAATCCATGATAACACAAAAACCACTCAGAAGCTCAGAGGCAAAGATATTGTTTGAAGTGGTCTTAGGCCAGATTTTTTTTTAATTTTTAGTTTCTCGGATCCACTGACCCAATTATTTTGAAAATGCAAAACAACAACAACAAAACAACAGAAAACTGGAACACTACCAATTTGAAAAAAAGGAGACCATAAAATCCCTTTGACTCTGTATTCCTTATGCATAAAAAATTATTTTAATGATGTAATAATGTATAAACACAGTGAAATATAATTTTATGTATATTTAATTTTTGGTTTATTGTTGTTTATCGGCCAGTAAACAATTTGGAGTTCTGATGCGTAGGAAACCAGGAGGGCGTTAAGCCGAGTTGTTTAATAGCCACGCATCAGAATGACAAAGAGTTATTTATTGGCCGATAAACAACGATAATGCGAAAAATATTTTGATGACATGATTTGACATATTTTTGCAATTGTAGTTAGAACTACTGTTTACTGTCCTCCGCTCACAATGGGACTACTTTTTGTGCTTTATTGGGTAGTTTCACAACAATAATTTTGCTCTTTGTCTATAGAAAAATTAGCGAGTATCATGTTAGAATTCAACGTAACTCCTGTTGACTTGCACTTGTTTTTATATAACAAAAAGTGCACCGATTAAAAAAAAAATCAGAGAAACTAAAAAAAAATCAGAGAAACTAAAAAAAAATCAGAGAAACTAAAAAAAAATCAGAGAAACTAAAAAAAATCTTACTCTGCCCTTATGTTCATACTTCCATTTCTGATATGAGCCTATGCATATTAATTACAGCAAATAAAAGGTTTTAAATTGATTTGTTTGAGTTTTAAAACTCTGTGGCAAGGATTGTAATATAAAAGGACTAGATCCAAGATAATGTGCAGTTAATGTCAGTATGTTTTAATTTGCTTGCATTGGGATTAGGTTTTACAGCCAACTTCTTAGGATTGTCAATACACACTTGCAGTTTGTCAGCATGTGCTGCTGCGAACATGCACTACAGATTTCTTTTACAAGATTTAATTAAATATCTTGTAGCTTCTAGAGTCAACAATCATTTTAAATACCGTCTATAGATTTGGTTGGAACCATTGTGTACACTAATGTAAAATTATAGTACTTTTATTATTACCTGAACTGTATTTATGGTATCTGAAGTGTCTTCTGGCTTCAGCTGGCTTCATTTGATTAAGTAACCCACATTTCGGCTTTAGGAAGATAAATAGAACCTCAAATGACCTCAACAAGATAAGTCTGATCTGAAACTTTGGCTGATCTCAAAATGATAACTCTGATCTGAAACTTTGGCAAATCTCAAAAAGATAACTCTGATCTGAAACCTTGGCTGACCTCAAATAAGAAAACTGCTGACTTAAAAAAGATAACTCTAACCTGAAACCTCAGTTGACATATAAAAAAACCTCTGATCTGAAACCTTGGCTGACCTCAAAAAGATAAAACGGACCTGAAACCTCAGCGGACCCTCAAAAAGATAACTCGGATCTGAAACCTTGGCTAACTTTAAAAAAATAACTCTGATCTGAAACCTCGGCTGACCTCAAAAAGATAACTCTGATCTAAAACTTCAGCCAACCGCCAAAAGGTAACTGATCTGAAACCTCAGTCAACCTCAAAAAGATAACTCTGATCTGAAACCTTGGCAAACCTCAAAAAGATAACCCTGATTTGAAACCTAGGCTGACCTCAAATAAGATAACTGCTGACTTTAAAAAGATAACTCTGGTCTGCAACCTCAGCTGATGTAAAGACGATATCTCTGATCTGAAACCTCGACTGACCTCAAAGATAACTCTGATCTGAAACCTCGGCTGACTTCAAAAAGATAACTATGATCTGAAACCTGCCAACCCTAAAAAAAGATAACTCTAATCTGAAACCTCAGCCCAGCCTTTTAGATAACTTCGATCAGAAACCTCAGCCGACCCTAAAAAGATAACTCGGATCTGAAACCTTAGCCGACCCTTAAAAAGATAGCTCAGATCTGATATCTCAGCTAACCATGAAAGAGATAACTCGGATCTGAAACCTCAGGTGACCTCAAAATATAACTCGTATGTGAGTCCTTAGCTGACGTAAGAAAGAGCTGACCTCTAAAAAAGATAACTTGGATTTGAAACATCGTCTTGACTTAAAAGATAACTTAGAAATGTTTCCTGACCTCAACCTTTTACCTAGGGCCATTTTTCCTCAAAACATTTATTGTTTTAGTTTTGCATACTGGAATATGTTGACATTGACATTTGTTTGAAGTCTGACATTTTGTTCACAATTTATTGCATGATGTACATTGCTACCCATTTGTCACAGTAACATATACGTTTATGCCACAGTCAGTGATGTACTTTACTGGGACACAGACGTTCTTCGTATCTTAGTCGAATCATTGACAAGTGTTCAATGATTTTCCATTGTCCCAGCTCAGCCAGTCAATAGGCATTGAGAGATGAGAATCAAGACTCTAAATGGTGCATTAAATAATACCCATTTAGCCAATTAAGCAGAATCGTTTCACAGACATCGATAATTAATAGCACCTGATCATAATACAGGGTCTTATTTATGGCTGTTTTTAATAAATGACAAAGAATTTTGTCAGGAGGTTTTGTTAATATAATGGTGTTTAAATCTATCTCTGTTTGTGATCTATCAGATAATCCATGTTGGACTCCTATTGATTAAAATATTATACTTTAAAGCAATGTAAGCTCTTTGTTAACCTTTCCGACTGTGTAATTTTCAGTTTTGAATTATGTTTAGGTGTTGTATTGAAATTTATAAAAAAAATTAGACATGTGTCTGTAGGACATGGCTGCCCCCACATTCATCTGGTTGTCACAAAACTCTGCTGATGTCGGAAAAATGCACCAAAATACCCAGGTGCACAAGTTCACATGCTGATGAGTATGTTTATAAAGTCCGGGACGGACAATGGCAAATCTATTTGCCCCTGCTCTAAAGTGGGGGCATAAATGTGTATGGGCCATTGTGTCAGTTAAACATGTTTTTATTATGCCCCCCTTCGAAGAAGTGGGGGTATATTGATTTGCACATGTCAGTCAGTCTGTCGGTCGGATGGTCGGTCTATCTGTAGACCATTTCGTTTCCGCACGATATCTAGAGAACACTTTGACCTACGATCATTTAAGTTGGTATGCTGGTTACTTGGGAGGAAAGGAAGACGCCTATTTATTTTGAGGTCAACAGGTCAGAGGTCAAGGTCACCGTTGCTAAAAATAGAAAAACGGTTTCCGCTCAATAACTTGAGCAGGCATTGAGATATTTTAATGAAACTTCATACATAGATACCTTATATTGAGACCTCGCTAGGGATTGCATATGGGATGGGTGGGGTCAAGGTCACCATTACTAAAATTAGAAAAAACGGTTTCTGCTCAATAACTTGAGAACGCATCGAGATATTTTAATGAAACTTCATACATATATGCCTTATATCGAAGCCGTGCTTGAGATTGCATATGGGGTGGGTGTGGTCAAGGTCAAGGTGACAGTAACTAAACATAGAAAATGGTTTGCGCTTAATAACTTGAGAACGCATCAAGATATTTTAATGAAACTTCATACATAGATATCTTATATTGAGACCTCTCTTGGGATTTCATATGTGGTGGGTGGGGTCAAGGTCGCCATTACTAAAAATAGGAAAACAGTTTTCGCTCAATTACGTGACAAGCATTGAGATATTTTAATGAAACTTCATACATAGATACCTTATATCGAGACCTTGCTTGGGATTGCATATGGGGTGGGTGGGGTCAAGGTCATCGTTGCTAAAAATAGGAAAACGGTTTCGGCTCAATAACTTGAGAACGCATCGAGATATTTTAATGAAACTTCATACATAGATACCTTATATTGAGACCTCTCTTGGGATTTCATATGGGGTGGGTGGGGTCAAGGTCACCAGTACTAAAAATAGAAAAACGGTTTCTGCTCAATAACTTGAGAACGCATCGAGATATGTTAATGAAACTTCATACATATACCATATATCGAGACCTCGCTTGGGATTGTATATTAAAAAAAATTCTTAACAATTGTACGTATCACAACTTGGCTGCAAGTCGGGGGGCATACATGTTTTACAAACATCTCTTGTTTTATCTTCAGTTTGGCCAACTGTACCACTGGTGTAGTAGCATTTCTTAGTTATTAATCCCCCGCCGCGAAGCAGGAGGGGGGTTACAGGAATGCCCTTCGTCTGTCCGTCCGTCCGTATTATTTTCGTGTCTGCTCCATATCTCCTATACCCTTTGAAGGATTTTCATGAAACTTGGCTCAAATGTTTAGGTCATTGAGACGATGTGCAGATGGCATGAGTCAGTCACGCCGGGTCAAGGTCACACTTGAAGGTCGCTTATTCGAGCCTCCATTTCGTGTCTGCTCCTTATCTCCTATTCCTTTTGAAGGATTTTCATGAAACTTGGCTCAAATGTTTAGGTCATTGAGACGATGTGCAGAAGGCATGAGTCAGTCACGCCGGCTCAAGGTCAAGCTCACACTTAAAGGTAAAATATTCGAGCCTCCATTTCATGTCTGCTCCATATCTCCTTTACCCTTTGAAGGATTTTCATGAAACTTGGCTCAAATGTTTAGGTCATTGAGACGATGTGCAGATGGCTTGAGTCAGTCACGCCGGCTCAAGGTCAAGATTACACTTAGAGGTAAAATATATGAGCCTCCATTTCGTGTCCGCTCCATATCTCCTATGACTTTTGAAGGATTTTCATGAAACTTGGCTCAAATGTTTAGGTCATTGAGACGATGTGCAGAAGGCATGGGCCTTTCATGCCAGCTCAAGGTCAAGGTCACACTTGAAATTTTTTAGCCTCCATTTTCGCGTCCTTTTTTCGTGTACACTCCATTTCCCCTATACCCTTTGAAGGATTTCATGAAACTTGGCTCAAATGTTTTGCTCATTGAGACCATGTGCTGAAGGCATAAGCCAGTCACGCAAACTCAAGGTCAAGGTCACACTTGAAGGTTGAATGTTTGAGCCTGTATTTTCATGTCCGTTCTATATCTCCTTTGCCCTTTAAAGGATTTTCATGAAACTTGCCTCAAATGTTTATCACATTGAGGCAATGTGCAGAAGGCATGAGGCAGTCACGCCACCTCAAGGTCAAGGTCACACTTGAAGGTCAAATGTTTGAGCCTCCATTTTTGTGTCTGCTACATATCTCCTATGCCCTTTGAAGGATTTTCATAAAACTTGGCTCAAATGTTTATCACATTGAGTTGATGTGCAGAAGGCATGGAGCAGTCTTGCCACCTCAAGGTCAAGGTCACACTGAAAGGTCAAATGTTTGAGCCTCCATTTTTGTGTCAGCTCCATATCTCCTATGCCCTTTAAGGAATTTTCATGAAACTGATTAAGGTCAGTGTGATACTTTAGAGTCACCTTTAAAATCTAATGAAGGATCACGGCGGAGATATAGCTGTCCTTTGGACTGCCTTGTTGTATCTTTGATACAGACTAACAACATTCTGCAAGGTTGAGCATTAAACTCTAGGCCATTTATCTCATTATGTCACTGTGACTTTCGGAGCATAAGAATGCATGTTCCATTGATACAGACTTGGCAATAACAGGTACAGATGCCATGTTTACCGGTATTGTACACTAGAGGACAAAAATTAAATTTGAATTCTAACTTGACAGGCACACAGTTTTTATGTCAAAGAACAAAATTTACCGTTGTTAAATCTCCAGTAAATAGCACAAAAAAAGAAGTTCACATTGAAAGTGCAGATCCAAGGCAATACAGCTGTTCTTGCAATACAGCTGTTCATAATTAATATGAGGCGTGTCATGGGAAAACCGGGCTTAATGCATGTGCATTAAGTGTCGTCCCGGATTAGCCTGTGCAGGCTGCACAGGTTAATCGGGGATGACACTTTACGCTGTAATGGTATTTCTGTTTCAATGAAGTCTCTTCTAAACATAAATCCACTGTAGGCGCAAAGTGTCGTCCCAGATTAGCCTGTGCGGACTGCACAGGCTGATCGGGGACGACACTTATCGCACATGCATTAAGCCCGGTTTTCCCACAATGCGCCTCATATAATGAAATTATTGTTGCATAAGGTAGCTTTAAAGTCTATGTACTGTTGGATGTTTAAAACAATTAAAGCAGGGGAGATCAGATAAAGGATTATAGTCTGTGGTTTTTTAGAAACAATAATGTCGACTGTGGGAACTGTGTCTGAGTGTCATGTTTTATGTTCCAAACTATAGGTCTGATTTCTCATTACACAAGACGTTGTCAGACTGTGTTTGTCGGTTATATAATATTCTGTACCTTTGTTAAGCTGTTTGTTTGCTTATTAGACAGAACGTGAATAATTCGTTGCTGCAGTATGACAAAACCTTGTATTTCTGTTTTATGCGTGGTTTAAGAGAATTGTTGTTATAATTAATGTTATTATTTATTAAGGCGTTATTATCGGTTGTGGCATAAATTAAGTTTGCATAGTGAATTATGTTAGCGGAAGTGTAAAATCAATGAACTTGATTGCCTGGAATATGTCGATAAGTGAGAAGTGCAAATAATGCTGTGGGAAGAAAAGCATACTTTTTCAATGCTGTTTATTTTACACTTAAAGCAGAATGAGAGTTGTAACTGTTTGACTTAGATTTGTACATTCATTTAATATATTGTAGTTTTATTAAACTGTACATGAAAACTTAGAACTTATAATAAAGCAAACTTATTATATTGATTGTCACACAATGGCATTGGTCAAGTAAAATTTGTTTCAACAAAACTATAGCAAATTTATAAGCTGAAGTGAATAACTACAAAATTTCATAAAGTTGACCATTCAAAAGCCACTAAAATGATGGCTGGCCGTCAGTATCAGATAGAACGCATGGTGAAGCACTACTGTGGGTCGGGAATGACTCTAGACCAGCTCGGAAAAGCGCAAAATAGGTAGAAAACCAGTTTAGTTGCTAGGGCTTGCACAGTTTATCATCTGTGATTTTCTCAAATATTTAGTCAGATTTTCCAATAAGCAGAAGCTTGATTTCCTGTTGCTTGGACCAAAAACAAAAATTGTGTGTTTCTTGCAATGGTCTCAAAAAAGTAAGGTAGGGTCACGATTGAGTTTTTTTTAACCTTTTTTTAAGACACATTTCGGTCTATAAACATTGAAAATATCTAAAATCAGGATTTCACGGAAAACCATCGTCGCTAAAAACTTAATGGTCAGGGTTTTTTCGCTAGGTTTGGCCTTGGTTGGAATAGTACTTCAGTCTGCATTGAATCTGGGCACGGTTAGGAGACTCACCGGACCACCGCATTTCGAGGTGTTAAGGAAATGTTTGGTGGTGACTTCTGAGGTGGTCCGGTGGAGTAAAAAGATTGTAAATAGTGAGTATATATATGACTTTCAAATTTTGTATTGTTTTCTTATGATAAAGGTGTTTTTTAAGAAATCGGCCAATGTAATTACCTGTAGGAATGATATATGAACACTTGTTCGTAGTTTCGTTAAATAATGTATGAAAATAAAGGCTGTAGGATTTTTATAAGTTAGAGTCCTTGAAAGAAGATGCCTATGATACTCTGTGAAAGAAGATGCCTATGATACTCTGTGAAAGAAGATGCCTATGATACTCTGTGAAAGAAGATGCCTATGATACTCTGTGAAAGAAGATGCCTATGATACTGTGTGAAAAAAGATGCCTATGATACTCTCTGAAAGAAGATGCCTATGATACTCTGTGAAAGAAGATGCCTATGATACTCTGTGAAAGAAGATGCCTATGATACTCTGTGTACTGACATGTTTATCCGTCTGAGTTCTTACTACAACCCATTATGAAGTGTGTGACGACTGAAGTTGATCTGCAATATAAATGTCTTCAGATACGCATTCCATGTTTTGCAATAATTTGTTATTTTGGTTAGTTTTCTAGGAATTTATTGAAATGAGGTGGTCCGGTGGTGCTGAGGTGGTCCGATGGTGCTGAGTTGGCTGTTGTTAATGAAACCGATGTTCTATCAAATTTGAGGAAGAAATTGTGGCCTTTTTTGCCCTGGTTAGCTTGCTAGAGACTTTTGCCTTAATTGGCTATTGAGCCTTCATACAATTGTGACGGACTTGATTTTCATGCTCTTTAACATTGGATACGAGAATTACATGCATCTTTGGTTGACAGGAAACACATTTGTCAAGATCCATTCAAAATAATATCTTCCTATCACTGTAATAAACACATTTGGGTATATGCTTGTAGTATTACATTTCGAGTATAAAATGTGTTTAAAAGCCAGTGTTACCGTGACTTGTTATTTATTTTCAGACGCTCAGTGTACTGGGTTGACTATGTCCCACCACGGCCCGGCCCGGACAACGTCACACAAATCAGTGAGTGATTTGAAAGAAATTTTTATTCAAATATTTGTGCATGATTGATTATCAATATTGTATTTAATAATTGATTTGATGGCCATAAAAAAGAGAATGACCAACTGAAGTTCTTGGTATTTTATATTGATGCAGTAATGTGTCGCCTGAAAAGGCGACATTTAGGGGTTACTTTTGGCAGCGTCGGAGACGGCATTGGCGGTGGCGTTGGCAAAGGCGGCCCCTTCAGTTTGTGTGGACAATAACTTGAGAAATGTTTGTGCTATCATTGTGAAACTTTATGGATGTGTTAGAAGGCATAAAAAAACGGTTACGTTCGATTTTCAGCAGAATTGCTCTTATTGTACGCGAGTAATGCCCCATCAGGTAACACATCAGAGTTCTAGTAGTTATTTTGTTTGTAGTTTTATATCATAGCACTTAACTTTTTATTTTAATTTTGAAATTTCAAAAATTACGCCAGCATTTGCAGTGCTCTATGAGTGAGGAGTATTGGAATAAAAACTTTTTAAAATTTGGAAAATACACATTAACAAATAAAAATGGGAGTACCATTGCGCATTGAAAATCTTGACAGAAATTGTGATTGATTTTGAAACATGTATTTAATTTGCAAATGAGTTTCTAACAATATATTGATGAACACATAGTAAACATTAATAGTCTAGCGATTGTTGTTTCAATATTTATATTTCTTCAAACCACTAAAATAGACATTAATTTTTGTTTTGCTTATGAAAAAGTAAATATCCCTTTATTTGTAACTTTAGGGTGAACAAAACTCTTCAACTAAAATTTTGTCTCGAGCGCTGTCATTTAAGAAGAACATTTCCATTGATAAATTGCCAATAAACAACTCAAAAAAGTAGTTCCGAAACTGTAAAATATAGATTGCGTGGTAATTGCAGAGTATATTGGTCTTGCTAGAATCAAAAATATTTTCTCTTTATCGTTGTTTATCTGTAAATAAAACGCCCTCGTGGTTTAATTCATACGCATCAGAACTCTAAATCGTTATCTGTTGATAAACGGCTCGAAATCTAAAATTGAGGCGCGTCGTGGGAAAACCGGACTTAATGCATGTGCGTAAAGTGTCGTCCCGGATTAACCTGTGCAGTCCTCACAGGCTTATTTGGGACGGCACTTTCCGCCTATAGTGGATTTATGTTAAGAAGAGACTTTCTTGAAACAGAAAATACCATAAAACCGGAAAGTGCTGTCCTGGATTAGCCTGTGTGGACTGCACAGGCAAATCCGGGACGACACTTTACGCACATGCATTAAGACCGGTTTTCCCACGACGCTCCTCAAATATTTCTTAAATTTAGGGTGTAACAATACCCTTTACATGATATTATTATCTAGAGCACTGTCATTTGAAAAGAATTATTTGAAAATTGTTCCTATTTAACCCTGTTAGTTGCAAACAACAAATTATAAAATACGTTCTTAATCTTCCATTGTTTGGCTGACACATGATTAAACATTGTCGATATTGAATATAAGCTTATTTGAATAGGTATTGGGTTTGATAGAGGATTAGCGACTTACGTGGGTTTCCAATTCAAACATGCCAATTTGCTTGGTTTTAATCAAGATTTTGCCAGACACAGTCGTGATCAAATACCATTAATATTTCATAATCCGGATATGTCAGCGGGGTTTTTTAGCGAAATAAAAGATATCTGATGGAATAATTAATTTGAATGAATAGCATTGCAAATATTTGTATAAAATATCCATTTTGGTGAAATAAAATGTTATGAAATCTATTCATTATTTGAACATGTGCTGATCTTGAAGTTTGAAAGTTTTTTTTATTTAAATCCACCACTTCCTCTTATTTTGTATTTGTATAACAAAAGCAATCCTTATATGATTGTGTTTTAAAGGTAAAATAAAATGTTACGAAATCTATTCATTATTTGACAATTTGCTGATCTTGTAATTTGAAAGTTTTTTATTTTAATCCATCATTTCCTCTTATTTGTATATAAAAATATCTTTTATATTTAGTTACACAGAATTTTAATCCTAACAAATTGTGTGTCTTAAGGTACCATAGTTGTTTTAAGAAATATAATGTATTTAAAAAAGAGAAAAAAAGATCAACCCAGATTAATTTAACAGAGCGTTTGATAGTTACAAGCATTTCGTTTTACAAGGTTACAATTTTATAATTGCAACAGAATACTTACAAATATAATGATCACATACAGATGTAAAATGTGTTGATAACATGTTGCCAATTATCTCATTATAATCATATTTAAAAAACAAAACACAAAAACTAAGGCCCATGACCACGAAAGTTCATAATCCAAGAGTTAGTCTTAATCTTAAATATAAACCAATAGAAATTTACATTCAACTGTAACAAACATTTTCATTGGTCAGTACCAATATTTTGAATTTAGACTATTTTTGAGAATGAGAACATTCATAATAAAAAGACACAGAAAACACTCTAAACTAAAATTTTATCTTGATTTTAAATATTAGCCACAAAAAATAAAAAAAAAGAATGAAAAGACAATTTGAATTGCAGCTGTGTTTAAAAATCCATCCCAAATTTGTGTTTGTCTTAAAGAGTAAATCATACAGGGTTAGCAGACACACTATGGGTCCATATACTATGCAGCTTTGGCGCATAAGGACCCCATAAAATACACAAACACACACTATTTTTGAAGGAACAATGCTAATATTAAAATTACCGGCCTAATGATTATGAAAGTTTTCAATGTAAGACTTTGTTTTAACTTAAAATATTGGCCAATGAAATAGGTTGTTACAAAATGGCTTTGAATTTCATTGGTCAATATTTTAAAATGTTGGCCAATGAAATAGGTTGTTACAAAATGGCTTTGAATTTAATTGGTCAATATTTTAAGTTAAGACAAAGTTTGAGATTGAGACCTTTCGTAGTCGTGGCCCCTGGTAAGAACTTGTATTCTCATTGCAACTGCACTATTTTCTATCTTTTGTTTTTCAGTTGCCACTCAGCGGGTTCAGCAATTGGCCCAGCACAGAGCCCCACACCCAAGTTGGAAAGGGGACCGGTGAGTAGCCATGGCAACCGAAAGTTTTAGATATTGTACCCAGGGCTCTTAAAGTAAATCTCAGTCTTGATCTTAAAAAAATAAGCCAGCAAAAGTCAAAATCAAAGTTTATTTGAAACAGCAATTTTTTCACTGCATTGGGAAAGGTCCCTTACTCTTCAAATTGGGAATTTCGCGTCAGGAAATGTAACTAATTGGGAAACATTAAATAAGTTACTAAATGAATGAATTATTTAAACTAGTGTTATATTGGTTGAATATGGAATTTAATTTGTTTATCTATACCCATACAAGTAATTTTATGATTTACCACTTAGATTCACAATTCCAATAATGTATTTTGGACTTCGTCAATTTATATTTTGGAATTTTTATTCCAATTGGGAGAAATAAAGCACATTTGGCATTGGGAATGGGTCATTTTACCAGACCCTGTTAAATAAGGAAAAAAATCAATGTGTAACAAGCATTTTCTTGGGCCCATATTTTATGTTTAGACTTAAGACTTAGAACTTTCATAGTCATGGGACCTCGCAACAAAAAACTAAGGTAATGTAATAAAAAAATACAGAATTCCACAATGACTGAACAAACCAATAACTGAGCCATCATATGTACTATGCAGATTTTTTTTTCTGATTTAATTCATTTCATTATCATTTACATGTACTGTTCACTATTTTTTAGATGATAAACATGAATATTTCCATTATACTGTGGAATGTATAATTTATATTGTTCAAACCAGAATCGAGCCAAAACTTGTTTGTGATAAAAGTATTGATCATCATTTAACATACTTGATTTGGTAGACATTGGCACAATATCTTAAGTTGGATTTATTTGTTTTACGTCTGAAGAATGATTGAAATAAACAACTGGACAAAACTGCAGCGTACTTCCCACGGTTCTTGAATGATATAAATTGATAGGCAGTGATTTTTTTTTACAACTTTGAGATTGGGTCCTGTACCTATCAAATTGGGAATTTTCAAAGTGTGAAATCTTGCAAATTGGGAAACTTTTTACAAATAAATTACTTACACAAGCGTTATATTGATTGATCTTGATATTTTAATGGTGTTTATCCATAACCTTACGAGTCAGTTCATGACTTGCATTCCCAATTCCTTTATTTTTGGAATTTTGTCACTTCCAATTTTCAATTGAAAAAAATAATCCATATTTGGCATTGGGAATAGGTCCTTTTACCAGACCGTGTTAAATACGGAAAACAATCTTTGATAGGCACAGGTGGCTCAATCTGATATTCCATTATTTGTCCGTTTTTGGCAAATGCTGTTTTTCCATTGTCTGTACAGTAATTATGTACTAGTGTATTCTGGTAAATTTTCTCTTATCGGTACATACTCTGGGACAAGCTGGCAGCCGCAATATGGACAATAGATTTGACCACCTGAGGTGTAAAAAAAATATGTTTGTTTCAGGTTACATGCCCAAAAAATTTTGGGTAGGTAGGTAGGGAATTATTTGTGTTTTATTTGGTTAATGGTCAACTTGAAGATTCTAAAACTGAATGAATAACTAAAACTGAATGAATAACTAAAACTGAATGAATAACTAAAACTGAATGAATAACTAAAACTGAATGAATAACTAAAACTGAATGAATAACTAAAACTGAACGGTTATATTCTTAAACATTGTTTTGAAGTGGATTCTATAAAAACAAAACACTTTTTTTTATCCAAAAAACATTAAATTATTGGAAAAAAGTAAATAAAACAAAATACAAATCTGACAAACTAAATAAAATGTTCTAGGGTTGGGGCATTTTTTAGGGTAGGTCGGGTAACCTGAAACAAACATATTTTTTTTTACGCCTGATAGGTATAATAAAAACTACTTATCCAACTTGTTTTACAGATAGCAGCTGTGTAGTGGTTCTGGTTTTTTCTGGCTTGTCTAGGTTTCATAACTACAAAAGTCTTAATCTTTATCTGGCCAATGCATACCTTAATCTAAAGAGGGACTGTCTGATTTTTATAGATTTATTTCATGTCTCTTTACTTACCCACTAACAAAAACCGCTTTATATAATATACATAAACGTCAAGGTCGCGGTGGCATAGTGGATATGGTGTCCCCCTAGCGATCGGGAGGTTCCGGGTTCGATCCCCACTCTAGGAGCTTACTCAAGATTTCCCCAAAAGACACCAAGTACTGGTTCTACCCAGGATACGGACTCGAGTGTCTCTATAAGCCTTAGGCTTTCGATGCAAGTGAGCTTACATAAATAGGTTTAAACTAAACGTCAATATCGACAAAAATTATTTTTATTAAAAATGCAGATATATATTTTCTGTCGATACAGACCCGTTTATCTTACATTAACGACAACATTTGAACACTGTATTATGTGAACATAAAATAAGACATCAAACATAGAATGGACATGATTTTTGTTCATTTTTTGACATACAAGTATACATTTCATGTTGTTTATGTATGTCTGTTATATTCTGTCAATACTTTTGCTATAATTATTTTTCCATGACTTTTTCATTTAAACTGATCGTGTCTTTGGTCATTTTTACGGTATTTATAAACTGTGTTCATGCACGCATGGACACAGTTTCATTTTTGTGTGTGAACATTTTGTAAATCCATAAAAGTATACAGTTTTGTGGTGAAATCAATTTTACTGATGCAGTTATATATGCAGATGTCTATTGCACTGATTACTCTGCAAAATTGTTAAATTACAAATGGTAAACTGCATATAAAACATTGCTGTAATAAAATCGTTTATTCTATGTTTGACGTCTTATTCTAACTTTACAGTTTGTTTTTGGTTTTTAATGAGAAAATAAGGACTGCGCATGCGGCATCAATCGATCTGACTCGTCTAGACGCTGTGTACAGTTGTATATAATAGTTCGCTGCGCAGCTAAGTATTTTTTTGTTTTCAATTCCTCTCTTAATACACATTTCTGAACATAGGTTGTTCTTAACATGTATTATAATATAATTAAAAAAAATATACAGACCATCGTTAGAATCAATGGATGGTTTTACATGATAATTTTTGTACAAAATCGTACAGTCCTTCGTTCAAGGACCATTATGTGTAAGAGTTTTAAAGAATTAACGATTTGAAAATCTAAGTATTTTCTATCCGGGAAAAACACACTTGTGTCTATCTCCAGTCTATGTTAAGCTATAATAATTGAGGTTGCGGTGGCGTAGAGGATACTGTGTCCGCATAACGATCGAGGGGTCCCGGGTTCGATCCCCACTCTGGGAGCGTACTCAAGATCTCCCCCAAAGACACCAAGTACTGGTTCTACCCAGGAAACGGACTCGAGACTGTCCCAATAAGCCTTAGGCTTTCGATGCAATCGACCTACAATTAAATAGGTTTAAACTTAAAGCTATAATAGCTTATACTATAGCACCTTTAAATATAAGTATTAAAATATGGACATTTATGGTACTCCACAGTCATTGTATGTCAATTTTCATTGCAATTATTTTTAGACCATCCCCTGATAAAGTATGTAAAGAAGCTCTCACTCGTGAGGAGACTGAATATTTTGCACGACTTGGCACTCCACGAGTTCTATCGCCTGATTTCTTTCTGCCTCGAATCCTCCCCATTCCCGTAAAACCAGATGCTCTTCGAGTAAAGCCCTCCTTCAGCATTGAAAACCTCGCTCAGCCAAGATTCACCCACAAACAGGAAGTCGAACGTAGAAAGAAGTTCTTCATCAGTGAGGTAGATTTGCACATGGTGAGCGACCGAGCGAAATACCCCCCTCCAATAAGTCCAAGATTGTTAAGGATATCACAGCCAAGGAATATTAATTACGATTATCTGGAAGAGACGGAGATGCCCGATCCATTCAGGGTCCTACCAGGAGCTTTGAAAGCTTCTGCGAGTGTTAGAGTACAGGAGATGGCTCGGCCGCTGAGTCGATACATACACAAGGGCGAGGACTTTGATCCCTTTGTGGTACCACCAACGGCATTGAGGGTCAGGTGCTCTCAGAGACTGAAGGAGTTGTGTCAGCCACTTCCAAGGAAGATCAAAGAGAAAAACACGGATAAAAGCAAGAAGAAAATATTTAAGATTTAAGAATATCACCTTAGGATTATGAAAATTCTCCATACTAGCGTTTTGTCTGTTTATAAATTTAAGGCAATTAAAGCAAATAAATGTATGTAACTAACTGTGTCATAGGTCAATAATATCTAATAATAACATGTATTACTGGAAAAAACTGCGCATACTGATGCAATCACAGATAACATGTATTACTGGAAGAAAACTACGCATGTTGATGCAATCAGTGTTCTGTCAGTATTGCTGTCATGAATCTTAAGTTAAAATGTACATGTGTTATTATGTTAGCCTGTCCTTTAGGTGTATTTTAGTAGATTAGATTATCACTTATGAACACAGTTTAATGTAGGTTAGATCCTCACAGAATTTCAAACACTGGCTCATAAGTGCTGCTCACTGTAGTTTAGTACTCCTAGAGGCCACATTGGGTCACAGAGCATTAGTCACCTTGGATCTACGACCTTTTACAACATTTCACTTTTTTTGCAGCACATGGTTTCAATTGGGACAGGATCCAGTTGATAGATAGTTAGATGATATATATAGGATCTGACACTCGTCGTCATTTCATACCATATTTTATTAAACGAGTTCAGGAATTTTGTTAGTAAGCGAGCATTTGGCGAGCTTACTAACGAATTTCCTTGAAGAGTTTACTAAAATATGGTATGAAATGACAACGAGTGTCAGATCTTTTTCATCACATGATTTTCAACGAAAAATCCCGTCTAATTTTACCAAAACATGTTGATAAATCCTAAAAGTTGTGTATTGGCACGACGTCATTTAATGTTGACGACGTCATTTCACCAAAATAACGTCGTGCAATTGGTCATTCAAAGAATATGTAGCCAATGAAAATGCTCAAAATGTTATCATACGCATGTGTAAGATAGAAATATTCGTAATGGTTGTATGACACGGGAGACAAGGTATAGCATGTGATATATTTAGATCTAGCTAGTTGGTAGTTAGCTGGGTTCATGGTTTGCACTGACAATGTAAATTACGTTTTGCAGACAAACACCCATATGGGCAGTTTCGGACCAGGCTAAAAATGCCCCAACGACGGAGCGGATACTGCAGTTGAGCCGACACAAGACCATTCATCTGGACCATAAGCTGGAGCGATCCCCGTACATGACAGTCGCAGACAGCGCGAAGAATGCTTCCCCGAGTCAGCGAATAGAGCAGCTTGCACTACCCAAACCTCGTCAGGATAAGTACGGCGTGTATGAAACAGAATGGGGACAGTATAATCCGGTACCCGAAACCGCCTTGCGGTCGACCCACACTGAACGAATTGAGACCCTGGCTGTGGCGAAAAACTACCACCGCGATTTCAAAGATGAACGTCCCGTTCAATGGCAGGTGGAGAATTCCGCGCTGAATGCCATTGCGACTCTTCGTCTGCAGCAACTGGCTCGACCAAGAAGTCGGACGATGATCAAAGATGATTTCGATCCCTACCGAGTGTCGCTGTGTGCTAAAAGGGCCCGCTGCACGCCCAGAGTAGAGGAACTTTGTGTTCCCTTGCCCCGAAAAATTAAATCAAAGAAATTGGTTTAACAATTGAAATGAGCATTAATAAAGACTGTTGGGGGTAAATTATTATTATTAATAGATAGATAGGTAAATTATGTTTTAAATATACAGCTGTTACGTTTTCAAATTTTGAGTAATAAGTTTCAAAATATATATAGCTAGACACTGCTTAATAATTGTTGTTTTTTGTTTTGTTTTGTTGTTGAAATTTTGTTCTTTTCAAAAATTTTGTATTTTGTACCTGAATCAGTCAAAAAAGGTACACAAGTTGTTAAAGATAGTTATAGTGATAGATAGAACTGATATTTCTGTGATATTTCTTTATATTCAGTGATCATTTCCAGATAGGAACTTTCCGTGATAAAGTGGCATAGAAGCCATTTGACTTAATCAAGCCTGTTTCAGTCTTCTGGTCATAAGGGTGGGTGGGGTATATTTGTTTCCTGGTCACACGGGTGGGGGTGTACTTGTTTGAAATTAAATATTTGCACACACTATTGGCAGAAGGGGACACAACCAGCAAGCACTTATGAAAACTACACTGTTTGCTTGCATCTAATGCCAATTGTGTTGGCATAGTTTTCTTTCGATCTCAAATGTACAAAAAGCTGATTTTGATAGCGTTTTGGTAAAGGGGGCACATAATAGTTATGATTTAATGTCAGATACTTGCATACATTTGGGACCGTCCCCTGTGTAATGTTCATTTGCCTTCTTGAATTTTATATAAAAACAAAAAAGGCGACATGTTAGCAGAAATACCAGGAGCGAACCCATTAAAAGCAAATTAGTACAGAAATTTTCAGTAGCATATTATGCGTATTATTTTCTTGTTAACTTAATCAAAAATTTTTGCATGATGTTCTCATTCATTCCGAAGTTTGTATTACAGAAAAAAAACAACAATGCACATGTTTCATTTGCTCCTTTCCAAGTTGTTGGTCGTTTTTAGTTATTGTTTGTGTCATTGAAAAAGCGCTATGCATACTTAACTACATTCACTTTCATTCATATCAAATCGTTAAAGAAATCATGTAGATTTTCTAGAAACATGCTTATGAATGATCATAAGACAAGTGTTGTGAGATTCAAGAGTTTTTACAACACAGATACCTGATAATTGATTTTGAGCAAGACGGTGATGCCTATTGTTTTATATTTACTTCTATCCAAATATTGTCCTCGACTTTGCTGCATATAAATTGTAATGCAACAGGCAAATGAAAACGTCGGTAGTTGTTTATTAATTTACAAATTAGGTTGTAGACTATCCAACTGTCGGTACCGCAAACTGAAGTCTGTCAACAAAAATGTGTTTTGATTCTTACACACACATTTATTAAAAAGAAACGCTCTTCCATAGTTAGACAAAAACATTATTTTTATTAATCAAATAATTGTATTTTCTATACTAGTAATATAATTTAGTTTACAAATGATTGTGATGCCATAAGACTGAAGGGCACGATAGCAGTCTTCACGAATACATTTTGAAATCAGTGGACTGTTGGTCCACTAAGCCAACTAAAGACTGGACCCGATAACAATGAAGTGGACCATAGTTTGCAGGTTTTCTGTCACTCTTTTGTGTTCAATCTGTTATAGAAATGATTAAAAACAAAAATGGTTTTTAGACTGTCAATAGATGAAAAAAAATTATTTTCTTTATTTACTATGATTTTCTTAATGACCAAAGGACCTTAAAGTGACGGACTTTCAGTCCAGTTAACTTATTACTTTTGCGGGACTCAGTCCGTGGTCCACTGGTTAAACGTGAAGACTGCAATAGTATCTTAGATTGTCATATGACAATATCTAAGCATGTTATTTGTTTTTATATTTGATTGTATAACAAATAACAGTGACTGTAAAGTAAAAAAACATTAGACACAAATACCTTTAGTTAGACAATAAATATACATCTATTGTAAGAAAACAAAAGTTTATTACCAGGTGCTATTGTTCCCGAGATTGTCTAGGAAATCTATAACATTTCTGTCGACGATGACGTGTGCTGTGTTGTGATTCCCGTTGTTCACGTGCAATACATGTAGATTTGTAATTTTTATAGACGTTTTTCACAGTGTGTGTTTTCTGCACTTATATCAGTATTAAATGTATACACTCAAACCATTTACAGTATTTTTCATATTGTTTGTCAGTATTTTATCAGTATTTGTATTTTGTCACTTGTAAGTATTTGTATTTTGTCAGTATTTTATCAGTCTTTGTATTTTATCTTGTTGTCACCGATAAATTCATCCATTTTTTTTCACAAGATGAATTTATGAGTGACTCTCGTTCATTTGTATCATTTATTGATGTTTTTTTTGTATTTAAAAATTAGCTTTTACTTCATGAAGATAATGTTACACATATTAAATTATTATTTTTTTAAATGTGTTTTTACAAAAGATTAAGAACAAAATTTAACAAAAACTAACATGTGCTTAACATTTGTTCATTTTTGTATTTTGTTAATTGCATTCAGTGATAAATAGTTAATGTTTAGGTAAGAACATCTGTAAGAAAGGTATACATATTATATTAAAGTGTACACATGTACAGTCATTTACGATATCGATGTATATGTATTCAAAATATATCTGTACATAACTGCTTTTTGTGTGGCAAGCATTTTGTGCATTCCTCTCAGTGTTAACAACTACAACTTTACCATTTCAGTATTGCCTTTGTACTAATAAGTTTGCTGTGCCGTGGATTTTGTATGATATTTTATAATATTCGATTACAGTAAAGCTTAAGCCAAATAAAAACTTTAAGCAATTTAAAGGAACCTGTTCACAGATTGTTATATTGACAATTTTAAAATTTGTTGTCAAAGATCCCAAAACGAAAAATGCATCATAATTATATAAGCAAGCGAAATAACACTACTGACAAAGATATATATAGGAAATACAGTGTATTTTTTTGAAATATCACTTCATTTAATGCATTTCATCGGTATGTTGGACTGCACAGGCTAATCCGGGACGACACTACACACCTGCATTTAGGCCGGTTTTCCCATGACGCGCCGCATATACCGGTAATATTTGTTTTTGGTTAATCCAACTGCTTTAGGTTTTGCAGTTTAGACATTAAATGACATTTTTCAAAAATAAGAAAATCTGTGAACAAGTCCCTTTATTAAGTTCACTGTGAAAAGTTTGGACGGAAATAATTCTTAAAAGGTATTGTCACATACATGAACATGTAAAAATGTGCATGTGACAATTCACATGAAATACATCTTTCATTAAAATTACCGGTACATGTTTTAAACATATTTTACTTGGGAAGAGAACTGCAAGTGGTATCTTTGTTTGGAATAAGCTATACTGTATTTGAGTATGCTATTTTCAAGTACCCATTATTTAATGAACACATCTTTTATTGTCTATTGGTTGTCATTTGTAACGGATTTCGATTTTATTTTATTTTTTACCAATTTTGAACATTCATCAGTTTTGTTACAGACGTATTTTTCATTTATAATATTAACATTATATTTACCTATGGTGCATTTTCAATATTTTCTTCTTTTATTTGTTCTTGCCAATAGAATTTATAATTTGAAACAGGTTTTTAAGACATGTGCAGAATTGCTGGCATGTCTCACAGTTTGAGTTACATTTATTAAATATTAAAACAAATGTTAAAAATGTAATTAATTTCAGGAAGAAAATATTCCTTACAGAAATATGGTCATTTAAATGAAATTTCTTTACCGTTTATTAAAAAAAAAAAAACTTGCCGGAAAATGACCCTTACCGTGTATAACGCGCACCAAATTTTCATGGCCGAATTTTTGGGTAAAAATGTGTGCATAATAATACATGGTCTTTTACGGTATGTATGTCTGTTAAAATTGTGGAAACTTGAGTTTTTTTGTCAATGGTAAAAACATTATTTGTATGGAGATGATATCTGTTCCTGTCAATCTCTGTTTTCACCTGTAATTTTATTACCATAGTTACTGTTTGTATATTTTACATATAAACCCGCTGTGATGTCTGTTTCAATATATATATTTGTATTGTGGTTTGAAAAATAAAATATTTTCCATCTTCAAATAATGGACAATATTCATGTATACTCATTAGTAATTTTGATTACATTTCTGAACACAAAGTTTAGAATAAATTTAATGGGAGAGATGAACAATACAACATTAAGGGTCCAAGAAATGCCCCAGTTGTGTAATGGATGTGTTTAGAATCGATTAAATGGGATAGATGAACAATACGACATCAAGGGTCCAAGAAATGCCACAGTTGTGTAAAGGATGAGTTTAGAATCAATTTAATGGGATAGATGAACAATAGGACATCAAGGGTCCAAGAAATGCCACAGTTGTGTAAAGGATGAGTTTAGAATCAATTAAATGGGATAGATGAACAATAGGACATCAAGGGTCCAAGAAATGCCCCAGTTGTGTAAAGGATGAGTTTAGAATCAATTAAATGGGATAGATGAACAATACGACATCAAGGGTCCAAGAAATGCCACAGTTGTGTAAAGGATGAGTTTAGAATCAATTTAATGGGATAGATGAACAATAGGACATCAAGGGTCCAAGAAATGCCCCAGTTGTGTAATGGATGAGTTTAGAATCAATTTAATGGGATAGATGAACAATACAACATTAAGGGTCCAAGAAATGCCCCAGTTGTGTAATGGATGAGTTTAGAATCAATTTAATGGGATAGATGAACAATACCACATTAAGGGTCCAAGAAATGCCACAGTTGTGTAATGGATGAGTTTAGAATCAATTTAATGGGATAGATGAACAATACCATATTAAGGGTCCAAGAAATGCCACAGTTGTGTAATGGATGAGTTTAGAATCAATTTAATGGGATAGATGAACAATAGGACATCAAGGGTCCAAGAAATGCCACAGTTGTGTAAAGGATGAGTTTAGAATCAATTTAATGGGATAGATGAACAATACGACATCAAGGGTCCAAGAAATGCCACAGTTGTGTAAAGGATGAGTTTAGAATCAATTTAATGGGATAGATGAACAATACGACATTAAGGGTCCAAGAAATGCCACAGTTGTATAATGGATGAGTTTAGAATCAGTTTAATGGGATAGATGAACAATACGACATTAAGGGTCCAAGAAATGCCACAGTTGTGTAATGGATGAGTTTAGAATCAATTTAATGGGATAGATGAACAATACAACATTAAGGGTCCAAGAAATGCCACAGTTGTGTAATGGATGAGTTTAGAATCAATTTAATGGGATAGATGAACAATACAACATCAAGGGTCCAAGAAATGCCACAGTTGTGTAATGGATGAGTTTATCATCAATTTAATGGGTTAGATGAACAATACGACATTAAGGGTCCAAGCCACAGTTGTGTACTGGATGAGTTTAGAATCAATTTAATGGGATTGATGAACAATACGACATTAAGGGTCCAAGAAATGCCACAGTTGTGTAATGGATGAGTTTAGAATCAATTTAATGGGATAGATGAACAATACGACATCAAGGGTCCAAGAAATGCCACAGTTGTGTAATGGATGAGTTTAGAATCAATTTAATGGGATAGATGAACAATACGACATTAAGGGTCCAAGAAATGCCACAGTTGTGTAATGGATGAGTTTAGAATCAATTTAATGGGATAGATGAACAATACCACATTAAGGGTCCAAGAAATGCCACAGTTGTGTAATGGATGAGTTTAGAATCAATTTAATGGGATAGATGAACAATACCATATTAAGGGTCCAAGAAATGCCACAGTTGTGTAATGGATGAGTTTAGAATCAATTTAATGGGATAGATGAACAATAGGACATCAAGGGTCCAAGAAATGCCACAGTTGTGTAAAGGATGAGTTTAGAATCAATTTAATGGGATAGATGAACAATACGACATCAAGGGTCCAAGAAATGCCACAGTTGTGTAAAGGATGAGTTTAGAATCAATTTAATGGGATAGATGAACAATACGACATTAAGGGTCCAAGAAATGCCACAGTTGTATAATGGATGAGTTTAGAATCAGTTTAATGGGATAGATGAACAATACGACATTAAGGGTCCAAGAAATGCCACAGTTGTGTAATGGATGAGTTTAGAATCAATTTAATGGGATAGATGAACAATACAACATTAAGGGTCCAAGAAATGCCACAGTTGTGTAATGGATGAGTTTAGAATCAATTTAATGGGATAGATGAACAATACAACATCAAGGGTCCAAGAAATGCCACAGTTGTGTAATGGATGAGTTTATCATCAATTTAATGGGTTAGATGAACAATACGACATTAAGGGTCCAAGCCACAGTTGTGTACTGGATGAGTTTAGAATCAATTTAATGGGATTGATGAACAATACGACATTAAGGGTTCAAGAAATGCCACAGTTGTGTAATGGATGAGTTTAGAATCAATTTAATGGGATAGATGAACAATACGACATCAAGGGTCCAAGAAATGCCACAGTTGTGTAATGGATGAGTTTAGAATCAATTTAATGGGATAGATGAACAATACGACATTAAGGGTCCAAGAAATGCCACAGTTGTGTAATGGATGAGTTTAGAATCAATTTAATGGGATAGATGAACAATACAACATTAAGGGTCCAAGAAATGCCCCAGTTGTGTAATGGATGAGTTTAGAATCAATTTAATGGGAGAGATGAACAATACGACATTAAGGGTCCAAGAAATGCCACAGTTGTGTAATGGATGAGTTTAGAATCAATTAAATGGGATAGATGAACAATACGACGTTAAGGGTCCAAGAAATGCCACAGTTGTGTAATGGATTAGTTTAGAATCAATTAAATGGGATAGATGAACAATACGACATTAAGAGTCCAAGAAATGCCACAGTTGTGTAATGGATGAGTTTAGAATCAATTTAATGGGATAGATGAACAATACGACATTAAGGGTCCAAGAAATGCCACAGTTGTGTAATGGATTAGTTTAGAATCAATTAAATGGGATAGATGAACAATACGACATTAAGGGTCCAAGAAATGCCACAGTTGTGTAATGGATGAGTTTAGAATCAATTTAATGGGATAGATGAACAATACGACATTAAGGGTCCAAGAAATGCCACAGTTGTGTAATGGATTAGTTTAGAATCAATTAAATGGGATAGATGAACAATACGACGTTAAGGGTCCAAGAAATGCCACAGTTGTGTAATGGATGAGTTTAGAATCAATTAAATGGGATAGATGAACAATACGACATTAAGAGTCCAAGAAATGCCACAGTTGTGTAATGGATGAGTTTAGAATCAATTTAATGGGATAGATGAACAATACGACATTAAGGGTCCAAGAAATGCCACAGTTGTGTAATGGATTAGTTTAGAATCAATTTAATGGGAGAGATGAACAATACAACATCAAGGGTCCAAGAAATGCCCCAGTTGTGTAATGTATGAGTTTAGAATCAATTTAATGGGAGAGATGAACAATACGACATTAAGGGTCCAAGAAATGCCACAGTTGTGTAATGGATGGGGTGATTCTGTCTAGCGATTCAATTCCTATTGGCGTGTTTGAGCGATCATTCTTAGAGACGCTCAAGTACTGGTTCTACCCAGGAAAATGGACAAGAAAGTGTCTCAATAGGAACCTGGCTTTTGATACAAACAAGCAAATATATTTAACTTAACAAGAAATGTGAAATCATCATTTTCGGAGCAAAATCATCATTATGACTTAGTGGACCCTAATCCCAGTATAACTGTGTTGTAGACATCAACATTATGACTTAGCGGACCCTAATCCCAGTATAACTGTGTTGTAGACATCATCATTATGACTTAGTGGACCCTAGTCCCAGTATAACTGTGTTGTAGACATCATCATTATGACTTAGTGGACCCTAGTCCCAGTATAACTGTGTTGTAGACATCATCATTATGACTTAGTGGACCCTAATCCCAGTATAACTGTGTTGTAGACATCATCATTATGACTTAGTGGACCCTAGTCCCAGTATAACTGTGTTGTAGACATCATCATTATGACTTAGTGGACCCTAATCCCAGTATAACTGTGTTGTAGACATCATCATTATGACTTAGTGGACCCCAATCCCAGTATAACTGTGTTGTAGACATCATCATTATGACTTAGTGGACCCTAGTCCCAGTATAACTGTGTTGTAGACATCATCATTATGACTTAGTGGACCCTAGTCCCAATATAACTGTGTTGTAGACATCATCATTATGACTTAGTGGACCCTAGTCCCAGTATAACTGTTTTGTAGACATCATCATTATGACTTAGTGGACCCTAGTCCTAGTATAACTCTGTTGTAGACATCATCATTATGACTTAGTGGACCCTAATCCCAGTATAACTGTGTTGTAGACATCATCTTATGACTTAGTGGACCCTAGTCCCAGTATAACTGTGTTGTAGACATCATCATTATGACTTAGTGGACCCTAATCCCAGTATAACTGTGCTGTAGACATCATCATTATGACTTAGTGGACCCTAGTCCCAGTATAACTGTGTTGTAGACATCATCATTATGACTTAGTGGACCCTAATCCCAGTATAACTGTGTTGTAGACACACTGCAAAGTGGCAAACAATTTAAACTGCAATCACAGTTGATGCCATGCATTTTAAAATATGTTCAACAAATAATTAACCCAGGTTGATATTTTCAGAATTCAAAAAACTGTAAATAAATAAAGATCATTTCACACCGACTCTTAGGGAGAAAAAAGAACGAGAAAAAAACAACTTGTTCTACATGTTTTACTATTGTTTTGTATCATTATATATAATTTATAACAATGTCAAAACGAAACAAGAAATGATATTTCCCTTTTCCCTTGACAGTAACAGAAATCAAATAATAGAACTGTACAATGCGTGACAATTCAACACAAGAACAATGGAAATGACATAAAGATCTATATGTACACAACAAGAGTTTTGGAATTAATAACATCAATCATTTCAAAAAATGCACATTTGTAACAATGTTGTAGATAAGTAAATCATACATTCACTGAATATGTTTATTTGGTTTCATTTTACAAAAAACAAAACAATTTAGCAAAAAATTGGCTTTTAAATATAAGAACACCTTGGTCTAACCTCACACACAATTTATCAATTGGATTTATTTCTACCTATGGATTTCATATGATGTTTGGAAGCAACAAGTTCTATTAATAAATCAATCTGCTTTCTTATAGTAATATGTCCACGGAATAATTACCATATATTTCTTAATGAATGCCCCCACCCTCATTATCGCCCCCCCTATCATTTGTTTGCCTGATTAATGCCCTCATTTTGCTTTAAACACTCGATGCAAAATGCAGAATGAGCTACACAGTCATATTACCGGTATAATGTTTTCTTTTTACTGACAGAATAAGAACTGGACTCGTATTGAACGCCAACCTCCGCGCAGAGATTTGACTGGTTCCGAGCATAGCTCTAATGATATATATATATATACATATATATATATATATTATTTATGGTTTTAAATAGTTATTTTTCTGATTTCATTATTGACTGCAAACGATACATAAAAAGTCCAATTATGTAGAAAATTGCACTGAGTTGCATTATAAGTAAAAGTTACAAACGCGTAATCCTTCCAAATCTGGAAGGATTTTACTTGTGATGCCAGTGGTTACCGATAACTGATAGGGGAGGTAACCGCTGCGAGGAGTTTGATTGGGGAATATACGGCAGGTATTCAGATCATGTGTTTATGTCATTAACAAATTATTCGAAATAAAGAACGCTAAAATTGGCAATGGTGAGTACCAAGTTAGATTAAAATTAACAGTGTTCTTAGAAAAAAGCCATTTCAAGAATATTCATCATTCTTTTGTCTCGAGTCCAAAAATGGCTCGGTTGTTTAACAAATACAAAATAATCCTATTCCCTATGGTATAAATATGCACAAGGGAGCTCACTCGCATTTTCTATCGTAAAGAAGTTGATTGAGTCAGATTGACTGGTTATAGTTTATAAATTACCCGGTCCTAAATGCATGGGCTATGTAGATTTCGGGGACCAAACATGTAATTTTATACATTGAAACCAGCCAATCGACGTCCGTTACGATAGAAAATGGTGAGTGAACTACCTTGTGTATTTCTATATACTGGCGAAGTACGTAACAGTACGGATAGTACTTAAATCCAGACACCTGAAAATCAATGTGTTTGTATGATCAAGACCAATAATTTTATTGATTGATACACACACCTGTCTCAGCAACATATGTCAAGTTTCAACAGAATTGGATATTTTACACTTCCTTACTATTGTTTTTGTCTTCCTTTTAAATGTAAACATTTGCATTTGGGGGATTGAAATCGAAACAGTATCTCCGATAAATAAGGCTTAACAAGGGAAAATTTTAAAGGTAAACACCTGAAAAAAGTCAAACAAAGTAAGAAAAACAAATAATCCTACAAACAATGTGTAGTTTATTTCCATTATTTTTTTTAGAATTAAATATATTTTAAAAAGTATCCGGATTTAGGTACTCTCCATCCGTATTTCGGTACATGTTACAGGCCTTTTTTAAACGCATCATTCAGTTGCTTTTACATAGCAGATTTCACAAATATTTTTACCAAAGCTTCAGATTCAACCCTACTTATTATATTTAACTTACTATTTTTGTTTGAGGCAATTATCCAGAGAAATCGTCCAAAAACCAGCAAAAGTGTCAGGATTTAAGTACGTCGCCAATATATGAAAATGATTTTTTATTTGTTGAACAACCAAGCGCCTATAAGTGAATATAGGCTCAGTGCATGAATCTGAAAACGTATTTAAGTCAGTCAATCAATGGATGATTCGCAAAACATTCAAAAACAAATTAAATGCTGACGAAGTAAAATTTCAATAATGGAGGGAATTTAGTTTTAATACAGTTATAAATATGGAATGTGTTTTCAAAGACATGGACGACAGCTATAAACAATAATATTACTAATATTCCGGTAATATTTCTAACTTAAAATAAGCAATGTTGAAGTATTGCAAAAAAACCTGAAACTCACCCCTAATTTCTCCCATAACTAAGTGAAATTCAGTAAGGTGCCTTGCTTAAAAATTAGCCTGTGGAGTAATTTCTCAAATCATTGGGTAAAACAAGATCCAACACAGCAATTAATTATACAATACTGTTTGCAACAACTATCAATAGATTGTGCATTAGGTTTGAGCTGGCACCTCAAGTATTTCTGATGACATCCGGGCAATGTTCGATTGTTTCTGTAAGCACAAACAAGGACAGTTATAATGCTACAATGCAATTTTATGTTACAAAATCCGACAACATTGATGCGTGCTTCTGTGGCTCAGTAGGTAAGATGGAATATCGACAACCTAACCCGGCATCCCGGGTTTGAGTCCAACTTTTTCATTTTTCTTTTCCATTTTATTTAAGCTAATTGTTTTCTATCTCATGTCTGGTCCTTGGGACACCTGGTTTATTTCTTTGTTTTATCTTTATATTTGTGCACATTAAAATTAACAAGAGCTGTCGGAAAACAGCGCGCTCGACTTTTCTTGTGCTTGTCAGAGTTACTGGCATTTTTTTTCTAAAATAAGAAACATGGAAATTCCACAAGCGAGGTCTTGATATAAGGTATCTATGTATTAAGTTTCATTAAAATATCTCAATGCGTTCTTAAGTTATTGAGTGGAAACCATTTTTCTATTTTTATTAACAGTGACCTTGACCCCACCCACCTCATATGCAATCACACCCAAGGTCTGGATATAAGGTATCTATGTATTAAGTTTCATTAACATATCTCAATGTGTTCTCAACTTATTGAGCGGAAAACATTTTTCTATTTTTAGTAACAGTGACCTTGAACCCACCCACCCCATATGCAATCCCAAGCCAGGTCTCGATATAAGGAATCTATGTATAAAGTTTCATTGAAATATCTCAATGCGTTCAAGTTATTGAGCAGAAACTGTTTTTCTATTTTAGTAACAGTGACCTTGACCTTATACGCAATCGCAAGTGAGGTCTCGATATAAGGTATGTATGTATTAAGTTTCATTAAAATGTCTCAATGCATTCTCAAGTTATTAAGCGTAAACCGTTTGTCTATCTTTAGTAACAGTGACCTTGACCCCACCCACCCCAAATGCTATCCCAAGCGAGGTCTCGATATAAGGTATGTATGTATAAAGTTTCATAAAAATATCTCAATGCGTTCACAAGTTATTGAGAGGAAACCGTTTTTCTATTTTTAGTAACACTGACCTTGATCCAACCCTCCCCATATGCAATCCCAAGCGAGGTCTCGCTATAAGGTATCTATGTTTGAAGTTTCATTACAATAGCTTAATCCGTTCTCGAGTTCTCGGAAACAAAAAGTTGAGAAACTAGCTTACCGAAAAACTTTAACCTGTTCATATAGCTTATATGTAAAAATTTTAAGTGCAAAAAGGCCCACAATTTTGACAAATTTCAAACTAGAGTTATCAAAATTGGCCTATGAGTTCATTTCAATATAGGAAATAAGTGTTCTAATTTGAATGAAATCCCTTAAGCCATTCCTGAGAAACCAGCTTACCGAAAAACTTGAACCTGTCCACATAGTTATATGTAAAATTTATTAAGAGTAAAAAGGCCCATAATTTTGACAAATTTCAAACTAGAGTTACGAAACTTGGCCTATAGGTTCATTTTTATTTGGGGAATAAATGCTTTAAGTTTGAATGAAATCCCTCAAGCCATTCCTGAGAAACCAGCTTACCGAAAAACTTGAACCTGTCCATATAGTTATATGTAAAATGTATTAAGTGTAAAAAGGCCCATAATTTTGACAAATTTCAAACTAAAGTTACGAAACTTGGCCTATAGGTTCATTTTAATTTGGGGAATGTTTTAAGTTTGAATGAAATCCCTCAAGCCATTCCTGAGAAACTAGCTTACCGAAAAACTAACCTAGCTCGGATGCCGACGGTGACACCCGGGCGAGTAGAATAGAGTGCCTTTTCTTCGAAAAGTCGAGCTAAAAAAAACAAAAAAAACCTACATCCAAAGGACTTATAACTTGGGACTCAGACCATTAGGCTATAAATTTCTTCATGTGTTATTGTGAATAACGCATGAAAGACACATATCTAGTTTTATTAAGATTTATGATATTTATGATCTAAATTTAGATTCATTATGAGTTTTAACGGAATATTCATAAGTTACCAGGTCAAATCTAACACACAATACCACATGAGGGTCTGAATTAAAATCAAAACATGATCCAAATGTTTAAAACAATGACACTTTGAAGACACTGAAAACACTTAAACAGAGTTAACAGGTTACATATTTTCTACTATTATGTAAGAATACAACTTACTAGTATTCAAAATATCAAATAAAAATCACTCTACAATGAACCAAAAATAATATCATTATTAGGTGTTCATTAGAGAAATGGCTGGGATATAAGACTCGATATTATGTCGAATATTCTAGGAAAGACTCAAATCCATCCATTCGGCAATGGTACGACTGCCTTGGTCTTGATGGTAGCTACTTTGATAACAATACAAGTAACCACCTGCGTTAAGTACTTGCTACCATGAATTCTGTGCTATTAAAAACAGCTGTTTGCAAAAGCCATGTACAAGTTGAACATATCTGAAAAATGAACACTGAGCAAAGAGCAAAATTTGTACAGGACATGCCAAAAGAACATAAACAGAACAACGAAATATGAATAAAATAAATAATAAAGCAACATCTCAGAAACAAATCTCAGAAGTTCAGTCACCAAACCATGCAAGGAATGCTAATGTTTAAACTCACTTATTACTTACGTTATATGCTATTGCCAAAAGCTTCTTGTCCAACTTCAAAATAAAAGAAATGCATGGGAGAGTAATCTGTCTCCTTAACAAACGGGTAAACAGCCTGTTGTCAATACGGGCAAATCGATAATTGGTATTTTAGCTTTACTGGAACAAAAGGCTGCCAATGTAAATGCCAACTAAAAATATATTTAATATCAGTTTCAAAAACTGTAAAGTCAATCATGTAGTATTACACAGGAACAAATTCCTTGAATGGCTGTGATGATTGTATTGCAAGTAAAACAAACGAATGAACAAAACAACTAACAAAACATTGATAAACAACTAGGATGCTCTAAGGCAGTCAAATACAGAAAGATAATAAAACCTTAGCAAACATTAAACATTGACTGGGACAAAATGCATCAGAGCGGGACGCCGGGACAAACCTCACAAAAGCGTGGCAGTCCCGGCGAGACTGGGAGTATTGCACGTATGCAATGAGACGTGTCATTGGAAACCTGGGCTTAATGCATGTGTGTAAAGTGTTGTCCCGGATTAGCCTATGCAGTCTGCTAACCCTAATCTCCACAGACTAATCCAGAACAACACTTTCCACTTTTATGGTATTTTCTGTTTTGATGTAGACTGTTCCAAACATAAATCCACTGAAGGCGGAAAGTGTCTGCACAGGCTGATCCAGGTCGACACTTTACGCACATGCATGAAACTCGGGTTTCCCATGACATGCCTTATATATTATTTAAGACCTTCCAATGAATATCCTAACAGACCGATCCAGGTTTTGCCACAAATAATTTAAACACCTCTCCAGCTATTGTTAAAGGAGTAATTTCCATTCCTCGAAAATCTCAAACATTACATCGTGCTCTTTGGAATATCACAAACAAATTCCACGTGCTCTTTTGTATGAAATAGTTTAACTGCTAAACACGTAATAGCCATGAGCAATGATTGGTTAATATTGCAGATTAATTTGAAAATGATTGACATTTGTGGATTCACGTCTATTTACAGGTGACTCATATAAATTTCTGGTGACGGATGAATTTTCCGCTGGCTCTAAGTGTTTGTCACAGTTTTCACACATTTAATTGTTTGTTTGGCACATCAAAACGTTAATAGATAAGTTGTGCTTGATTAATTTCAAGTGTTGAGAGCATGCAATAACTTATTTCACAGCTTTCACTAACTTCAAATAAATAACATTAATAAAATATATAAATAAATGTTTGATGTCTGTCAATTACCATTATTTCTATCTGAATACTCTTTGATTGGAGATTTGAAAATAAGGCAGACACATTTTTGCCAGTGTAAGTACACATTCTTCAACTCAGTTTAGCTCGACGTTTTGATGGCTCGAAATTTCGTTGCCGAACCCTAAGACTTCAAACCATCGGAAGTCGGCTGTTTTTTGAAAATTTTAGTGTTGTTAAATAATTTTTTTTTTTCTGTGTTCACAACTTACATGTATACAAGACAGTTAATAGTATATTTAAAATTTCTTGTAATAGCATTAGCCGCATTACTTGAAATGAGTGGCCTTATATAAAGTTGCATTTTAAAATTTACCTTCAATAAACAAACCAAAAGCATAACACATAAATACAAGCATAACACATAAATACAATCAAAATCTAACAAGGAATGAATTTTGAACCTAACTAATCCGAAACTTAATGCAACATATGAGCATAAACATTGCATAAAATATAAAATATACAAAATCTCTCATAAATATATGTGCAATATCAATGAAACAAAAATGCAAAAAGATGAAATATCTATGTAATATTTTACAACCAATCTTGTTTCTGACCCACACAACTCACAAAATGTTCCCATTTATGTAATTTTTTACAACCAATATTGTTTCTGACCCATACAAAACACACTATGCTCTCTGCAGAAATACAGTTTAATTTCTGACTGCAGAATGTGTGAAAAGATAACATAGAATATTTTCTGAAAGACAATTAATGCGATTTTTCCATTTTTAGCAAATTTAAATAAAATGGCTTTAATACAAATGAGTGTCATGGGAAACCCGGGTTTAATGCACATGCGTAAAGTATCATACCAGATTTGCCTGTGCAGTTCGCACAGGCTAATCCAGGACGGCACTTTCCGCCTACGGTGGATTTATGTTTAGAAGAGACTTCATTGAAACAGAAAATACCATAAAAGCGTCGTCTTGGATAAGCCTGTGCCACGACACGCCTGAAATTATCATTGCACATACATCAAATTACTAAAAAACTGTCATTTTTTTGTTCACTAGTACATGCAAGTATTGTCTTTTAATATTTAACATATCGAGAGTTGAAAACCAGAAGGTAGTAACTGCCAATTAAATCAATAGCAGTTAGTACCATCTGGTTTTGAGCCCTCGATACTTAATTCATGCCAAATGATCATGAATAAAAACATTAGTGTTATTTTTTGTGTTGCTGTATACATGTTTTGTAATTTTATGTTTAACATATATAATTCAGGCAAAATGATTATGAATGTGCTTGAAACTGTAAGATTACCATAAAAGGACTTAAAATAGTGCTACAGTACATGTATATCCTGTTCCAGGTTTGTGTCTTTCACAGTACCAACATACCGGTACATTTTAAAACATGTACTTATACATTTAGCATTAACATTCAAGAAACAAAAAATATAAGCAGATAATTTGTGTCAATTAATGAAATGAGTCAACAAAATGTGTAATTATCAACACAAAACCATCCAACAAAATACAGGTACAGCTAAGAAAATATATACAAATGGATTCTGTCATCATTACAAATAGCAAGAACGGGAATATGCATGTGGTGGTAAAAAATTAACATTTCCAAAAATAACGACGATGGAATGCATAAATAATTCATATTTAGGTATCGTTCTTTTGTTTTTTTTCCCCTAATAGTTTTTTATTTACTCTTACCAAATGACATAGCACAAATTTGTTAACAGGTTATGCCTTCTTTGCTAGGGTTTTAGAGATGGATTTATTTGGGAGATACTATTTTGGGAGTACATACATGTGTCAAACAGGCAATGAAAACCAAAGTTAACAAGATGGCCATGATGGCCCAAAGCGCTCACCTGAGTACTGGCAATGACAGAGACCAGCTCTGACATCAGATGAATTTAATCGCTACACAGGTACAATACAGATGCTTGTCCGGCCTACTTCTGTTATTCACCTGGCAATCGACAGGTACAATACAGACGCTTGTCCGGCCTACTTCTGTTAGTCACCTGGCAATCGACAGGTACAATACAGATGCTTGTCCGGCCTACTTCTGTTAGTCACCTGGCAATCGACAGGTACAATACAGATGCTTGTCCGGCCTACTTCTGTTAGTCACCTGGCAATCGACAGGTACAATACAGATGCTTGTCCGGCCTACTTCTGTTAGTCACCTGGCAATCGACAGGTACAATACAGATGCTTGTCCGGCCTACTTCTGTTAGTCACCTGGCAATCGACAGGTACAATACAGATGCTTGTCCGGCCTACTTCATTTATTCACCTGGCAATCGACAGGTACAATACAGATGCTTGTCCGGCCTACTTCTGTTAGTCACCTGGCAATCGACAGGTACAATACAGATGCTTGTCCGGCCTACTTCTGTTAGTCACCTGGCAATCGACAGGTACAACACAGATGCTTGTCCGTCCTACTTCTGTTAGTCACCTGGCAATCGACAGGTACAATACAGACGCTTGTCCGGCCTACTTCTGTTATTCACGTGGCAATCAACAGGTACAATACAGACGCTTGTCCGGCCTACTTCTGTTAGTCACCTGGCAATCGACAGGTACAGTACAGATGCTTGTCCGGCCTACTTCTGTTAGTCACCTGGCAATCGACAGGTACAATACAGATGCTTGTCCGGCCTACTTCTGTTATTCACCTGGCAATCGACAGGTACAATACAGATGCTTGTCCGGCCTACTTCTGTTAGTCACCTGGCAATCGACAGGTACAATACAGATGCTTGTCCGGCCTACTTCTGTTAGTCACCTGGCAACCGACAGGTACAATACAGATGCATTTACGGTCGAAACTTTTGAGACCAACAGCAATAACGATAAATCGGCCGTACGTTTACCATGCCCAATCACACTTACATTACATAGAGGTGCATACACAAGATTGAATGAAAAGTGAAGTCTGTAAGTCTGCCCAATTGTTGACACATTCAAGACAACCCAGGATAGTCCCCCTATACAAATCAAACGCATCTTAACACCCAACATCTGTTTAACAATACAACATTTGGAGAAATCTACAATGAAAATAACACGATCGTTCATTAACAACCAGTGCAAGGATGGCTTTTACATTGACCCTTTGGCACATTTTAAACTTTATTTTAAATACTTACATACAGGGGTGGCAAAATCACTAGTCCTTACTGCCCAAGGTATGTATTAACAAAGCCATTCTCAGCCTCAATACATAAGAATATTGTTGTAACTGTACTGTTATCTTCTAAGAACGCAATCAACTGGATTCTTACCTGGTATTCACCAATGGTTACGCTAATTTAAGCTTTCTTTATTTAGAATGATTTGCTAATGTCATAAACAATTGGTTCGCAGCATATTTGCAAAAGCACATATGAGGCGTGTCGTGGGAAAACCGGGGTCAATGCATATGCGAAAGTGTCATCCTGGATCAGCCTGTGCAGTCTGCACAGGCTGATCTAGGACGGCACATTCCGCCTACAGTGAATTTATGTTTAGAAGAGACTTCCTTGAAATAGAAAATACCATAAAAGCGGAAAGTGCCGTCCTGGATTAGCCTGTGCGGACTGCACAGGCTGATCTTGGACGACACTTTACGCACATGCATTAAGCCCGGTTCTTCCACAACACGCCTCATATATTCCTTTTTTTGAGTCATGCCTATTCTTTATTCTTAGTTCTAAGAATGGGTTGCTGAGTATGGGCCCAGCATGTCCCAGAGCATGCAACTTTGTCAGAATCTACTCAGGGGTGTTAAAGACACCCACCAAAAGGTTTCCAAAAAGGTCATCGTTTGGAAGCATAACTTGTAAATACAATTTGAGAAATGGACATCAACAGACCTTTCCAGGTTTTGCCAGGAACAGTTTAAACTCCTCTCCAGGGGTCGTATTCCAGAAACATCTTAAGTAAAATCTTATCCTTAGCCTTAAAATCGTCATTTTTCTTAAGCATTTTAGTCCATTTATACATGAAATTCTGCTTAGTGTTCACTAATTATCAACTTATTATTGACTACTATTTACTTAACTGTTATTTGATTCACTAATTTATATGTAGTTTTAACAATATTACCTTACCCAAATCGGAACTTAATTGAAAATATTTTAAGGTAAACTTAAGATATTTCTGTAATATGACCCCTGCTCTCGTTGGCGGATTAATTTACATGCACCCTAAAAAATCCACCACAAGAACATCACAAGCTTTACTACATGATCTTTTGTGTAAAACAGGTTAACCGTCAAACACATGACTTCCATCTGCAATGATTGGAGAAAATTACCAATTAATTTACATATGATTAACATTTGTAGTTGCGTCTATTTGGCCACCCCTGGTTTGAGGCACTTTGTTAAAAATTAAGTACATTTACATGTCCAGCATACTTAACAAAAAAACTATTCTAAAATTAACATACAAATCTTTTACCTAACATTTTGATTTTTTTTTCAAATTACTCGTTGTTTCTAAGTTTGTAATATATAATGCAATTAATATTTAACATTAAAGAGAACAATTAAAATAAACCAAAACCGCATCCAATGTATTCATTAAAAAAATAAATAAACATGTATATCCAAATAATAATAACAATTCAATATCCTATGTTATAAATATGCACAACTGACATCCGTTATTTAAAGATACATTTCAGAAATCAACCACAACCATAATGCGCAATATTATACAATTATTGCCTAGATGACCATTGGACATGGTCTGATGTTCACTGGGTGAAACCCATGTTGACCGAAGCATTTGCCAAAGTCAACATGAGTTTCACCCAGTTGACATCAGACCATGTCCAATGGTCATCTAGTGAACTAATGTTTTGATATATAATCTAGAGGTTTACTAGCAAAATCACCGAGAAAAATGCACATGTCGGGAATCAAAAGAGAAATTTCACAAATCTATTTTTAGCAGTAAGACACGAGTTTAGGCCATGCAACATCACTTTTATATTCAGTCACTGATGGCTGTTTGGACCAATGGGAGAGCGTGTATTTATAGATTATATAACAAAACATTAATGCAGTCTTGAGAAGTTTCTATGATATTGAACATCTCTGTTGAGCCCTTGTACATGTCGCTAAATTTTATGTTTTCAGGGAATTCTTCAAATGTTTATTTACTCCGTTCAGTTTCCCGATATGTCCATTAGTCGTTTTATGGTTCACAAATATGGTTTCTTCCTCGCTCGTGAACTCAGAGTCTGACATCATTAAACTGCTGTTCTGCTTTTTACCTGAAAAAAAAAACAGTCACTTGTTAACACAGTCATACTGGTTAATAACAGGTTAAATACAATGTTAAGTATCAGGCCCAAACATAGCCATTATGATACAGGCTAAAGCATAGCCTTTGTGGTAAATATCATTGCCAAAACTTTGCCACTGTCATACAAACATGGCCAAAACTTTGCCACTGTCATACAAACATGGCCAAAACATAGCCATTGTCGTAAATAACATGGCCAAAACATAAACATCGTGGTAAATAACACAGCCAAAACATAACCATTGTAGTAAATAACATGGTCAAAACATAACCATTGCTGTAAAAAAAACCATGGACAAAACATAGCCATTGTGGGAAAAAACAAGAGGGCCACGATGGCCTTAGGTCGCTCACCTGAGTTTCAGGCATCCCAGTTTTGACCCCAGGGGCATCATTTGAACAATCTTTGTAGAAGACTGGTATGCAATGTTACATACCAAATATGAAACCACTGGGCCTTGCGGTTTCAGAGGAGATTTTTGCTATTTGAGTCTATATAAACAATGTGACCCCTGGGGCGTGGCCAGTTTTGACCCCAGGGGTATCATTGGAACAATCTTATTAGAGGACCCCTATACAATGTTACCGACCACATACAAAACCTCTGGGCCTTTCGGTTTCGGAGAGGAAGATTTTCAAAGTCATTTAGCTATTTAAGTCTATATAAACCATCAGACCACCGGGGCGTTGCCACTTTTAACCCCAGGGGCATCATTTGAACAATCTTTGTACAGGACCACTATGCAATGTTACATACCAAATATGAAACCTCTGGGCCTTGCGGTTTCAGAGGAGATGATTTTTAAAGTCATTTTGCTATTAAAGTCTATATAAACAATGTGCCCCTTGGGGCGTGGTCAGTTTTGACCCCAGGGGCATCATTTGAACAATCTTAATAGAGGAACACTATACAATGTTACCAACCATTACCACACCTCTAGGCCTTGCAGTTTCAGAGAAGAGTTTTAAAGTCGTTTAGCTATTTAAGTATAAACCATATGACCCCCAGGGCGTGGCCAGTTTTGACCTCAGGGGCATCATTTGAACAATCTTTGTAGAGGACCACTATGCAATGTTACATACCAAATATGAAACTTCTGGGCCTTATAGTTTCAGAGAAGATTTTTAAAGTCATTTTGCTATGCAAGTCTATATAAACAATGTGACCCCCGGGGCGTGGCCGGTTTTGACCCCAGGGGCATCATTTAAACAATCTTTGTAGAGGTCAACGAGAGGATGCAACATACCTACTATGAAACCACCGGGCCATGCGGTTCGGAGAAGATTTTTTAAGTAATTTTGCTATTTAAGTCTATATAAACAATGTGACCCCCAGGGCGGGGCCAGTTTTGACCCCAGGGGCATCATTTAAACAATCTTTGTAGAGGACCATTATGCAATGTTACTTACCAAATATGAAACCTTTGGGCCTTGCGGTTTCAGAGGAGAAGATTTTTAAAGTCATTGTGCTATATAAGTCTATATAAACAATGTGACCCCCGGGGCGTGGCCAGTTTTGACCCCAGGGATATCATTTGAACAATCTTTGTAGAGGAGCACTAGAAGATGCCAAATACCAAATATGAAAGCTCTCTGCCATGCAGTTTCAGAGAAGAAGGTTTTTAAAGTTTTCACTTTTAAAATATATTTTTAGCTCTGGTGACCTACATATGCAGCGGACCGAAACTATTTGAACAATTTTGAAAGAGGGTCACCCAAGGATCATTCCTGTGAAGTTTGGTGAAAATCTGCCCAGCGATTTAGGAGATATTGTTTGAATGAATGAAAATGTTGACGCACGCCGGACGAAAGGTGATCACAAAAACTCAGCATGAGCACGTTGTGCTCAGGTGAGCTAAAAACAGGGCAAAAACATAGCCGTTGTGGCTAAAAATGCCAAAACATAGTTACTATTGTAAGAACAGACCATAACATAGTCATTATTGAAAAGAAAGAGCCAAAAACTTGTGGCCACTGTAGAACAGACCACATTATATAAAACAGACCAAACATTGTCATTATTGTAAAGAATAGGTCAAACATAGCCATTATTGTAAAGAATAGGTCAAACATAGCCATTATTGTAAAGAATGGGCCAAACCTAGTCATTATTGTAAAGAACAGGTCAAACATAGCCATTATTGTAAAGAACAGGTCAAACATAGCCATTATTGTAAAGAATGGGCCAAAGCATAGCCATTATTGTAAAGAACAGGTCAAACATAGCCATTATTGTAAAGAATAGGTCAAACATAGCCATTATTGTAAAGAATGGGCCAAAGCATAGCCATTATTGTAAAGAATAGGTCAAACATAGCCATTATTGTAAAGAACAGGTCAAACATAGCCATTATTGTAAAGAATGGGCCAAAGCATAGCCATTATTGTAAAGAACAGATCAAAACCTAGAAATAATGAGAAAGAACAGGCACAATCAAATGCTTAACATCAAAATTGCAAAACAACTCACTCAACTCAAACGATTTCTTACTAACTGAATGAGGTCCTTTGAAATATCACTGCTCTAAAACAGAAGTATGGGTTCAATGCAGGTTTTATATTGCACTTCACCAGTTATTTTATAACAGCATACATGTACCGTTTACTACATTAACAGGTATAGTGAGTGCAGAATCATTTTAATTGCAAACAACTTCTGTTTTCAATCAAATAGATTAGCTGTACTAGAGAAAAGTTACATTCTCACAGTTCAAAAAGTATGTAACTTCTGACACAAAATAGGTCACTTGTAAAATTTTTAGTAACAGTGGCCCTGACCTTGCCTCTACTGTCCCCATAGGGCTAAGGAACTACTGTTCTGAGCTACTTTCATGAAGATTCGGCTAAAAATGTGGCCTCCAGAGTGTTCACAAGCTTTTTTTTTCAATTTGGCCTGGTGACCTAGTTTTTGACCCCATGTGATCTGGTTTTGAACGTGTCCCAGATATCATTTGGACACATGTTCAGAGCAAGTTTCATGATGATTGGGCTATAAATGTGGCATCTAGAGTATTCACAATTTTTTTTTCAATTTGTCCTGGCGACCTAGTTTTTGACCCGACATGAGCGCGTTTCAAAATCGTCCGAGATATCATTGAAACAATGTTCTGAGCAAGTTTCAAGTATATTGGGCAAAAATGTGACTCCTAAAGTGTTCACAAACTTTTTCTTAAATTTGCCCTAGTGACCTAGTTTTTGACCCCACATGACCCAGTTTTGAACTCGTCCGAAATATTATTGAAACAAATGTTCTGAGCAAGTTTCAAGGAGATTGGGTAAAAAATATGACTTGAGTGTTCACAAGCTTTATATTCAATTTGACCTCGTGACCTAGTTTTTGACCCCTCATGACCCAGTTTTGAACTCGTCCTAGATATCATAAGAACCAATGTTCTGAGCAAGTTTCATGTTAATTGGGCAAAAAATGTGATTTAGAGTGTTCACAAGCTTTTTCTATAGCAATATAAGGAAAACTGCCCCCCCACCCCCCCCTGGCGGCCATGTTTTTCAATGGAGCAGAACCATTTTCGAACTCGGCCCAGATATCATAAGATCAAATGTTCAGAGTAAGTTTCATGTCGATAAGAACAAATGTTCAGAGCAAGTTTCATGTTGATTCGGCACAAAATGTGACCTGCAGTGTTCACAAGGTTTTTCTATAGCTATATAAGGAAAACTGCCCCTCCCCCTGGCGGCCATGTTTTTCAATGGAACGGAACCATTTTCAAACTCGGCCAAGATATCATAAGAAAAAATGCTCTGAGCAAGTTTTTGACCGAGATATCATTGGGACAAATGTTCTGAGCAAGTTTCATGAAGATTGGGCAACAAATGTAACCTCTAGAGTGTTCACAAGGTAAATGTTGATGATGAACGAATCACGACGCATGACAGACGACGGACAAAAGGCGATCACAAATCACCTTTCTATTTTAGAAACAGTGGCCTTGACCCTGAAACACTGGTTAAAAATATTGGAGTCCATCGAAACCTCTCCCTATAACAATTCCATGTTACAATAATAAATACCTGATCGAAGTTCAATAGTTTCCTCACCTATTATCTATATTTGGCAACAGTGACCTTAACCGTGTGCCACCTGGTAAAAAATTCAACAAAACCTTTCCATTAACTTCGCAATATTACAATTCCTACATGTTCAAAAATTTCCCCATCTCTGTCTATTTTTAGCAAGAGTGACCTTGACCTTGGGCCTTCTGGTTACAAATTATGAAGTTCAACAAAACCTCATCGTATTACTAATTACTGTTACACTGCATACCTGATTTGAGTTCAAGGTTTCTCTCATCTCTATTTGTTGCAACAGTGACCTTGACCTTGAGCCACCTGGTTAAAAGTTACAAACTTGAACAAAACCTCTCCCTTGAACTACTCACTGTTACTCTACATACCTGATTTGAGTTCAAGGGTCTTCTCATTTTTATTTTTAGCAACAGTGACCTTGCCCTTGGGTCTTCTGCTTAAAAATTACAGAGTTCAACAAAACCTCTCTCCCTATAACTACTATCTGTTACACTACATACCTGATTTGAGTTCAAGGGTTTCTCTTATCTCTACTTTTTGAAAAAGTGACCTTGACCTTGAGCCAGCTGGTTAACAATTAATAAGTTCAACAAACCTCTCCCTATAACTACTTACTGTTACACTTAATACTTCATGATTATGAGTTCAAGGGTTTCTCCATCTCTATTTTAAGCCACAGTGACCTTGACCTTGGTTTTAATGGTTATTTTTCTTTGAAATTTGGCACATAAGTAAATTAACAGATAAGCTTTTGGAATATTAAAAATGAATGCTGTAAAACACCATTTACTCTTGTTTCAAATAAAATATTTTGTTGTCTGCTAGAAAATTCAAATTTCCCTGGAAAAGATAATCCCACACACAAAAAAGTCATGAATTTTACACAGCCAGTAGAAAGCTGCTGACTCAGAGCAGTGTTTACATCCTGAGTGCTCTCATCTTATAGATGGCGGAGAATTTTTAACTACAGAAAGTTGCATAGTTTTCACTGGAATATGTTTTAACTAGTCCTGTTCTCTTGTTAAAAAATGTGTCACTGTTTACAAACTGAATGGCCTTATCACCAATCACTGTCTGATAAGCTCAGCCCACTCTCTGAATGTAGGTTAATTGCTTTACCACCGCAAAATCAGAGAAGTGGACCCCGGCGCTTAAGGGTATCTTTCATCTCTATTTTTAGCAACATTGACCTTGATATTGGGCATTCTGGTTAAAAATTACACAGTTCAACAAAACCTCTCCCTAAAACAACTCAGTGTTACACTACCTGATTTGAGTTCAAGGTTTTCCTTGTTTCTGTCAACTTTTAGCCACAGTGACCTTGACCTTGGCCTACCTGATAAAAATTACGAAGTTCAACAAAATCTCTCTGTATAACTACTTACTGTTACACTTCATACCTGATTTGAGTTCATGGGTTTCTTCGTCCCTGTCTGCGTCTTGCAGCAGCGAGTAGCGGTGTCGCTTCTTTGAACTTCTACGACAACTACTACAGCGACATCTATGTACAGAAATGGCAATTACATGTATGCGATGCTTGCAGTTTTTAGAGCAGCGAAGAATGTTTTTAAGCAAAGGATTTAATAGGGTAATATTAAGATATTAAAGTTTTACACTATCAATACTACTATAAACCAATTTGTGATGAATTATTTATAAATTGATTAAAAAGTTTAGGTGTAAATTTCCTGATGCCATTTAATGTTTGAGTAATTTTTTTTTTTTTATGCATTTAGTAAAAAATAATCAGCCTAGCACTTAACTGTCAATCAATCACAAATACTCATGATTCAGGATTATTCAAGCCTTACTAGATACTGAATGCTATCTAGCAGTAACATTAACCTAGTGTTCTCTATGTGACAATAGACTGAATCTGAAAAAACTAGACACAAATGCCTCCACAATCCGCAGGTTGTCACAAAACCCTACGCAATTACTATACCCGGGTGCACAAGTTCACATGCTGATGATTATGTCTTTAAAGTTTCATCACTCTAGCAGTTATACTTTTTGAGTTACAGTAAAAAATGTCAAGTTTAAAAAAAAAAAAAAGGGCCATAACTCTGCTGATGCCCATAAAACGTTGTGTATGATGCGCGGCCACGTATAACGTGCACCCAATGTAAATGTCTTTTTTTTCACTTAATTTTTCTGTATGAAGAGATCCTACTGTACATAATGACAAGGCAGTTTTACTGACGGATACTCTTAAATTTTTTGTCACTTACCTCTTTCTTTTCCAGCAGAAAATACATCCCCATAATGCACCAGTACAGAATATCACAATGAGAAAACACACTATCACAACGTACAAAATACTCCAATCTGAAACACAGAAAATAAAACTTTTCATATAATGTTATTGTAAAATTTATTGGTATTTAAAAATGAATGAGACATTGTCTTGGATTTTACACATATTTGGGCCTTAGTGCCTAAACTCAATTAAGAATTAGGCTAAGAGTTGGTTAACCTCTAGAACTTTATTCATAAAGTTTGTAAGACAGCGCCTAGTGCTCCACAATTGTTGGTGTAGAGGATAAATGAACACTCAACCGAGTAACCTTAAATAATGTTGCAGATGTTTCAAGAAGATAATACTAAATGTTTTACATACGGTACTTCTAAATAGTCACATCTTGAACAGTAGTACATCATTAATGTATTTCATTATCATCTATAAAACTAGCAATGGCCAGGGGCCGTATCCACAAAGCTCCATAGGAAAATCTTAACTTAAGTCGTATTTAAGTGAAACTTTCAAATAAAATGTTCTGTGTGAAAATCAATATTTTATATTAAAATATGGTGAAATAAGAAGATATGTTGATTCTTGATGCAATTAAAACCATTTAAGACAAAATTGACTTGAAAGGAACCAGGGGACCAGGGTAACTACTATGGACAATGAACAGGTGTGGATATGGGCCCAGGGTAACTACTACGGGCAATGAACAGGTGTGGATATGGGACCAGGGTAACTATGGGACCAGGGTAACTACTACGGACAATGAACAGGTGTGGATATGGGACCAGGGTAACTACTACGGACAATGAACAGGTGTGGATATGGGACCAGGGTAACTACTATGGACAATGAACAGGTGTGGATATGGGACCAGGGTAACTACTATGGACAATGAACAGGTGTGGATATGGGACCAGGGTAACTACTATGGACAATGAACAGGTGTGGATATGGGCCCAGGGTAACTACTACGGGCAATGAACAGGTGTGGATATGGGCCCAGGGTAACTACTACGGGCAATGAACAGGTGTGGATATGGGACCAGGGTAACTATGGGACCAGGGTAACGACTACCGGCAATGAACAGGTGTGGATATGGGACCAGGGTAACTACTACGGACAATGAACAGGTGTGGATATGGGACCAGGGTAACTATGGGACCAGGGTAACTACTACGGACAATGAACAGGTGTGGATATGGGACCAGGGTAACTACTACGGACAATGAACAGGTGTGGATATGGGACCAGGGTAACTACTACGGGCAATGAACAGGTGTGGATATGGGACCAGGGTAACTACTACGGGCAATGAACAGGTGTGGATATGGGACCAGGGTAACTACTACGGACAATGAACAGGTGTGGATATGGGACCAGGGTAACTACTACGGACAATGAACAGGTGTGGATATGGGACCAGGGTAACTACTACGGGCAATGAGCAGGTGTGGATAGGGGCCCAGGGTAACTACTACCGGCGATGAACAGGTGTGGATATGGGACCAGGGTAACTACTACTCCAAATGAACAGGGAAAACTCAAAGCTCCCGAGGGAAAACTTGAATAAATTCCTTAAATTCATAAAATTCCTGAAGACTGGGCATGGCTGCCTAATACAGATGTCTTTCTTTATTTAAATGTTCTGAACTATTTTGCTTCCATATTTTATATTAAACCATTACGTAAACCGAAATCAGTGGATTTCATATAGAAAACTTGACCAAAAATTTTCACTCAAGTACAAGTAAGTTCAGAATTTCTTTAGGAACTTTGTGAAACACTCTCCCAGGAAATGGACATAAGACCCTTGGACATTATCCCCTTCCTTAAACAAGAGGGCCATGATGGCCATAGGTCGCTCACCTGAGTTAAAGGCATCATAATGGCTTATAACAAGAGGGCCAAATGGCACTAAACCACTTACCTGAGTATAAAGATCTGGCCTTGTAGTTTCAGAAGAAGATTTTTATAGTCTATATAAACCATGTGACCCACAGGACATGGCCACTTTCTACACCAGGGGCATAATTTGAACAATATTTGTAGAGGACCACTATACAATTTTCATGCCAAATATGAAACCTCTGGGCCTTGCGGTTCAAGAGGAGTAGATTTCCATATAAGTCTATAGAAACCATGTGATCCCTGGGTGTGGCTTCTTTTTACTTCAGGGGCATCATTTGAACAATATTTGTAGAGGACCACTATACAATGTTACATACAAAATATGAAATCTCTGGGCCTTGCAGTTTCAGAGAAGATGTGTAAAGTCCACTTGCCATACAAGTCTCTATACAAACGATGTGAACCCCGGGGCGTGGCTAGGTTTGACCCAAGTGGCATAACTTGAACAATCTTTGTAGAAGACCAATATAAGCTGTTACATACCAATTACAAAACCTCTGGGCCTTAAGGTTTCAGAGAAGAAACCTTTTAATGTCATTTAAGTCTATATAAACCATGTGACCCCCGGGGTGTGGCCTCTTTTTACCCAAGGGGCATAATTTGAACATTATTTGTAGAGGACCACTATACAATGATACATCCCAAATACAAAAGCCTTGCAGTTTCAGAGGAGATTTTAAAAGTCATTTGCTATTTAAGTCTATATAAACCATGTGACCCCCAGGGCATGGCCAGTTTTGACCCCAGGGGCATAATTTGAACAATCTTCGTAGAGGACCACTATGCAATGTTACATACCAAATATGAAACCTCTGGGCACTGCGGTTTCAGAGGAGAAGATTTTTAAAGTCATTTTGCTATATAATTCTATATAAACCATGTGACCCCCGAGGCATGTCCAGTTCTGACCCCAGGGGCATCATTTGATACAGGATGCCACATACCAAATATGAAACCACTGGGCCTTGCGGTTTCAGATGAGAAGATTTTTGAAGTAATTTTGCTATTTAAGTCTATATAAACCATGTGACCCCCGGGGCGTGGCCAGTTTTGACCCCAGGGGCATATTTGAACAATCTTTGTAGAGAACCACTATGCAATGTTACATACCAAATATTAAACCTCTGGGCCTTGCGGTTTCAGAGGAGATTTTTCAAGTCATATTGCTATTTAAAGTCTACATAAACCATGTGACCTCTGGGGCGTGTCCAGTTTTGACCCCAGGGGCATCATTTAAACACTTTTTGTAGAGGACCACTAAAGGTTGCCACATACCAAATATGAAACCACTGGGCCATGCGGAGGAGAAGATTTTTGAAGTAATTTTGCTATTTAAGTCTATATAAAACAATGTGACTCCCGGGCGGGGCCAGTTTTGACCCCAGGGGCATCATTTGAACAATCTTTGTAGAGGACTCCTATACAATGTTACCAACCAAATACCAAATCTCTGGGCCTTGCGGTTTCAGAGAAGAAGATTTTCAAAGTCATTTAGCTATTTAAGTCTATATAAATCACGCCCGGGGCTTGGCCAGTTTTGACCCGAGGGGCATCATTTGTACAGTCTTTGTAGAGGACCACCATGCAATGTTACATACCAAATATGAAACCTCTGGGCCTTGCGGTTTGAGAGGAGAAGATTTTAAAAGTCAATTAGCTACAAAAGTCTATATAAACCATGTGCCCCCCCCCCCCCGGGCCAGTTTTGAACCCAGGGGCATCATTTGAACAATCTTTGTTGAGGACCACAAGAGGATGCCACATACCAAATATGAAAGCTCTCAGCCATGCAGTTTCAGAGAAGATTTTTATTGTTTTTACTCTTTTAATCTATTTTTAGCTCTGGTGACCTACATATGCAGTGGACCAAAATGATTTGAACCATTTTGAAAGAGGGTCACCCAAGGATCATTCCTGTTTAGTTTGGTGAAAATCTGCCCAGCAGTTTAGGAGGAGATGTTGTTTGAATGAAAATGTTGACACACGACGGATGACCGACAAAAGGCGATCACAAATGCTCACCACGAGCACGTTGTGCTCAGGTGAGTTAAAACTGCAAAAGGGAATATAAGCCCAATCCAGACTTTTCCGGGACGGACAATAGCCCCTTGGCAATTTTTATACCTGGAAGTCCCCCTTCAACGAAGTCAAGATTCCATACATTTCAACAACATAGAGGCACAATATAATTTGTTTGTTTGTTCATGTTAATATGTAATAAAACACTAACAGCCCTGGGGACATATTCACAAAGCATCTCGAGTAATTACTCAAATATTTTCAATTAAGTGACAAATTTGAATGTAATGTCTCGTTACAAAATGAACAAATGCGTATTTTGCTGATATTCATCAAATTACATTTGAATACCAATGACATTTTAACATGTAACTAAGTACTGAAATATTTCTATATGGAATGATACAGTTAAGGAAGTTTGCAGATTTATGGATAAGCATAAAATTTAACTTAAGATGCTTTGTGAATACCACCCCAGGTACTGAAGGAAAACAAGGCAATACGAAACGCACCACAGTTTGAATCCCCGATTATCCAGTACAGGAAGAGGTTGGTCGTCCAGAAAGCCTCGCAGATACACCGCTTGGTCTTCATGTCACAGTGGCCGTGGTTCGAACAGTTCTTCTGACATACTGGAATCAATGAAAGGAACATTTAACTTAACATGTTTAATTTAAGACCAGGAACATAACAGTTTCAACACAGATGCCCCACCTTGGTCTTCATGTCACAGTGGCCGTGGTTCAAACAGTTCTTTTGACACACTGGAATCAACCAGAGGTATCACTAAAGGTGATGAATACCGCCACATACTGTTTTGACACAGATAATGACCTTTAATTGTGACCTTAATCTTTAGCAGGATCATCTACATTATACATCATGGGGAATTATAATCTGCAGTAATATGAAAATCCTTCCAGGCATTTCAAAGTTGTGAAGTTATGAAGGTGAAATGAAATATGGCTGGACAGACCTACGGACGATGTACGACGGACCAACACATATGAATCCTATATAGCCCCCACAGCAGGGCTTTCATTAACTTTTGAAAACTGGAAGTTTGAACATCCTGGCCTCTGATTTTGGAAGTTTTGCTTATAATATTTGGAAGTATTGACAGTATTGCGTGACATAAATATGTACATTACAATTTTCACAGCATACATCACTACTCTTAGTATAACTATTATTGTACTTCAGTCATGATTTTCACTTCATGTTGTTGTTTTTCAGACCTATTGTAAACTTTGAATTATAATCAGGACTTGCACAGAAGTGAAAATGTTGGAAGTCCTCACTTACAAGTGTTGGATATTGGAGGTTTTAAGCATTCTTTCTGACTTTTTGATACCTCCATGGATGCAATTTTGGAAGTCATGTGACAAAAACTAGGAGTAAAATACTGCCAAACTTCCATTAATGCAAGCCCTGCTCCACAGTACCCATAATGAACGTGTTAAGTTTTAGAAACTGAAGTTTACAGTATAAGAACTTCTTGCAACTTTGATATTAACTCATGCTTGTAACAAATTGTTCCTCTAATCGCTTCAGTCCTTAGAACGAAAGCTCTAGGTTAGATTTCCACAATTTCTGTTGGACATTAAAATGTGTAATCAAATACACTTGAAATATTTTTAGTAATGTAATTGCTGTATTTTTTATTTTGTGTGTGTGTGCAACATTTTATTTGCTCGTAGTAGCTTTACACACGTGCATAGATTAATACATCAACCATTATATTATACTAATACAAAAGTATTAATACATTTGCATGTACACAATTAAAATGACATGCAATGAGTTGCATTGAGTATATATGTAATTATGATAATTAACTAATGCTATGACATACAGACTAACTATTACATAACAAAATGTGTATACATACAGCAGTATTAATACATTTACATGTATTAAATTGAAATATGTTGTAAAAAACACTGCACATTTAAAAAAAATGCTAAAGACACTGAATTGCATTGAGTATCAATGTTGTTATGATATTGCAGAGACTACCAAAGTAATGTTATGGTATACAAAATAATTATTACTAGGTGTATTAATCCTTGTCTATTTAATTTCACTAAACAAAGTCTACGAACATGCTGACTAGTGACCAATTTCTTAATTCTTTTTTTGTTGTATTTAAAAAAATTTCAAATGAGTGCTTGAAGCTATAAACTAGTCCAAAGTTAGAAGGAATTCTGTTTTTTCTCTGGCAGTGAAAAATATATCGTTTAATTTCTAGGCATAAAATATTTAAATTGTTCATTTCTGAATTTGTAATACCAAGTATAATATCCTGACATGTTAGCTGGATAGGTAAGCTTTGTCTATTTCTATTCACTATATGAACAGCAAATTTAATAATTTCTTGAGAATGTATACAGTTCCAGAACAAGTGTGTTATATTTTCTACTTCATTTTTACAAAAAGTACATAGATTATCAGCAGCTATTTTCATATGAAACATATGGGCTTTTCTTCCTAAGATTCTGTGGACAATTCTGCATTGGAACCATTGGGCATATTTATCTTTACTAATATTGAACACAAGTGCATATACATTTTTCCAGTCAATACCATAGAACTTGGCATTCCATTTTGTTTGACTGGTTGGGATATCACTGTTTTGAATATATGTTTTATAAACATGTTTTTCTTCTTTAGGACTTGTTACTCTTTTCTTTACATAAGTTGCTAATACAGGTCCTTGAATTTTGTTATCATAGGTGAACATGTTTCCACAAGTTTTAATGTATTTACTTATTACTTTGATTAAACCTGGATACAGTAGAAAATTCACATTTGTTCCAATTAGATAGTCCAAAGATTCTTTGGAGATAAAACAGTTTCTATCTATCAATATATCTCTAACGAGACGAATACCTCTTTTATATAGACTTTTAATAAATATATAATTATTGTCAATTTTAAAATTGTCATTGTAAAATAGAGGCATATCTAGAATATCATTGCAATTGACTATAGGCAACTTTTCAATATACAATATATAGCTTTTAAAAACATCTAGCGAAAATTTATTTTTCAAATTTAAGCAGTTTCTCAGCAAACATTTGACCAGTATTAAACAGTTTTTTAATGTCAATAAACGATTTGACAAGTCTATAACAATTTCCATCTCCTGTCACAAAATCTCTTAAGCCATGTTAATTTCATATGTTTTTCAAATGAACAAACATCAATCATTTTTAACCCCCCTTCGTTATATTCTTTAATAACAACTGTACTTTTTATTTTGCTTGGACCTGCCCATATGAAGTCATAAAATAGTTTGTTTATTTGTTTCATAATTTCTATTCTTGGTGTTGGTAGTGAAACAAATAAATGGGTAAGCAGTGAAGAAGCAATGATTTAACAAGTTATTTTTCCTAGAGGTGTTATATTTCTACGATTCCAGTGAGTTATTAAATTCTTGATGCTGTTGATTTTGTTATCAAAATTTTTCATTACCATGTTGTCTAAATTTATGTCATACACTATTCCAAGCACTTTAAAAGTGGTTGCTCCCCATTTCAGTCTGTATTTGCTTTTTATCGACCTAGTGCTGCACTTCATAGAGCCTATCCAAATTAGATTAGTTTTTTCATAGTTTATTTTCAGTTCCGAGTATGTTGAGAATTCATGAAGCATGTCTAGTGTACAATTAAGAGAATATTCAGATCCGTCAAGTAATAAAGATGTGTCATCAGCAAATTGTGATATTTTGTATTCTATGTCTTTAATTGTTATACCTTTTATTTGTTTGCTTTCTCTAATTTTAATAGCAAGGATTTCAGCACATAAAATAAAAATGTAAGCGCTCATCGGGTCCCCTTGGCGGCAGCCCCTCTCTATACAGAAGGTATTTGACAAGAATCCATTTGTTTGTATAGAGGCCATCGTATTGTGCAAAAACATGGATATCCATTAATGAAACATTGGTCCAAAATAAAAAAATCTGAAAGTGGTTTCTATAAACTGGAAAGATAAGGTATCGAATGACTTTTCAAAATCGATTGTCATAAGTAATCCAGGTAAATTATTATCTTCAGCATATTTCAAGATGTCATAGAGCAATCTAGTGTTTTCCCCTATAAATCGCCCTTTAATGAAACCAGTTTAATCTTTGGAGATTAAAATATCAAGGACTGTTTTTAGTCTATTTGCAATGGACACAGATGCCAATTAATCAACAACATTTAATAAGGTTAATGGTCTTAAATTTTTCAAATAACAGCGGGGCTTGTTGTCTTTTGGGATGCACGTTATCATTCCATGTTTTTGAGTTACAGACAATGAATTAGTATTAAAGGCATAATTTATGCTTCTTACTATGAATTGGCCTAACTTGTTCCAAAAAACTTTATAGAATTCAGCAGTAAATCCAGCAGAACCTGGACTACTGTCATTTTTCATGTTTTTAAGTGTAAAGGCGACTTCCTCCATACTTAGTAGTCCTTCTAAAGATTCAGATTGAACATTATTTAGTTTCGGTATATTAATGTTAGACAAATCTGTATATATATCATAAGCAATTTCATTTTCATTTCTTTTGTATAATTTTTTATAGAATGAAACTGCTTCATTTAAAATACCATTTTGCTCATTCAACTGAACACCATTTTCTGTTTCAATAAAAGGTATTGACTTGTTTGTATAATGGTTAGATTCAAGAGAGCAAAAGTATTTGTGGGTTTTTCCCCCTCTTCTAGCCATTTAGCTCTAGAACGAATGAGTGAACCTTTATGTTTATTTCCCCTCAAGTGTTCTAATTCATTTTGTAAATCTTGAAGTTGATTAATATTAGTTTCAGTTAATGACTTTTCATGTTGTTCTATTTTCATAGTTAAATTAGAATCATGTTTTTTGTTTAACTTAGCTTAATATGATGAAAATGAAATACTTTTTCCTCTAATTTCCATAAGTAATGTTTCTAGGAATAACTGGTCATTGATCAGGTCATTGTTATTAAGTGTTTCTATGCATTCTATATTGTATACTGGGATACAATATTGTTTTTTAATATTTTCAATCAAAGAATTAATGCAATTTAAATAGTCAATATCATTTAACAGTGAATTGTTGAATTTCCAAATGTAATTGCTAGTTAATCTTGCTGTTTTCATGTATTGTGAAAATTGTGGGCTCTGTGCAAAACAGGCATATTGACAAAATTTCGATATTTAGATTATAATAATCTCTAAAAGTATGATTTTTATAACATTGAAAATTTTCAACATGTTTTTCAAATGAAAGCTCTTTGAAGTTGCATAATTTATGTCATTAAACCCAGTTTTCACACAGCCTGGCTCATTCATATTTAAGAGGAGTAACCCAATTTCCAGCTAGGGACACAGTCTTGTACCTAGTGTATCCACACTGGCCACCTTGTACTCCAGTACGTACGGAGACGACATCAGTTTCTTCTTCAACTCGCTGAGCGTGGCCACGCCATCCCGGTACGTCCTCACGTCCCTCAACACGTTGATTGCATAAAATAGCACCCTGAGACTGCAACAGAATTGCAAAATGCACTTAATATATGCACGAGACCTTCTGCGTCCCCCCCCAAAAAATCAGTGTTCACAAAAAAAACAACATATGATCATTATTTTCAATATTTTGGGACCTAGTGGTGCACTATGGCATCAAAAGTGCCTTTGGTTCTGCAATTATTTATTGTCGCAGCAGCATACCAATGGGAGACTATATACTTTGCAGGATTTAAGTCATTTGAAAGCAATACTTCAATGGTGAAGGGTTGAAAACATTGAAGGGAAGAACTATTCTCTTTGATTCCACTAACAATTCATATAAAGACGGGTGACATGATTTACTGAATCATTCTTGTATGTGTTATGATGGCAATGCCATAATAACATTTATATGCTATACATGGCAACTGAAATATTAAAGAGGGACTTTCTTGGCAACTGAAATATTAAAGAGGGACTGTCTTGGCAACTGAAATATTAAAGAGGGACTGTCTTGGCAACTGAAACATTAAAGAGGGACTGTCTTGGCAACTGAAATATTAAAGAGGGACTGTCTTGGCAACTGAAATATTAAAGAGGGACTGTATTGGCAACTGAAATATTAAAGAGGGACTGTCTTGGCAACTGAAATATTAAAGAGGGACTTTCTTGGCAACTGAAATATTAAAGAGGGACTGTCTTTTTATAGCTTCATTTAATGTCTTCTTTGTTACTCAGTTACAAAAATAGTTCGCTATGCAGCAAATGATTCTCTTAATATGCATTTCTGAACACAGGTTATACTCAACATTTATCAACATCTCAACATTTGTTATAATATTATTTTAATAATATACTGATTAGAATCAATGGATGGTTTTACATTATAATTTTCATGCAAAATCGTACTGTCTCTCTCTAATCGTACTGTCTCTCTCTAATCGTACTGTCTCTCTCTAATCGTACTGTCTCTCTCTAATCGTACTGTCTCTCTCTAATCGTGCTGTCTCTCTCTAATCGTGCTGTCTCTCTCTAATCGTACTGTCTCTCTCTAAGCGTACTGTCTCTCTCTAAGCGTACTGTCTCTCTCTAATCGTACTGTCTCTCTCTAAGCGTACTGTCTCTCTCTAATCGTACTGTCTCTCTCTAAGCGTACTGTCTCTCTCTAATCGTACTGTCTCTCTCTAATCGTACTGTCTCTCTCTAAGCGTACTGTCTCTCTCTCTAAGCGTACTGTCTCTCTCTAATCGTACTGTCTCTCTCTAAGCGTACTGTCTCTCTCTAAGCGTACTGTCTCTCTCTAATCGTACTGTCTCTCTCTAATCGTACTGTCTCTCTCTAATTGTACTGTCTCTCTCTAATCGTACTGTCTCTCTCTAAGCGTACTGTCTCTCTCTAAGCGTACTGTCTCTCTCTAAGCGTACTGTCTCTCTCTAATCGTACTGTCTCTCTCTAAGCGTACTGTCTCTCTCTAAGCGTACTGTCTCTCTCTAAGCGTACTGTCTCTCTCTAAGCGTACTGTCTCTCTCTAAGCAATAACTGCTGCAAATAGGGCACTTACTTTCCTGACTTTGGATTAACTGACACACTCTGGATATCAATTCGCAATTCCCCAAGTTCTGGTTGCCTAGGCAACAAAAGCGCTAACTGACCCTCTAAGTTTTTCTGAAAACATAAAAGAACTACTTTATTTTGCTTTCAAATATCATCATTCTGACACTGTTCAAATATTGAAGGAATTCAATCATATTAAGAACCTGGAAACAGAAATCACACCAGAAACAATCAAGAAATCAGGTCTCACTCAAAATATGTATGATTTCACCTTAGTAAGGTAAAATTGACTAAAGAAAATGTGTAGCCATGGTCAGACCTGGATATGAAGATTAATTTTGGTAATGGACACTTAAATTCAGCTTAAGCAACTAACGCAAAATGTGTGCCTTAGTCATGATAACAGATCAACTGGTAATAATGACTGCAACTAATCATACTGTATATCACCTAATAAACGCCCCCGGGGGCCTTACATTTTCCCAAGGGGGCCAAGGGGGCGATGCCCCCCGGGGGCCTTACATTTTCCCAAGGGGCCAATGCCCCCGGGGGCCTTACATTTTCCCAAGGGGCCAAGGGAGCGATGCCCCCCCTGGGGGCCTTACATTTTCCCAAGGGGGCGATGCCCCCCGGGGTCCTTACATTTTCCCAAGGGGCCCCCCGGGGGCCTTACATTTTCCCAAGGGGGCCAAGGGGGCGATGCCCCCCTGGGGCCTTACATTTTCCCAAGGGGGCCAAGGGGGCGATGCCCCCCGGGGGCCTTACATTTTCCCAAGGGGGCGATGCCCCCCGGGGGCCTTACAATTTCCCAAGGGGGCGATGCGTACCTTATTTTCTTGAGTAAATTCAGTGATATCAGCTTCTAACTCCAGCTCCATAAGGTCTTTATTGTGTGGATCTGAAGGAAGAACAACACAAATATCTATACATTAATCTGATGAAAGCAAAGGTTTGCCCATACGCTTAGAACATATTGAAAATGTGATATAGTCTATTAATTTTGTAACATCGTGAGCGACAGTGCGCCACTTGCGATAAATTAGGTATGCAGCATTTTGTAAACCTGTTTGGTTACCTTAAAGCTAGGAAAGATTTAATCTAAGTGTGATCACAAAGGACTCCTAGCATTACTACATGGTTTTAAGTCAGACCATACTTTGTATCATAACGAGTCAGGCAACATTCTTTAGAAAAAGCCTGTATTAAGTACACTACTTCTAGACACATGTAGTCAGGTTTACAACTTAGAGGCTTACAATTTCTTTCACAACAAGTGAGGTTTTATCTACTAAGACTACACCTTCTTTCGCAACAAGTGAGACTACTAAAACTATACCTTCTTTCACAAGCAGGGAGGCTTTATCTACTAAGACCATACCTTCTTTCACAAGCAGCGAGGCTTTATCTACTAAGACTATACCTTCTTTCACAAGCAGGGAGGCTTTATCTACTAAGACTATACCTTTTTTCACAAGCAGGGAGGCTTTATCTACTAAGACCATACCTTCTTTCACAAGCAGGGAGGCTTTATCTACTAAGACTATACCTTCTTTCACAAGCAGGGAGGCTTTATCTACTGAGACTATACCTTCTTTCACAAGCAGCGAGGCTTTATCTACTAAGACCATACCTTCTTTCACAAGCAGGGAGGCTTTATCTACTGAGACCATACCTTCTTTCACAAGCAGGGAGGCTTTATCTACTGAGACCATACCTTCTTTCACAAGCAGCGAGGCTTTATCTACTAAGACTATACCTTCTTTCACAAGCAGCGAGGCTTTATCTACTAAGACCATACCTTCGTTCACAAGCAGGGAGGCTTTATCTACTAAGACCATACCTTCTTTCACAAGCAGCGAGGCTTTATCTACTAAGACCATACCTTCTTTCACAAGCAGGGAGGCTTTATCTACTAAGACCATACCTTCTTTCACAAGCAGCGAGGCTTTATCTACTAAGACCATACCTTCTTTCACAAGCAGGGAGGCTTTATCTACTAAGACTATACCTTCTTTCACAAGCAGCGAGGCCTTATCACTGCTACTGAGGCCTCCCTCGTCCACAACAGTGAGGGTGAACACATAATGCCCAGCCACAAGGTTCACCAGCTGTAGGACAGCCTGGTGGTCACTGTTGTTCAGGACATCCTGGAAAACATTAGGAATCATTGATAGATCACATTGTAAAACTTCAATGATAAATCATATAATAAAACTAGGGATGGGACCGAATACTCGAATATTCGAATATCAGATAATATTCTAATATAAAAAAAACGAACACGAATATTCGATTTTCAAATTTCTTTGAAGAACAACATTTCTTTAAAAAATAATGTTTTTTTTTCCAGTTTGATTGCAAAGTTAACATGAATTCCAGTCGTATTTCCTGCCTAGCAAGTGGGCGGGGGCAGTGTAACGTTTTTACAACACATGCCAAATATGTCCAATTAACGACAATAGATAATTGGCAGGCGGCCACGTCTTTACAAGGGCCGCGATTTAACGGTTTGTAGGAGGCGTGAATGTGACGCATTGTATCCACAAATGTTGTGATAACGGTTTCACAGTTTGCACAAGGCGTGCGTTGTTGTTTGTTATCCTTAAGTGACATCTATACGGTTAACTTGTTTACAGTAAATTACAATTACTCTCTAAGTAAACCAATCAAAATGAATCCAGTATCAGCCAATCAACTTCTTCAACAAAAGTAGCATGATCTGGTCAATCTTAAAATCCGTCACTTGTAAATTATTCTCCATTATATCAACACCGTATATTACACAATAGTCTTTATTAATAAACAATGCCACCGTGACGTGCTTGGAAGTACTTTACGCGGTCATTAGACAAAACCCAGGCAACGTGTAATCTGCACAGCAGATACAAGCTTCATGGTTCTGAAAAAAAGGAACTATTAAAAAATTAATTAACAATGCATTTAACAATATCTTACATTTCTTTATTTCTGCCTAACACTCACTAAGTTATATCGCTCATTTATCACTGAAACAAGGTAAAACAACTACGTACACGTCGCATACATATTTCGGATAGGTAAATATTCGGACAGAGTGCCGTATATAGTAGTATGTTGTAATATTTACAAAACGAATATTCGAATACCTAAAACGAATATTCTAATATTGATTTCAGTATTCGGTCCCATCCCTAAATAAAACCTATGAAATAAACGATAAATCATATGACAAAACCAAAGAAATAATGATAAATCACTTCATAAAACATGTGAAATCAACAAAAACACATATCACATCCTGGAGTCAAGGATGGCCTACAACACTCCAGAAAACCATAATATAGGGCATATCACATCCTGAACATCAAGAAAAGGTCAAAAGCTCTTGTTATATAATCCATAAATAAACACTCTCCCATTGGTCCCCGACAGCCATCGGTGACTGAAAATAAATATCATGTCGCATGGCCTAAACTTGTCTTATGGGCTAAAAATTGATTTGTGGATTTCCCAAAATCTGTTAACTTGGCTTGGCAGATAAAAATTCACACAAAGCAACAGGAACTAGAACTCTTACCTAAATTCATGTCATATGGACTAAAAATAGATTTGTGGAATTTCTCTTTTTGTTCCTGACATGTTCATTGAAAACTGTACCAGTAACATTGGAACCAGCTCAGCGTTCTTTCCTGTTTAGGAACAACAATGACGTCATTTTACTGATATTCATGACCTTATTTTATGTCTTTCGTTTGATATAGTAGGCTGACGCCTCGGTCAACATGAGTTTCACCCAAATGAACATTAGACCATGTCCAATTGCCATCTAGTCAATAACTGTATAATGTTGGATGCAACTATGGCAAAGCACTTTTCAATTTAGGCATTGCAAAGTACATATACACAGAACACTTACCCCTGCAGCGAGTGATGAAGGTTCCCTGACCCAGTGATATCCTGTGATTTTATGATCATCGGTCGACTTTGAACCATCTAATGTCACCAAACCCTGTGGAAGTTTCACCTCTACATTTCCACCTGCCCTGGCTATAGGTGGTTCATTGGCCACTGAAATGAACAAATAATCAACTCAGTAATGTCACCAACCCCTGTGGAAGTTTCACCTCTACATTTCCACCTGCCCGGGCCACAGGTGGTTCATTTGCCACTGAAATGAACAAATTAACACTTTAGTGACTAAACCAACCCCTGTGGAAACTTCGCCTCTACATTACCATGTTCCTGGGATATGGGTGGTTCATTGGCCACAACAATGGAATCAACTCAGTAATGTCACCAACCCCTGTGGAAGTTTAACCTTTACATTTCCACCTGCCCAGGCTACTGGTGCTTCATTTGCCACGGAAATGAACAATTAACTATTTTGTGACGAAATCAACCCCTGTGGAAGTTTAACCTCTACAATTCCACCTGCCTGGACTACTGGTGCTTCATTTGCCACAGAAATGAACAATTAACACTTTTGTGACGAAAATCAACCCCTGTGGAAGTTTAACCTCTACATTTTCACCTGCCCAAGCTACTGGTGGTTCATTGGCCACTGAAATGAACAATTAACACTTTTGTGACAAAACCAACCCCTGTGGAAGTTTAACCTCTACATTTCCACTTGCACGGGCTATAAGTGGTTCATTTGCCACTGAAATAAACATATTAACACTTTAGTGACTAAACCAGCCCCTGTGGAAGCTGTACTAATACATTTCCACCTTGGTGGTTCACCACAGTAATTTTCTGAAAAAACAACAACAACAACAACACTAGTCTGATCAGGCTAGTGTCTACAAATATACACCAGCCCGAAATCAAAAGCACTATCCTGTGGCTTCGGGTTAGTGGGTTAGGACCAAGACTATGGGAGCGTTCCAGGGGGTCTGTCTTGAAAGACAGCAAGTATAGGTTCTACCCATGAAGCAGACTTGAAAGTTTCTCAATTAGCATCCAGCCCAGTCTTGCTAGAGTCAATAGGTTTAGACTAGAAGTAAGGAATGCTAAAATCTTGTATTACCTTAATTGGCAGAAGTTGATAAATTATGTTTGCTGCCTGTACATGCAATAAATATATCGTATATTCAGGCAATATTTAACTTTATTATACCTCACCCTTTTGTCTTCCTTCTTTGTTCACCTGCTATGACGTCGTGGTGGTAGACAATTGCTTCAGTATTACGTCATGGCGGTAGACATTTGTTTCGGTATAACAAAATAATTAATGCATTCTTCGAGGGCGATAGTGCATTTTGTCAACCCTTGAAAAATAATGTTGCCCGCGGCTTCGCCATGGGCAACATTGTTCCTTCAGGTTGACAAAATGCACTATCGCCCTCAAAGAATGCAATATTGAAAAGTTAAAATTGTATTCTAACATGATACTCGTTAAATTTTCTATAGACAAAGAACACAATTATTGTTGTTTAATTAACCAATAAACAATGCAAAAAGTAATCCCAATCCTGAGCAGAGCATAGTAAAATGTAGTTCTCGTTACAATTGAAAAAATATTTATCAAATCATGTGCTAACTCCAAATCTTTGTTTATTGGCTGATAAACAACAATAAATAAAAAATATTTCTTAAATGCACACCAACCTTGTTTCACGACAACACTCAGCACCGCCGAAGATGACAGCTGTTCTGCGTCTTTCACTATGAGTTTGAACTCGTATTTCCCGACCTTGATCTCTCCTGTTGCCTCCGTGGTCACCTTGTCTTGCTCGCGGATAATCAGCGTGGTCGGTCCTCTGTGGAGATACAAATTATGTGTTAATAACATATGAAACTCTCTTATACATAAAATTTGTATTTAAAGAGGCATATCAACGGTATTTCCCATACATATAGACACGATTAAAACAACACATATTTCCATTTTTCACAAGTACATTTTGCTAGTAACAATAATACATTGATGGAATCGTTAGGAAAGATATATACAATGCCAAAAATTTGTTTTTTGATACACGGTTCCAGCAGGATTTGAACTCACACCTACAAGATTGCGCACTTCAATGAAAACCTTTTTACGCTAAACAACGTTTATCAATAGAGCACATGCATACAGCGATGCTTCATGTACATTTGATTCGTGTAGGGTTTACAACTACTAATAATTTTCCTGCGCCTGCAAAGTGTCATGGTGAAAATCTTTTACATAATTATAAGACAAACATATTACTATTCGTTTATAAATACTATACCTATGTGTAAAATAATAGTTCAATACATACTTAATAAAATATAATTTTATTTAAAAAAATATTATACAGTAATAGCCGTTGATACGCCACTTTAAAACAACGACAAGCAGACTCCTATCATAATAAGAACATAGGTGCTGTCCTTGAATGCTTAAATGGGTGTACATGATTTTTCATATTTACCATTGCCTACCTAGCATACATAGAGAATAACAGGTTACTGCCTGATCTTGTGTAATATATCAGGTGAGGCTTCGAATAATATAATGGCCAGGCTTGCCGAGCCGTTATTTTATTCGTGCTAAACCTGATATATTACACAAGACCAGGCAGTAACCTGTTATTCTATTTATCATCCCACATTTTTCGTAAAATATCACCAAACGAACTGATTTTTATATATTTAACATCTAAGGGCGGCGCTGATTTTGCCGAGCCGACTTTTACCCGTTCACATACATGTAGTTATGGATTTCTAAAAGTTGACTGGATAATACCTTATTATTAACATTTCGTAATGAAAAGTGAACTGTTTTCACTACTAATACATAGATTACACGCATGCTCATTCATAAAATACTGAAAATGCGAACTGAAATGGATTGAAACGATCAATTTCATCGGAGAACACACAACGCCGAATTGTTTGGAGACGCCATTTTGGAGTTGTGTATTGAAATTGACATTTCCAAGATCGTGTCCATATTGACAATATTTGACTATAGTGTGTTCAATTTTTGGTAATAATGTTTTTGGTTCAACATAAACTGATGCTTTGTAGTGACTTTTAGTGCATTTATTATGAATGTATTGAAATACATTTGTATGGATGATTTATTGTGTTCCATAGATGACGTCATCTCACTACCAAAGTGTGGGTTTATGTTAAAGGTGAACGGCCATGTTTTGACATACTTTTGACATTTTGTAGATAAAAGTCAGTATATTACAATGTTGCTTATGTACAATTTGAAAATTATTCGTTTGATGCTTAAAAATGATGATTTTGTTCATCGGCAATTTCCGTACGCCGCTCGGTAATTTTCGCCGCCATTTTGTTGAAGACGTAATTAAATCCCAACGCTCCATTAATAAGATAGGTCGCCATTATTACTTACTAAATTTCTTTAACAAAAATTGACATATGAACAATTATTTTATGACACTATTTTGTTTTTAAGTATTGTAAGTCGTTGTGCTTGCTTTTAACATGTCACAACAGCTATTTTTAATAAATTTTATCGTATTTAAACAACGTCTTGCGGGACGAGTAAATGACAATTAGCACATGCGTCATTTATAAGTAGATTATGCCAATTTTTATTACTTATATTTTCGTTGATCGTCAATCTAGCTTATCCATAATTATTTTGATTCTTTTATATTTCCATACAAGTATAATAATACAGAAGTAAGATTTAAAATAGAAAACTCCCATCACTTTTCAGACAAATCACAATCGTATGTTTGGTAGTTATTCCTCTTAGTTGTTTATGTTGCTCATTTATATTAATTTTTTATAACCGATTGTTATTTAACCGTTGCATTTTTCACTTTCAACTAAAGTCAAGATGTCAGTTTTCACAGTCGATGTGTCATCATGCCTTGAATGAATGGCAGTTTGTATACGACCCCTTATTATGTCATGTGACAAACAGGATGTTGTTTTGATAATTGGATACCTCTCTTACAAATGTGCGAGAACGCTTTCATAGTTTGCTAAGTGTAATGACTATAATAATTAGCATCTACAAAAGAAATATGTTCGTGCAGTGAAAGTTTATGAATGTGAAGTATTTATGTGTCTTTTTCAATTTGTCATGCACTTTAACTAAAAAACATATCCATTTCATGATGTTTCACATAGAAAAAGCATATGCATGTGATATGCTAATGCACATACATGCCAACAATTCATGTATTGTTTTATTTTTACGCGTTACTCTACTTTAAAAAAAATACTTGCATGCTGCAGATTATCATAATATTGCTTACAATATATGTTCAGTATATCTATAATCGGGATAGTGAAACATTTTTTGGATATACAATTTTCTCATATTTAATAAAGTCAATGTTTCAGCAATAGGCTGTATATTATTATATTAGCATCGTCCTTTACAATCTTGTACAATTTTATTAGACGGGCGTCTTATATAGCCATAAATCTGAATTATCTACAACATTTGTATTGAAATTCAGTGATAGGGCTTTGAAAAACATTAAAACACGACACAAAAAATGCTGTTGTTTTTCATTTTCTTTTGACTACGTAAACAACAAAACGCTGCATTGAAAAAAAAAATTCTTACTGTTTGATTATAAAGATAGTTGAATTTAAATTGCCAATGCATAAGGCTGAACTTCTGCAACAAATCAGATTACATCTTAGTCAAGTATAATTATGATTCGTAAACCTATCAACCAATCAGCAAGCAGGATTTGCCATGCCCACAACTTGTCAAACCTTCATATTACTTTTGACACGTTATTGTGTAGGAATACACAGGATATTGTCATCGTTGTTTGTCGGGGCCATAAAGTTTATGATCTCGGTTGTGGTGACAGCAGGAAGCCCAGACTACTAAGGATCCATTTCCATTGATCTCAAAGATAAAATATTTTTATCATTTGTCTAGTAGTTAAGATTACTGACAAGTTGATAATCCAAAGTAGTACTCAGTAAACGATCCCTATAGCAGATGTCTAAGACGAAGAAAGTAAGGGCTATGTGTAGTCTATTTTTATCAAATGTTGCCAAATACTTACATTAGAAAATGTTTTTATAACCTACATTTATCTGACACATACTACTTACTATAAATTATGTCTTAGGTTATTGTAACTTAATGAAATAACGTGAGTTTTGAAGTAATTTGTACAGTCTATATATAAAGCAATTTAACGCGTTGGGAAGAATATACGTCAATTCCGGTTTCAAACAAAATGGCGCATCGATAGAAATATGCGCAAAATCCTGTTGTCTTTTATGCTGTTCTCGCTTATAAAAGCGTTATGAAAACTGATACGAGAAGTTGATTTGTTATTGCTAAAACTATGTTACTAAAGAATAAATTGCATTTGTTAGAAGCTTGGCCTTTCACCTTTAATATTTAAAATATTAACATTTTTGTGATGTATGACGATAAAAAATAATAAACTATATACGTTCTTGGTATCAAATTGTTTGTTTTGTTGAATCTGATTCATTTTTACAGAAACTGTTCACTTGATAGTTGATTCAGAATAATATGACATACCTCCAAACATTGACTGATAAAAACGCTAGTGACCTGATAAAAAAAATAATATCAGGCACCTTTGTATCAGGCCGATACCAGCATAGTGGTATGATAAAAACACAATACAAGGACCTGACATTTGAAAAACATTAAATAATTTGGTGAACAATATAAATATTCTTGTCCAGATTGGCGCCATAATGGGTGTTTTGTAGCCTAAAACCGTCACAGCCTCGGTGTATATACATTAATTCAGGGATGTGGAAATCCTATGCCCAACTTGTCCAACGCTGGTCATTTTACTGTCGTACAAATTAATTTTTCCTGTCTACTTGTCCATGGACAAGTACAACTTCAGGGTGTGAAAATGATGTAAAAGTTTGAAGTTAATTATCTTATTATAATATACTTATACATTTGAATAAAAAATGTGTTTTATTTTTTATCTAATGAAAAATATATCAGGAATGCCTGGAATAAAGCCTATATTTTTATTTGGACAAGTGACTTTTGCTTGCGGACAAGTAGATTTTTGCAATGAACTTGTCCATGGACAAGTTAACAATTTTGGTATTTCCACACCCCTGAATTAATGATTTGAGTTTTAGACTGTACAAGCATGCACTGCAGTGCATAAATGCCACACATTAAAAGCTGATGCACATGTTTGAATATAAAATTAAAACATATTTCCCTAAACAAAACCAAGACACTGGCAGACCAAATGCAAACTACAAAAAAGGCGTGTCGTGGGAAAACTGGGCTTAATGCGTGTGAGTATAGTGTCGTCCCGATTCAGACTGTGCAGTCTGCACAGGCTAACCCGGGATGACACGCCTACAGTGGATTTATGTTTAGAAAAAAATCGGAAAGTGCCGTCCCGAATTTGCCTGTGCGGACTGCACATGCTAATCTGAGACTGATATTTTATGCACATGCATTAAGCCCGGGTTTCCCACGACACGCCTCAAATATAAACAAATGTGGTGTTGGAAACGTACGCAGTTTGTTGCCACAAGTATGACACTATCTTCTGATCGTCCGTACTGTTACTGCCATCCAGCAAGATGCTGTCTAGAGGAAGTGAGGTTTCTATGGTGCCCATCGTCGTGGCTACGGGAGGCTTATTTTGTTCTGAAGAAAAGCAAACATGGGTATAGGAAGATGCACAATAAGACCTATCTAGAAATTGGCAAAAAAGAATATGGTTGTTTGTTCTAACATGATATGCACAGAGTTCTCTATAGGCAAAAGATAAAGTTAACCGTTGTTAAATCGCTAATTAACAACTCGATAAAACAGTTCCGAAATTGTGAAATATAGTTCGCATTATAATTAAAGAATTTGTTGTCAGGTAAAGTTAGAATCTAAATAAATTTTGCATCAGTTTTGTTTATCTCCAAAAATGCAACTATTTGTCATTCTGATGCGCAGTTATTAAACCACCAAACACTCTTGACGCATCAGAACTCCAAACCGTCGTTTATTATTTCTAGAAGTTAAGTAATTTACAATCTCTGTGAGAAGACCGTTGCATATCACACATTGCATTTTATGATGTGCGATAATATCATCTGCAATCTTGGATTTTTTCTTGCCCTGCTTAAACATCAGTTCACAACTAAGTGTAATTATCAAGTAATAAGATGTCAGGGTCAGATTGCTTTAAATTGGCGAGGACAAATTTTAACATTTTTCTTCCAAAATGATCCTTTTTTTAAATTCACGAATTCCTGAATTCGCGTCATTGTCATGACGCGAATTCAGAACTGAAAGAAGTTTGACCTAAAAGGAAAAATAATATCGACTGCCACAAGCGTTATCCTACCATGAAGGAAAAACATTGTGTCAGTCGCCAGTAAGCCGCTAATTGCTTTTATGCAAGTGTTCTGTTATGGCTAAGCATGAATAATGACCAAGCACAGTGCCAATAGGCTGTTTTCACACATTTCCCCACCTATGCCGTTATATATACATCAGGGGTGTGGAGATATCCAAATTATTCACTCGTCCACGGACGAGTTAAGTGCAAAAATCTATTTGTCCGCAAGTAAATGTCACTTGTCCAAGTAAAAATATTATTCTGCCACTTTCATATGTATATTTGGTTATGTGCCACTTTCATATGTATATTTGGTTATGTGCCACTTTCATATGTATATTTGGTTATGTGCCACTTTCATATGTATATTTGGTTATGTGCCACTTTCATATGTATATTTGGTTATGTGCCACTTTCATATGTATATTTGGTTATGTGCCACTTTCATATGTATATTTGGTTATGTGCCACTTTCATATGTATATTTGGTTATGTGCCACTTTCATATGTATATCTGGTTATGTGCCACTTTCATATGTATATTTGGTTATGTGCCACTTTCATATGTATATTTGGTTATGTGCCACTTTCATATGTATATTTGGTTATGTAAATATGCGTATTACTTTATTAAAGAATTGCAATCCAATATAATTGTGTTCCTTGTCTTTCTTTAACCATGTAGTGCCGGGTAAAAACTAGTAAATTGTCAGCAGAAACTTTTATGTGTAATAAACATCTCAATTTAGACAGTCATTGACAGTGATGTGACAAGGAGAGCAAAGATTTGCTTTTTTTTGGTTCGTTTGAATCTTCACACCCTTTTTCTACTTGTTTGCTATCTGTTTTGATAAAAAAAGATTCGTAGTAAAAAACTGCGGACACACTTTTAACGTTAAAAAGCAACAGTTATAAATGCCATTGCGCGTTTAACGCAAAAATAAGAAAAGCAAATTACTGCAATTAGTTTCAAAAGTAAACCTGCCTGATTCGAGGTCCCAAAAACAAGCTTGCTGAATTTGAGATAATCTTAATATAGGCCCGAGGCAAACTATCTATAGACGTGTCGGGGTTTTCCAAATGACGTAATTAGAATGCGGGTGACGGACCGGACCATGACGGCCAGTCCTAACAGTTCAGAAAATTTAAACATACTCCATTGTGATTGGTTTTAATATTAAATACATTGGTAATTGGTGATTATTGCGCATACATTTTTGATGTTTTTATTGATGCAAATACTATTTTTGCCACAAGTCAGATATAACAGTAACAAACAACGGCCCAGAATAATGTCCAACCAGGGACTTCAATGCACAACACTGTTATTTCACTCAATTTAAATATTTCGCCTTATGGGCTTTATCAAAATTATGAATACATAAAAAAAAAATACATCTTTGTGCTATTTAAACAAAAATGGCGTAACGTCAACAAACAAGATATGACATCATCAACAATGACCCATTTAAATCTATCGAGTTGGCCGTTATGGTTTGCCAGTTTTGTAATTAAACTGTTTTGACTCGTCACAAATTTGCGGATACCTGAACAAAACATTTGAGTGTGCGACGATTTTGTTTGCACCTTGGAAAAACTTCTTCATTTCGATCGAGTTTTTATACGTGTATTATTAATCAATTACACCAATATTGTACTTGTCTGCCGACAAGTTGACAGGAAAAAATTACTAGTCCGACGCTAAAATTAACCGTGTCGGACGAGTCGGGCATAGGATTTCTACACCCCTGTATATATATTGCTTATAATAACATAATTAAGCTGACTACCACATGATATAATAACATAATTAAGCTGACTACCACATGATATAATAACATAATTAAGCTGACTACCACATGATATAATAACATAATTAAGCTGACTACCACATGATATAATAACATAATTAAGCTGACTACCACATGATATAATAACATAATTAAGCTGACTACCACATGATATAATAACATAATTAAGCTGACTACCACATGATATAATAACATAATTAAGCTGACTACCACATGATATAATAACATAATTAAGCTGACTACCACATGATATAATAACATAATTAAGCTGACTACCACATTATATAATAACATAATTAAGCTGACTACCACATGATATAATAACATAATTAAGCTGACTACCACATGATACATAAAGAGGTAAAAGTAGCATATTTTTGGACTGTAAACCTTTGGACATACACATTTATTCGTGCTTGTTTTGAATCCGCCATGGAAATAAAATTGCAAATACTTGCGAAAATAAAACCCACACCAATAACACCAGTTCTACAGTAATTGGCAATTTATCAGTTCTTCTGACCAAGAATGGGTGTGAAACTTTTGCAGAGAATGCATTTACAATGTGCTTGTTCTGAAAAAAAGATAGAATACAACCACATATTACTTAACAGAACATTTTTGCACATACCAGGTTTCACATATACATGTACATCTGCTGTCGATACTTGGCCTGCACCGTCCGTGACCTTCAGAGTGAACATGTAGTCACCGACCTCTAGATTGCTCAGATGCAGCTCCGGAGTTCTGGTTCCCTGCAAGGTATTTATTTCATGACATGGGAACCATCACAATAGTCTGGGCTTCCTGCAAAAGATTCATTAAATGAAATGGAAACAATCACAATGTGATACAGTCTGGTTCCCTGCAAGAGATTCATTATATGAAATTGGAACTATCACAATGTGATACAGTCTGGTTCCCTGCAAGAGATTCATTATATGAAATTGGAACAATCACAATGTGATACAGTCTGGTTCCCTGCCAGAGATTCATTACATGAAATGGGAACCATCACAATGTGATACAGTCTGGTTCCCTGCAAGAGATTCATTAAATGAAATGGGAACCAACACAATGTGATACAATCTGGTTCCCTGCAAGAGATTCAGTACATGAAATGGGAACATCACAATGTGACACAATCTGATTCCCTGCAAGAGATTCATTATATGAAATGGGAACCATCACAAAATGATCTAGTCTGGATCCCTGCAAGAGATTCATTATATGAAATGGGAACCACCACAATGTGATACAATCTGGTTCCCTGCAAGAGATTCAGTACATGAAATGGGAACCATCACAATGTGATACAATCTGGTTCCCTGCAAGAGATTCAGTACATGAAATGGGAACATCACAATGTGACACAATCTGATTCCCTGCAAGAGTTCATTATATGAAATGGGAACCATCACAAAATGATGTAGTCTGGATCCCTGCAAGAGATTCATTATATGAAATGGGAACCACCACAATGTGTTACAGTCTGGTTCCCTGCAAGAAGTTCATTATATGAAATGGGAACCATCACAAAATGATGCAGTCTGGTTCCCTGCAAGAGATTCATTACATGAAATGGGCACCATCACATTAATTTAAGATATAATATGGTACACTGCACGATATTTATAAAATGAAATGGGAGCCATCATAATATGATTGTCAAAGAGACAAAGATAATTTGTTTGTAATTGTTTATTGTTAAACATACATGCCGTACATTCTGGTTTGGCCCGAAATTGTCCTGCTTTTGTGAGGCTTGTTCAGAGTCCCGCTTAGATGTATTTGGCACAAAAATCTATGTTAGTGTCAATAAAAGTTACAATGGGCCAACAATTAATGTTACATTGTTTATCCCTATGACAACAATACCCGCTAGCCACGTGTCAAAGAGGAGTAGTGATGATACCCTAAACATCGGTTTATTGATCATTTGCCACGCTTTCGTGGGTTGGTGTATATCCGTGGATGCTAATTGCTGTTGGTCATCAGTTTTATATCCTGCCCACTACAACGTCCTTTTACTGCTGTCGCTTTAATTATCAGCCGAATTCCAGTAACTATATGTCATAGATCAATCTGAATGACAATAATGTATATTTTTCCCCCCCCCCCCCCCACCATTTACAGTCCTCCCCGTCCCCACCCCCTACCTGCATATCCACCGCGAGCTCGTCACTGGAGACCTTGATCCACTCGTAACTCACTATCCCCTTGTCGTCCGTACTCAGGTTGCCGTTCAGCACGACGGAATTCTGCGGCAGGTTGATGACGATGTCCGAACCTGCATTGGCCTTCGGGGGATAGTCTGTCTCTGAAAAAGAAGATTTACATATTAAATTACGAGTAGCCTCTTTTTTTGTCGTTTTGGCCACCTTATTTTTTTAACCTGAATGTACTTTTAACACATTATGTTTATGCAAGAAATAATTTTTAAAAGTATCATTTATAAATAAATAAATAAACATTTTTAATCATTTATAATTCGTAAAGAAATGTTTAACAAACAAACTTGACCCAATATATGTCTTAATCATCTAGATGTTTCTTATGGGTTCATGAATTCTGATTGGCTGGCTCTTAGCAGGTGCTCTGAGAGGCCTAGACAGAGATGCATTTCTCATATCATATACCAAGTGTTCAATTAACATATTGGAAGAATTTAAAGCAGGGCCTTATTGCTTTATGTCACATTACCAAGCAAAGTATTTGACAGCTTCTGCATGAGATGTTATGACTTGAAATATGATTTAACAAGAGATGTTTGTTAAACATGTATGCTCCCCGACTTGCAGCCAAGTCGTCAATATGTGCAATTGTTAAGAGATTTTTTAAATATTGTATGGGCACATTAACACATGGCGAGCAAATTAAAGTTGATGGTTTAGAAAGCAAAGATAAAGCTGAAAGTAAGATAGAGTGTACATAAGGGGCTTTGACCTGTTGGTCACAAAATTGATAGGTGTCTTCCTTTCCTCCTAAGTAACCAGCATACAAACTTGAATGATCATGGGTCAAAGTGCTCTCTAGATATCTTGCGGAAACAAAATGGTCTACAGAGGAAACAGTTTTCATGTTACAAGCCTCTGTCACCTTGACCTTTGACCTGTTGACCTCAAAACTGATTGGCGTCTTCCTTTCCTCCCAAGTAACCAGCATACAAACTTGAATGATTGTAGGTCAAAGCGTATTCTAAATATCATGCGGAAACGAAATGGTCTACAGAGGAAACAGTTTTCATGTTACAAGCCTGTCACCTTGACCTTTGACCTGTTGACCTCAAAATCAATAGGCTTCTTCCTTTCTTCCCAAGTAACCAGCATACCAACTTAAATTATTGTAGGTCAAAGCGTTCTCTAGATATCGTGCGGAAACAAAATGGTCTAAGGACAGACCACAAAATGGTCTACGAACAGACCGACCGACCATCCGAACGACCGACTGATCGACCGACGGACAGGTGCAAAGCAAAATATACCCGCACTTCTCCGAAGGGGGGCATAATAATAAAATAACGACATAAAGTTGATTATTTTAGGTATTTAAACATATATATTGCCGGTTTTTGTAGCATTTTCGTCTTCATTAACCTGTCTCAAAACTTTTGGTGAAAGTTGCATAGAAATTCGGACACATGCTATTAAGAAATTAAGTCAAATGTAAAGTTCACAAAAATGAAAGGCTGTTCAAATCCATAGGAAAGAAGAATAATGTGAGAAAAGTTTCCAGCCTTCAAGATTGCCTGCAGGTGCAATTCTGTGACATATATCATGCAATTTATATGCTGCCAGCAAATTGTATTTTCTTCATAACAATATCTAAATGTCCTTACTTTCTGTTAAAACATTTATCAAATAAATGAATGAGAATTATTATTATGATTATATTTATGCTTTGATAAGAATAATAATACTGGTAATTCAATTTCATGATAATTCTTGTTGATTTCGATTATTGCTTAAATTAATTATTAGTGAATTACGGTTTAAATGTGCACTATAAGTAGTTACTGATATACCTGGATTTTCTACCGTTGATACAATTGTAAAATTGTTAATAATTTATAAAACACTATAAACGGTTTAACGTGTGTTTTTGTCTACAGCTGGCTGTATTGCCACTCTTCAGAAATCCTGATGTATGACTTCCCCTCTAAACCAGGCTTTTTCATGGTCCGATTCTTAGGGTTTCCACTGCATTACAAAACAATCAAAATACAATTTCCATAGATATAGTGTCATACCTTTTATTACAGTGACATTCGCCGTTGTAGAGTTTGTAGCACCATCGGAATCAGTCACTGTCAATCTGTAAATGATTATGAAGAACACAGTAAATATATTGAAAGAACTTGGTGAACAATTTTATATCAGCTACTTTGCACAACTTACAGAACATAAAAAACTGACTAAATTTGAAAATTTTGTGACCATTATACACAATAACAAGTCATTTTTGCTTGGCATGTAGCATCGATCGATACTACTGTACTTTAACAATGCAAGCGTTATTGATATAGCATTAATGATTTGGCATTCTTTATATACTTCAATTTTTAATACTTCAGTTACGTTTTTTTTATGCAAGAAAAGTTTGATATAACATCACAAAACAACATCACCAAGAAACAAACAGCAATATAACATCAACGGATCTTGACAAAAACACCTGCGATTTGTTCCCAGATTATTTTAGTCAAATTTTGTTTGAAAAATCGGGTGTGCGATATACATGGGTGCGCGTGATATGCCTCGTTTTACGGTAATAATCTATCTTGAAAAGACTTAATTTTGGTGTTTTGACTGACAAAACTGTTAGTTGCAGGATTACAAAATGTCATAAAGCATTGCTCAGGTAAGTTGACACTCACTTGAACGTGTAATTCCCTGGCACCAGGTCCGTCAGCGTGAGTATAGCAGCCTCCCCGGCGATGCTTTTATCCTGCAGAGGGCCTTGTGACATCTCCCAGAGGTACTTCACTATCTTGTCATCGTCCTTGCTATCTGTAACACCAACATAATCACAAATCTTCCTTAGGATATTATTCTTAGTTGCCACCGTAAGAAGGATACCAGATGAATATAAGACCAGTGATCTTTTTCCACTAATTATAGTGCCGTTTAAAGGCAGTTTCCCCTGACAAAATCTCCTCCATTTTTCCCCAAAATTGTTGGTTTTCTTTTCAGCCATGTAATTTATAGTATTTTACAGCTGGGTGCATAAATAGAAGAATAATTACTGAATTAGCATAAAAAGAAGTTCAGTAGATGAAAAAATTGATTAATCACTAAAAAAGCAAAATAACCACACATACACTTTTTAAAACTTTCACTATTTTGAAATTTGGCGTAATAAAGTTCCCTTTTTCAAAGGCACAGGCAGATAGGAAATTTTGGAAACAGCAATCACTGAAGATTGGTCTTCTGGTTCATTGAAGCTCTATTCTGAGTTGACACTGACAGAAGGATATCAACTAGTGGGAGATTTAGACTGTTTACTCCGTTGAAGCTAATTGGTAAAATGAACCACAGTGGTGAAATGGATATGGTACTCATCTTGCCATGGGATGGTCATCAGTTCAATCCATACATAGACTTCTCAAAGACAAAAAATCAACCCAGCTAAGTGATGCAATGAAACTAAAATAAATAGCTTGAAAATAATTAAGAAACAAACTAGATCCATGATGTGATTTGTTTAAATAAATAGTTTTCATGGGGACCATACCTGAACCATCCAATATGGCAGAGTTTGGTAGCTTCACCACCAAATCTGAAGGCTTCACTACAGCAACTGGGGGCATGTTTTTTCTTGCAGCTGAAATTAGAAAAATCCACGACGATATATAATTTTAATACATTATCATGTCCAAACTGTAGATTTTACTATGCTGGAAGTACCGTCTACCCTACTTTAAGCGCATCACTTGGCAATCACATCTTCATCAATTCATCATTCCAGTGTTTTCCGTTAACAACGAAAGTACTTCAAACATGCAGCTTTTGTCAGATGAATGTTTGCATGTAATGCTGTAGCAAGAACACCAGAAACAAAGTGCTATATATACTTTCCTGTGCATATTAAGTTCGCAGTTCAACAAGTAAAAAAGTTTGTTAAGTATAATATTTTATTATATGCTTTTCAGTGAAATATCGAATTTTATTGATGAAAATATAAAATAAAACTATTTTTCTATAGATAACATAGATTTACCACAAATGTTTTACCTCCCTTGGCAATTTTTTTTATACATGTACAGTATTTGCGTACATATGTTTACAGAAAGCACATTATACAATTCAACAAAAATATAATTAAGCGACAACGATGCACGAACTATGACACTTTTATCCCACAATACTAATTTTGGAATCATTTATGACGTCATTTATGATTTCATTCATTTTTATTTATTTATTGCCCAAAAGCACAAAATAAAAAGAAAATTTGTTGATTTCGGTGAGTGAAATTTTAATTCATGGAAAATAATATTTTCACACGTGAAAATATTTTTTTCTATAAGCTCTCATTAAATAAAATTATATCATTCACCGAAATCAACAAATATACTCTATATGATTATGGTAAAGGTGTTTGCACTGCGTTGTTATTGATACGACAAAGCTTCATGGTAATGTCCATAACGATCGTAGTAAAGGTATTTGTGCCGAGCAGCCATATCTGGGTTTAGTATTTACTTGGCACATATTAACTCAGAAAGACAGAAAGTTCCACCCAGACAGCCTACAATGTCATAAAACAACAATGACTTTTAGCACTCCTTAACCTGATAGAGCAGGAAAAATATAATTGAGGCGTCGTGGGAAAACCGGACTTAATGCATGTGCGTAAAGTGTCATCCCGGATTAGCTTGTGCAGTCTGAACAGGCTAATCCGGGACAGCACTATCCGCTTTTATGGTATTTTCTGTTTCAAGGAAGTCTCTTCTAATCATAAATCTACTGTAGGCAGAAAGTGCCGTCCTGGATTAGCCTGTGTGAACTGCACAGGCTAATCCGGGACGACACTTTAAGCACATGCATTAAGTCCGGTTTTCCCACGACGCGCCTCAATTGTGTCTTTTCCGAGCATAATTTCATAACAAGAGCTGTCAGAGGACAGAGGGCACTCGACTTTTCTTGTGCTTGTCAGAGTTACTGGCATTTTTTTTCTAAAACAAGAAATATGCAAATTCAACGAAAACCTAATTTTTCCAACAAAATGCATAAAAGTCAGCACATCAATAAAATGTTTAGTGAAAGTGACCTTGACCCCACCCACCCCATATGCAATCCCAAGAGAGGTCTTGATATAAGGCATCTATGCATTAAGTTTCATTAAAATATCTCAATGCATTCTCAAGTTATTTATCAGAAACCATTTTTCTATTTTTAGTAACAGTGACCTTGACCCCACCCGTTTCATACGCAATTCCAAGCGAGGTCTTGATATAAGGTATCTATGTATAAAGTTTCATTATAATATCTCAATGCTTTCTCAAGTTATTGAGCAGAAACCGTTTTTCTATTTTAGTAACAATGACCTTGACCCTATATACAATCCCAAGAGAGGTCTTGATATAAGGTATGTATTAAGTTTCATTAAAATATCTCAATGCGTTCTCAACTTATTGAGCGTAAACCGTTTTTCTATTTTTAGTAACAGTGACCTTGACCCCACCCACCCCATATGCAAACCCTATGCGAGGTCTCGATATAAGGTATATATGAATAAAGTTTCATTAAAATATCTCAATGCGTTCTCAAGTGATTGAGTGGAAACCGTTTACCTATTTTTAGTTACAGTGACCTTGACCCCACCCACCCCATATGCAATTCCAAGCGAGGTCTCGATATAAGGTATCTATATATTAAGTTTCATTAAAATATCTCAATGCGTTCTCAAGTTATTGAGCGGAAACCGTTTTTTCTATTTATAGTAACAGTGACCTTGACCCCACCCACCCCATATGCAATCCCATGTGAGGTCCCGCTATAAGGTATCTATGTTTGCAGTTTCATTAAAATAGCTTAATCCGTTCTCGAGTTAGAGAGTGGAAACGAAAAAATGAAAAACTAACTTACCGAAAAACTTTAACCTGTTCAAATAGCTATCTGTACAATTTCTAAGTGTAAAAAGGCCCATAATTTTGACAAATTTCAAACTAAAGTTGTCAAAATTGGCCCATGAGTCCATTTTAATATAAGGAATAAGTGTTTTAAGTTTGAATGAAATCCCTAAAGCCATTCCTGAGAAACCAGCTTACCGAAAAACTTTAACCTGTCCATATAGCTTAAGTAAAATTTCTACGTGAAAAAAGGCCCATAATTTTGACGAATTTCAAACTAGAGTTACCAAACTTGGCCTATAGGTTCATTTTAATGTGGGGAATAAATGTTTTAAGTTTGAATGAAATCCCTCAAGCCATTCCTGAGAAACTACCTTACCGAAAAACTTTAACCTAGCTCGGATGCCGACGCCAGGGCGAGTAGAATAGCTTGCCTTTTCTTCGAAAAGTCGAGCTAAAAATATTGCACTTTTTTAATGACTTCACACCTGGGATCGTTGTTCCACGAGTACCTAGTATTTTCCCCCAATGCCTAAGAATTACAAATACTCTATTATGTAAAGTTGGAATATGACATCAATTCTAGAATGGGCTGCTTCATCTTCGTTTGCTTGGTCGGACCATGCAAACATGGATGGTTACAAAAACAATGATCTAAGTCATCATATTTTAATGAACTTCCAGTTGCCAATAATAAACTTTGCTCATGCACGCATGGACAATGCCACACTTTGCCCATGCATGCATGGACAAATCAACCTTTGCTCATGCATGCATTACAATAGCGTGTGCACAGTACCATACTTACGAGGCAGTACAGTCACATTCACTCTGGCCTCTCCGAATTTGTCAGCGCCCGTCACTTGTACACGGAATGTGTATACACCAGTAATAAGCTGCGAAATGGATGAAACTACGCATATTAAGTTGTATATAAGTAATGCAGCAAATTCAAGATAATCAAAGATGCCATCAAGACATACTGAATATCACATATATAAATCCTGGTCTTGTTTTGTTTTTTAATCCGCCAAAATCCTCAATAAATATATAGAATCCGAAAGCAGTACTGATATGTTATCTTTAGTTTTAACATGTATTGTACCACAGTAAATTTCTCACTGTGATACACAGTATTATGGTAAGAATCAATGAAATAAGAAGTTAAAACATGTCATGTCACTAATTTTCATTGTCAATAAAATATATTGGCCTTTATTTGCAAGACAATTTGTACTATTACTGTGCCATGAAAAACAACCAGAGTTTAGCAGTCAATAAAATTAATCAGACAATATAGCAGTAAATGAAATATGTTAAAGGTGAACGGCCAAGTTTTGACATACTTTTGATATTTTGCAGATAAAAGTCAGTAGATTACAATGTTGCTGATGTAAAAATTTGAAAATTATTAGTTTGATGCTCAAAAACGATGATTTTGTTCATCGGCAATATCCGTATGCCGCTCGGTAATTTCCGCCGCAATTTTCTTGATGACGCAGTTAATCCCAAACGCTCCATTAATAGATAGGTCTCCATTATTACTTACGAAATTTTTTTAACAAAAATTGTCATTTAAGCAATTCTTTTATGATAATATTTTGTTTTTTCGGTATTGTAAGTTGTTGTGCTTGCGTTCTGGTTACTTTTAACATGTTACAACAGCTATTTAAAATCAATATTATCGTATAAACAATGTCTTGCAGGCCAATTAAATGGCTTCATTTATTAGTAGATTATGCCCATTTTTATTACGTTAACTTGATGTTGATCATCAATCTAGCTTATCCATAATTATTTTGTGTCTTTTATATTTGCATACAAGAATAATAATAAAGAAGTATGATTTAAAATAGAAAACTCCCATCACTTTTCAGACAGATCACACAACGTATGTTTGGTAGTTAATCCTCCAAGTTGTTTATGTTCTCATTTATATTAATTTTTATAACTGGTTCTTTGGACTCTGTCTTCAGATATATTTTAAAATCGATTATTTAACCGTTGCATTTTTTCGCTTTCAACTAGATTGAAGATGTCGGTTTTTACAGTTGATGTGTCTTCATGCCTTGAATGAATGGCAGGTTGTACACGAATTGTAAAAAGTTTTAAGTATGGGCCGTCGATTCAGAGGAGAGATGACGCTAAGTAGATCAGTGTACTCAATGTAGATATGCCAAGTAATCATGTAAATAGACAATTCTGACATAAGCGACAATTAAAATGAGGCGTGTCATTGGAAAACCAGGCTTAAAGCATGTGCATAAAGTGTCGTCCCGGATCAGCCGGCAGTCGGCACACTTTCTGCTTTTAGGAAGTCTCTTCTAAACATAAATCCACTGTAGGCGGAAAGTGCCGTCCTGGATTAACCTGTGCAGACTGCACTGGCTGATCGGGGACGACACTTTATGCACATGAATTAAGCCCGTTTTTTCCCACGACACGCCTCAAATATTTATTTGGCTTGAGCTGTACTGGATAACCGACGTGAATGTTCACCTGTGTAAGGACAAGGGTGTTGGTATTTTTGCCCGCCACGTTGCCCGTATTCTCCCCCTCTGGATGGGCCTCCAGGGTCCAGTCATAATGGTAGGGGTCGTCTGCAAAGTAACAAGGTTTAAATGTCTTCACATTAACAGAAAGACGAGGGTTGTCAACAGTGTAACCAGACACAATAACATTTTATTAACTACACATAAGGGTCAGTGTTTTTTTTTTCACCTTTGGGGGAAAGGTGGAGGGACCGTTCAGATGGGGAATTTTATGGCCAAAAGGTGTTTTTTTTAGAAAAGCATTATTACATGGTTATATTCTACTTTGTTATAAAACATTAATGAATTGTTTTGCTTCAATCAATAACTTACAATAACTTGGTTTGATGAAAAACTGCTGGGATTGTTTACAAAAATTCCTCTATCTTAGCCAATTTTTGTCCAATTTTGGTCAATTATTTTTCAAAATAAAGCTTACATTCTGAGGAAAATTTAAAGGTAAATATAGGGGAAAAATATATACGTTTTCAGCAGTGGGAATGGGGCCGAATTTCGGCCCCAAACTGGTCCTAAAAACACTGAGGGTTGCCTAAACTGTTGTAGTATTTCTAAAATGAAACATTTTAATGTTCTAATATGAAAACAAACTTATAATTGTTCAAGATTTATATCTCTTTTACTGAACCATAAGGCTTGACAAATTAACTACTAGCAAGGTAAAAGAGTTGAACTGAAAGATTGAATATACAGACTGCCCACAATTTACAATCAATAAGTCACAAGATGTATATCCTTTAACGGAAATAATTGTATGGCTTTATTATAATAAAACAAGAGTGCACATTAACTCTGGGGATGTTAACAATGTAACATATAATGAAGGTTTGTATTTTAATTACAACATGTACATTAACAAGAATTTATTAGTAGAATGTAACCTTTGTCCTCCTCTGGTAGAGTGAAGGCTTTCAGTGTGACCTGGTTGTCTGGCAACTGGATGACCTTGTTCTCACCAATGGACACGGTCAGCAAGGTCACTGCAACAGGGGTGTGGTATGAAAAAACTGACCAATCGCGACTGGATACATGTATAATATTATATAGAGAATATTGGGTGAGTGTTGGATAAAAATGAAGTTTATCATGCGAGGCCTAGAAACAGATGACCGCGAGGCTTGCTGAGTGCTCAAATGTTTCGTGCCGAGCATGATAAACTTCATCTTCATCCAACACTCACCTACTATTCTATTTATCCTATTATGCTATGGTCATAAATCATGTGAATGGTGTGAAAATATGTCAGAATTCAAAAAATAACGTTGGTTTCCCAGTTTTAACTGTGGGTTTTTTTTTACTACAAAAATCATCAGTTGGAATGAAGTCACATTGAAATACAAATCGACAAACACCATTTACAGAATGCAATGTTTTGTACAAGTTGTCTCAGGAAAATATTTGAAGTGTGCCGTGGGAAGACCGGGCTTAATGCATGTGCGTAAAGTGTCGTCCCGGATTAGCCTGTGCACTCCGCACAGGCTAATCCAGGATGGCACTTTCCGCCTACAGTGGATTTATTTTTAGAAGAGACTTCTTTGAAACAGAAAATACCATAAAAGAGGAAAGTACCGTCCTGGATTAGCCTGTGCGGACTGCTCAGGCTAATCCGGGACGACACTTTACGCACATACATTAGGCTCAGTTTTCCCAAGACACGCCTCATTTAGTCCTCACTTTCTGACTGGCTGAACACATTGACAATCTCACTGATCAGTAAATTCATGGGCAGCGTTTTTCCTCACTACTATGAAAATGGTACCAGTACCGGTCAAATTAGCATTCCCTTGTCGAAGAAGTGTATTTAATACGCATTTAATGCGAATAAAATGCTGTGGTATTGGCACAGTATTTTTTCTGCATTAAATACGCATTAAATACACTTGAAAATGCAGAAAAAATTCATTTATTACAAAAAAGTGTATGTTTTCTGCATATTTCCTGCATTTACACACTTAAGTGCATTTAAAGTGTATTTTTCTCCTTGAAAAATACACTATATCTTCAATAAATACACTCAGTGTATTTTAAGTGTATTTTCTAGTGCATTAATAATTTTTTTTGTAAACAAGAGCTGTCAGAGGACAGCGCACTCGACTATTCAAAGTTTTTCAGTTGGTACATGTTTTAGATAGTGAAAGGGGCATACATTTGTTAAAATACAAATTTTTAAGTGAAGCCTTGTATAGTTTATAAATTTTTGGAACAAAAACTTTAACCACAAAGTCTATGTAAAAAGTGGGCTAACTCTGTCAAAATGCAAAACAGAGTGATGGGTAATGTTGCCCCTGGTACTACAGTTGATGATAAAGGTTAGTTCCAAGTTTCAAGTGAATAACTTATGTAGTCACAAAACTTTTGAATATAAACTTTAAACAGAAAATCTATGTGAAAAAGGGACATAACTCTGTCAAATACAAAACAGAGTTATGAGGAATGTTCACCCGTTACTGGAGTTGATGACAAAGGTATATTCCAAGTTTCAAGTGAATAGCTTTTGCAGTATTGAAGTTACAAAACATTTGAATATCAACTTTAACCAGAAAATCCATGTGAAAAAGGGGCATAACTCTGTCAAATGCAAAACAGAGTTATGGGGAATGTTGCCCTTGATACTGGAGTTGATGACAAAGGTTAGTTCCATGTTCCAAGTGAATTACTTATGTAGTTTTGAAGTTACAAAGCTTTTGAATATAAACTTCAACCAGAAAATCTAAGTGAAAAAGGGGCATAACTATGTCAAAATACAAAACAGAGTTATGGGGAATGTTGCCCCTGACACTGGAGTTGATGACAAAGGTTAGTTCCAAGTTTCAAGTGAATAACTTACTTAGTTTTGAAGTTACCAAAATTTTGAATATAAACTTTCAACGAGAAAATCTATGTGAAAAAGGGGCATAACTCTGTCAAAACACAAAACAGAGTTATACTGAATGTTGCCCTTGATACTGGAGTTGATGACAAAGGTAAGTTACAAGTTTCAAGTGAAGTACTTATGTAGTTTTGAAGTCAAAAACAGAATGTAACTCCAATATCACTTCATTCAATTCTGCTTTCTTCTTACTATGACACTTTTCATTAGGTGCACATACGATGGGTCCAAATTGAATTTATGACCATGTCTATATCCCAGACAAACTACAGAACACAGGTGCTTTTACGAGACATAATGAAGACCTGACTGAATGCATGTTCATTTTGTCCACAAGTCAATAAGCAAGTGAAACTCAGATTTGCTAAAATAGTTCTAAACAGTTATTTTCAGCACGAACAATTAATTGCAATAGTTGCAAGTGAGGTATCATAAATATAGAAATCTACACAAATGATTGCAATACTTGTAAGTGAGGTATCATAAATATAGAAATCTACACAAATGATTGCAATAGTTGCAAGTGAGGAATCATAAATATAGAAATCTACACAATTAATTGCAATAGTTGCAAGTGAGGTATCATAAATATAGAAATCTACACAAATGATTGCAATACTTGTAAGTGAGGTATCATAAATATAGAAATCTACACAATTAATTGAAGTAGTTGCAAGTGAGGTATCATAAATATAGAAATCTACACAAATGATTGCAATACTTGTAAGTGAGGTATCATAAATATAGAAATCTACACAAATGATTGCAATACTTGTAAGTGAGGTATCATAAATATAGAAATCTACACAATTAATTGAAGTAGTTGCAAGTGAGGTATCATAAATATAGAAATCTACACAAATGATTGCAATACTTGTAAGTGAGGTATCATAAATATAGAAATCTACACAATTAATTGCAATACTTGTAAGTGAGGTATCATAAATATAGAAATCTAAACAAATGATTGCAATACTTGTAAGTGAGGTATCATAAATATAGAAATCTACACAATTGATAGCAATAGTTGCAAGTGAGGTATCATAAATATAGAAATCTACACAATTAATTGCAATAGTTGCAAGTGAGGTATCATAAATATAGAAATCTACACAATTAATTGCAATAGTTGCAAGTGAGGTATCATAAATATAGAAATCTACACAAGTGATTGCAATAGTTGCAAGTGAGGTATCATAAATATAGAAATCTACACAAATGATTGCAATACTTGTAAGTGAGGTATCATAAATATAGAAATCTACACAATTGATAGCAATAGTTGCAAGTGAGGTATCATAAATATAGAAATCTACACAATTAATTGCAATAGTTGCAAGTGAGGTATCATAAATATACAAATCTACACAATTAATTGCAATAGTTTTAAGTGAGGTATCATAAATATAGAAATCTACACAATTGATAGCAATAGTTGCAAGTGAGGTATCATAAATATAGAAATCTACACAATTAATTGCAATACTTGTAAGTGAGGTATCATAAATATAGAAATCTACACAATTAATTGCAATAGTTGCAAGTGAGGTATCATAAATATAGAAATCTACACAAATGATTGCAATACTTGTAAGTGAGGTATCATAAATATAGAAATCTACACAAATGATTGCAATACTTGTAAGTGAGGTATCATAAATATAGAAATCTACACAAATGATTGCAATACTTGTGAGGTATCATCAATATAGAAATCTACACAAATGATTGCAATACTTGTAAGTGAGGTATCATAAATATAGAAATCTACACAATTGATAGCAATAGTTGCAAGTGAGGTATCATAAATATTGAAATATACACCAATAATTGCAATAGTTGTAAGTGAGGTATCATAAATATAGAAATCTACACAATTAATTGCAATAGTTGCAAGTGAGGTATCATAAATATAGAAATCTACACAAATGATTGCAATACTTGTAAGTGAGGTATCATAAATATAGAAATCTACACAATGGATAGCAATAGTTGCAAGTGAGGTATCATAAATATTGAAATATACACAATTAATTGCAATAGTTGCAAGTGAGGTATCATAAATATAGAAATCTACACAATTAATTGCAATAGTTGCAAGTGAGGTATCATAAATATAGAAATCTACACAAATGATTGCAATACTTGTAACTGAGGTATCATAAATATAGAAATCTACACAATTGATAGCAATAGTTGCAAGTGAGTATCATAAATATTGAAATCTACACAATTAATTGCAATAGTTGCAAGTGAGGTATCATAAATATAGAAATGTACACAACTGATTGCAAAAGTTGCAAGTGAGGTATCATCAATATAGAAATCTATCTGACAATCAAAATCATCGAGAATACTTTTTAGGCTGATATTTCAAGTATGTAGGCATAAAAAAACTGACAGCACATTTATGATACTAAGTTTTTCCTCAAAGGTCTTCCTAATCCACTTCAATAAAGACTGTAATGTACGATCTTTCAACAAATATATTGACATAAATTAAAATAACTCGATAAAATTATTTATCATATACTTTTAGTGAAAACTGAAGAAAAGTTAATAAGAACCATTGTTGTAAATCGCATACTTGGCTACTTTTTCATCACAAACTAGTTTTCTGCTGTACAGCCGGAAACTCTAAAGCATGTACATACATTGACTCCACAGTTGTTTTAGGTTACAAGACACTAATGAACAATGCAAAATTCGACACTCAAAGTTGTTGATTTATTCGAAATTTAAGTGTTTCCTTCATCAAGTTTATGTTTATGTGTCCGATTTCAAGTTATAATGTCACTTTAATCTGCTTATTTTGAAAATAAACAACATGAATGATCGTACAAACACACTTAAAAGAATCACCAGAAACTGAAAGTTCAATTACCTGGTGGTGATGTATTTTTCTTGGTAACAGGCACAGGGGCTGTTGTTGTAGTTCCTTTACCAGCACTCCCTTCATCTGCGGGTGTACCAGCCACATTATTTCCGGCAGGCGCTGTTTTCTCAGTCAAATTCTTACCAGCACCACTGCCCCCTGTATCGGTTGTCACAGGTAACTGAGAGGTATCGCCCTTGTTAATAACTTGCACACATTTCCTGGATGTATCTTCCGCAAAATCCTTCTCACACTTACAGTGACCCATGCGGGATTTAGAGCCAGTGGGCAAAACACACTCTTTGTTTGGCCCACAAATGGTGACTCCGTATTCGCATACCACCGGTAATTCAGAGATATCGCCCTGGTCAATAAGTTCCACACACTTCCCGGATGCGTCTTCTACAAAGCCCTTCTCGCACATACAGACACCCATGCGGGCTTTCGAGCCTGAGGGCAGAACACATTCCTTGTTTGGCCCGCACGGAGTCACTCCATATTCACATTCTACATGGGATGTGGCTATTTTTTCTGTGCTTTTTGTAGTGGAAGTATCTGGAATAGCAACAAGGAGAATGGTTGTTTAGGTATTAATATTTCTGACAACGGAAACTTAAGGACTCTTAGTAGACATATAGAAGGACTCAAATGGAAAACTTCTTACGTCGTAGTGGTGTAGTGGATATGGTGTCTGCCTAGCGACTGGGAGGTCCTAGGTTTGATCCCCACCCAGGGAGCGTTCTCAAGATCTTTCCAAAGACACTAGGTACTGGTTCTACCCAGGAAATGGACACAAGAGTGTTTCTATAAGCCTAAGGCTTTTGATGCAATCGAGATAAAAAAAAGGTATAAACTAATGGAAAACTTGTAATTATCACCAAAGAAAGGGGCAATAAATCAAACAGCATGGATATTCCCATAGCCACTATATTTATACCTCATACAATTGCTTATATGGGGCCACATCTCATACAATTTGTGGCAACTCCAAAAGACAGTAGCTCAAGCAAATATGATCTAGCAACAATTAAATCTTGTTCATTTTTTAGGCCACTACCATGATGAGAAATGCAAAATGAGGAGATGTCAGGGATTAAACAAAAACATTCACCAAAATTCAAAACGGAACACTTAGCAAACTAACAATTCCTATTCCAGTTCTACATAAGCTCTTCCTATATACATCTGCATTAACATGAAATATGGCAGCTTCACGTTCAGTTTGCCATTTGCTCCAACATAATTCACCCTTTTCAACCAGACAATAACAATAATACTTGGCAGTTTGACACTAGGAGTCAGCAATTTTCCAGAAATTAATGAGGGTATTACACATGATGTGTGTCGTAGGAAACCCGGGCTTCATGCACATGCGGACTGCACGAAAGTTTACTCACAAGCCCGGGTTTCAAACAACACGCCTCATATAATTTGGTGTCATTTGTACTTCCATAAAACCTGTTACAATCAATTCTGCAAGCACAAAAATGCCGCTTCCTGCTTAATTATAACAGAAGGATATCATTTCATAATTACACTGGCTGTCATAATAACTTCAGAAACATTTTTGATAAACTGATCATCTGATAAGAAACTACAGCTTTTTGAGGAATATATATAGATATGGTATATTAAAAATATGTCCATTTCAGGAAGCATTAGTATAAGCAACACTCAGGTGGCTATGTTACAAAAATGGTCCAAAAAAGGACTAAGGAAAGCTATGGTGATGAAAAATATTAACGATGATGATGCTGATGATGATGGTGGTGATGATGCTGATGCTGATGAAAATGATGAAAGTTTGGCTGCTGATGCTGCTGCTTACACTGATGGTGATGATGGTGATGATGATGATGATGACCATGATAAAACGTTTGCTTCTGATGCTGTTGCTAACACTGATGATGATGACGTTTACAACAATTTTGACAATTATGATGACCATTATGATAAGAATGTAACTGATGATGACAATGATGAAATTATGCTGCTAATGCTGCTGTGCTGACATTGATAAAAATGATGATGATGATGACAATGATGATGATGATGACAATGATGATGATAAGCAATAACGCCAATGATAATTCTTGTTCTGCTGATGAAGGTGCCGAGGGTGATGATGATGATGATGAAATAATTAGGGATAAATGTGACAAAACATGCATGCCCTACAAATCATACTTTAAAATGAAATACATAAAGGAGATCATCCAAGGCCCTTGACCTCTTTTGTCAAAGGGTATTTTCCCCCTGACCATCAGCTTTAATGGGTACTGGAGAATCATAAAGGGTATTTTACACCCTGACCATCAGCTATAAAGGGTACTGGAGAATCATAAAGGGTATTTTCCTCCTGACCATCAGCTTTAATGGGTACTGGAGAATCATAAAGGGTATTTTACCCCCTAACCATCAGCTATAAAGGGTATTGGAGAATCATAAAGGGTGTTTCCCCCCTGACCATCAGCTTTAAAGGGTACTGGAGAATCATAAAGGGTATTTTACCCCCTGACCATCAGCTTAAAAGGGTATCGGAGAATCGTAAAGGGTATTTTCCCCCTGACCATCGGCTTTGAAGGGTAATGGAGAATCAAAAAGGGTATTTTACCCCCTGACCATCAGCTATAAAGGGTACTGGAGAATCATAAAGGGTATTTTCCCCCTGACCATCAGCTTTAATGGGTATTGGAGAATCGTAAAGGGTATTTTACCCCCTGACCATCAACTTTAAAGGGTATTGGAGAATAATAAAGGGTATTTTACCCCCTGACCACCAGCTTCAATGGGTACTGGAGAATCATAAAGGGTATTTTACCCCCTGACCATCAGCTATAAATGGTATTGGAGAATCATAAAGGGTATTTTCCCCCTGACCATCAGCTTTAAAGGGTATTGGAGAATCATAAAGGGTATTTTCCCCCTGACCATCAGCTTTAATGGGTATTGGAGAATCGTAAAGGGTATTTTACCCCCTGACCATCAGCTTTAAAGGGTATTGGATAATCATAAAGGGTATTTTACCCCCTGACCACCAGCTTTAATGGGTACTGGAGAATCATAAAGGGTATTTTACCCCCTGATCATCAGCTATAAATGGTATTGGAGAATCATAAAGGGTATTTTCCCCCTCACCATCAGCTTTAAAGGGTATTGGAGAATCATAAAGGGTATTTTCCCCCTGACCATCAGCTTTAATGGGTATTGGAGAATCATAAAGGGTATTTTCCCCCTGACCATCAGCTTTAATGGGTACTGAAGAATAATAAAGGTTACTTTACCACCTGACCATCAGCTTTAATGGGTACTGGAGAATCATAAAGGGTAGTTTACCCCCTGACCATCTGCTATAAAGGGTATTGGAGAATCATAAAGGGTTTTTTCCCCCTGACAATCAGCTTTAAAATGTACTGGAGAATCATAAAGGGTATTTTACCCCCTGACCATCAGCTTTAATGGGTATTGGAGAATCATTAAGGGTATTTTACCCCCTTACCATCAGCTTTAACGTGTATTGGAGAATCATAAAGGGTATTTTCTGATCTTCAGATAGGAGTGGGCCTTACAGGGTATATTAATCCAATGTAATTAAGTATGAAGTATATACATGTGCATGTAAATATTGTAAAGTACTAGCAGCATTTAAGTAAATACATTAAGAAACTTGATATTCGAAGTTAGAAAGTTTTTGGTAAGATGTTCGATGTTGACCAGTACCCTCACTTTAATTTTCTAAAGGGTACTAATACCCTCTATTAACAATTTCTAAAGGGTATTTGCAATGTTTTAAAGGGTATTTACACAAATACCCCTCTTATCTAGAGCACTGTATAACACTTGATCAATTATACACTGAAACAAGTAATTTTGTTGACGTTTTACAATTCAAATTAATAAATTCAAAGCCACATTAGTAGAACAAACATACTGTATTATTACAGATTATTTACTTTCTCCAAACACTGATGACAGCTGTCTATGAAAGAGAGCTTTCATACTTTTACGAGATACAGATCAATGAATGGATGAATAGTAATGACAATATCAATACAACTGGAAATGGGTAATCATGGCATTCAATGGTTTATTAAACAGACGTATAATGGGCCCCGTATTGTTCATCGGAAGAAACACTGGTCAGCATCCTACAGCTTTTGATAATTGTCTACAACAATGATTAGAAGAGAAGTGCGACAAATGATCCATAATTCTGACAGAAATATCAATGCAAGCAATCCCGTGACATGTAGTTTTAATATGTGTTGGATTAAATAACCAGAAAAAAAAATAAAAAAATTTGATGACATAAAACCCAATGTATCGTTTGGCGACCAAGCAAGCAAGCCTGCAATCTTATATTATTACTTGACAGCAAGAAAATGTTACAAGCCCGCCTCACTATAAAACTGAGAAATTGAGCAAGCCCGGTTCAAAATTTTCCAGTCCAGGGCTTACAGGCTATGTGATAATTTCAACCAAATTTTCTTTTCATTTTACCAGTAATAACAATAATAGTAGAAGTACTAGTAGAAGTAGAAGAATTAGTGCACCAATATGATGATCATATTTTTGTGTAAATATATTTCAAATACAGAAGTCATATATTAATATGGAAATTGTAGATTATTCATGTCAACACAACTACAGTTTAATTAACATTGTATTCCTGAGTGATAACGCTGGAGGTGCTTTAGAAAGGAACAAGACGCTGTGTTTGATAAACACAGATGCCCCTGGTTGGTGCTGGTCAGCCCATTCGATTTGAAATCCAAATTAGGTCAAGCTCAAATAGCCCATTTGAATTATTTTTAGTCCAAATTAGGTCAGGTCCAGGTCAAAGTGAGGTTGGGTGATACGGGTGGATTAGGAATGGTCATGAGCAACAACGAAGTAAGTATTCAAGTGTTTTAATGAGCGATGTTGGTGCTAGACGAAACAGTAAGTCCAAATTAGGTTGAGGTCAAAGAGAGGTTGGTGAAATGGGTGGATTTTTGGAATGGTCATAAGCAACAACTATATAAGTATCCAAGTGTTGTAGTAAGCGGTGATGGTGCTAGATGCTTGTACGAACAGAATCACAGACGGACATGACAATCACTATATGCCTCCTGCATCATTTGATGTTAGGGCCATAAAAAAGTCATAAAGTTATTGATCACTGAAATTATAGTTACATGTAAAAATAATGACAGAGTCATCCCAGAATGTCAGGACACAAGTCCAATCGCTAATCAATATGGGAGACATAGCTAATTAACAACAAGCCAATGACCAAAGCTTATGACCAATGAAGGTTTTCATTCACAGTTTGCACTGACCATTCCCTGCTGGTTACAAAGGTCACATTGTCTTGTACAGATTGTTTGGAACACTGTGTGGTGGTCAATTAGCCATTTGATCAATGCTTGCGGACATTACATGCAGCTAGTGTAAAAGCTAAATGAGTGTATTGATAATTCTTTTTTAATGAATCTTTAGCGGTGAGCATTAGAGAATTAGCTTGCTCATGACCCTGTCACACTATTGTGTATGTGAGAAACGTATGAGTTGCGTATGAAAATTCATTAACTATTTTTTATACACACTTAAAAAGTGTGCCAATATTTACTGTATTGAACCTATGAGTGGCGTATGGGTAGCATATGAGCAGCGAATGACCAACCTATGGCCAGCATAGTCTGTGTATGTATGTTAAATACGTCAGTCATGTGTTGTGTGTACGTTACTAATAGCTGTACGATACACCTTCATGCCAATGTATATCAGCGTACGACCAGTGTATGAACAGCGTACTCGACCTTTGAGTAACATACCTTTAGCATAGCATCTCTACAAGGTGCTACACTGCGTTTTTATTGACAATTTTTTATTTTTACCAAGCTACCAGAATCATTGTGAAATGTTCCATAATCAAAGAACTCTACAGGCCGACACTGTACAGCCACTGCGGGCACAGATTGCATTTTTATGGGCATTTTTAAGAACTCTACAGGCCGACACTGTACAGCCACTGCGGGCACAGATTGCATTTTTATGGGCATTTTTAAGAACTCTACAGGCCGACACTGTACAGCCACTGCGGGCACAGATTGCATTTTTATGGGCATTTTTAAGAACTCTACAGGCCGACACTGTACAGCCACTGCGGGCACAGATTGCATTTTTATGGGCATTTTTAAGAACTCTACAGGCCGACACTGTACAGCCACTGCGGGCACAGATTGCATTTTTATGGGCATTTCAAAGAACTTTACAGGCCGACACTGTACAGCCACTGCGGGCACAGATTGCACTTTTATGGGCATTTTTAAGCCACCAGAATCATTGTAAAATGTCACTGAATCAATGCAAACTACTAGTCGACATTGTATAGGCAGTTAGATTGCACTTTTATGGGCAATTTTAAGATCCAGAATCATTGTAAAATGTTACTGAATCAATGCAAACTACTAGTCGACATTGTATAGGCAGTTAGATTGCACTTTTATGGGCAATTTTAAGATCCAGAATCATTGTAAAATGTCACTGAATCAATGCAAACTACTAGTCGACATTGTATAGGCATTTAGATTGCACTTATATGGGCAATTTTAAGATCCAGAATCATTGTAAAACGTTACTGAATCAATGCAAACTACTAGTCGACATTGTATGGGCAGTTAGATTGCACTTTTATGGGCAATTTTAAGATCCAGAATCATTGTAAATGTTACCGAATCAATGCAAACTACTAGTCGACATTGTATAGGCAGTTAGATTGCACTTTTATGGGCAATTTTAAGATCCAGAATCATTGTAAAATGTTACTGAATCAATGCAAACTACTAGTCGACATTGTATAGGCAGTTAGATTGCACTTTTATGGGCAATTTTAAGATCCAGAATCATTGTAAAATGTTACTGAATCAATGCAAACTACTAGCCGACATTGTATAGGCAGTTAGATTGCATTTTTATGGGCAATTTTAAGATCCAGAATCATTGTAAAATGTTACTGAATCAATGCAAACTACTAGTCGACATTGTATAGGAAGTTAGATTGCACTTTTATGGACAATTTTAAGATCCAGAATCATTGTAAAATGTTACTGAATCAATGCAAACTACTAGCCGACATTGTATAGGCAGTTAGATTGCATTTTTATGGGCAATTTTAAGATCCAGAATCATTGTAAAATGTTACTGAATCAATGCAAACTACTAGTCGACATTGTATAGGCAGTTAGATTGCACTTATATGGGCAATTTTAAGATCCAGAATCATTGTAAAATGTTACTGAATCAATGCTAACTACTAGTCAACATTGTATAGGCAGTTAGATTGCACTTTTATGGGCAATTTTAAGATCCAGAATCATTGTGAAATGTTACTGAATCAATGCAAACTACTAGCCGACACTGTACAGGCAGCATTTTTATGGGCACTAATGTACGCCACAATAATCAATAAAAAATAACAAGCAATTGTAGGATTATTATAGTAAACAGTGTACATGTTTATATGAACATTTTACAGTTCGTTAACAAGTAATTATTTAGACAATATTTTGTCATGTAACTAAGAGGCTTTCAAGCTTTATAGCTCCCACTATTCTTTGAAACTGGCATTTTGCAATACCTACTTCCCACACGTTTTTTAAGTGATATTTTAAAAAATCCTGACTGGCTAGGCAAAACCGTGTCACCAGTTGTGTTCTAACAATTCTTTTACTTGGTAGCTCGCTATACCTACCTTTTACGCATGTTTTGCTACTGATACTCTTGAAGTGGTACCCGTCCACACATCGGCACCTGGTCACATGACCCACGGCGACACACTTTTGGTTGTCATAGCAACCATCATTGTCGTTCTTAAGGTCACATTCATCACTGGATTGAGTCTCATCTGAAACAGAACATGTTTTAGTAGCTAGCGACATGCGTGAGTTTAGAAGTTTATGAGGTCCTTCCGCGCCATAGCTGCGTAATGTGAGGACTCTGGGTGTATCCCAGCACCCCTGCCTAATTTACTTACTGTAAAGATACACAAATGAGGCGCGTCATGGTAAAACCGGTCTTAATGCATTTGCGTAAAGTGTCGTCCCGCCTACAGTGGATATGTTTAGAAGAGACTTCCTTGAAACAGAAAATACCATAAAAGCAGAAAGTGCCATCCCAGATTAGCCTGTGTGGACTGCATAGGCTAATCCGGGATGACACTTTACGCACATGCACTAAGACCGGTTTTCTCACGACGCGCCACAAATATTGAATCACAGCTGCAATTTCCAGCTTTTTGTATTTTACAAAAATTAAAAATGTTGGTGTGGTCCTGTGCTGTGTGGGGACACCAGAGTACCCAGAGGAAAGCCCACCTGTCCAGTATGCAGGGTGACCACCCACCAGAGTACCCAGAGGAAAGCCCACCTGTCCAGTATGCAGGGTGACCACATACCAGAGTACCCAGAGGAAAGCCCACCTGTCCAGTATGCAGGGTGACCACCTACCAGAGTACCCAGAAGAAAGCCCACCTGTCCAGTATGCAGGGTGACCACCCACCCGAGTACCCAGAGGAAAGCCCACCTGTCCAGTATGCAGGGTGACCACCCACCAGAGTACCCAGAGGAAAGCCCACCTGTCCAGTATGCAGGGTGACCACCCACCAGAGTACCCAGAGGAAAGCCCACCTGCCCAGTATGCAGGGTGACCACCTACCAAACACATTCCTCAACACCTGGAATTGAACCCCAATCGCTGTGGTGAGAAGCGAGTGCACCAATCACTGCGCTAGCTAGACAGCCTTTTGGAAGCTATGGTTCCAACTTTTGTGAGTGAGTCACCATGGATTCTTTAAAAGCATGGACCAAGGCACAAATTAGGGCAAAAAGGTCAGGTGCAGTATCATGACTGTATCGATTATTAATTCACAATTAGCATCAGTAACATCCTCATCATTAGGAACTTTCTTGGGTAATCCTGAACATAAGTCATACGTCTGCTCTTGGGTAAACCTGAACATTAGCCATACGTCTGCTCTTGGGTAATCCTGAACATAAGTCATACGTCTGCTCTTGGGTAATCCTGAACATAAGTCATACGTCTGCTCTTGGGTAATCCTGAACATAAGTCATACGTCTGCTCTTGGGTAATCCTGAACATAAGTCATACGTCTGCTCTTGGGTAATCCTGAACATAAGTCATACATCTGCTCTTGGGTAATCCTGAACATAAGTCATACGTCTGCTCTTGGGTAATCCTGAATATAAGTCATACGCCTGCTCTTGTTCCACGTAATAAATACACCCTATATAATTATAGCCTGCATGATCCCTGACATGTTCAATATTCTGACACTTCAGGGTCAATGTCACCTTAAGCAGTCCTAAGTAGTCAGAAAGTACCATCAAGTGCAAATATTACCAAAGTTATCAGAAAGTAATGGCCCATCAAGTGCAGTATTACATGCAGCTGTTAGAATTCTCTTGGTGGCCCTCCGGGAATCTTATTATTATTCTTCTTTTGCAAGATAGTTTCCTTTTCAGTCTTATTAAAGAGAGTATATTGCACAATCTTACATGAAAAATTACACAGACTCAGCAAAAGACAATTATTTTGTGAAAAGATCCAGATTTCCCAAACTCTGTATAACTGATTTCACAAAAAACATTGCCTATGTATGGAGAAAACCACTACAGCACATTTATAGCAATAAATATCTTGAGTATATTATATCATTATTACATATGAAATACCATTATGAATATGCTTTTAACTTAACCAAAATCTTTCACCAGCCAACTTAAAGGGACCATGTCAACAAAAAGGGCCTTAAGGGAGTAATTGCTTTAAAAATTTGAAATTACGATCTGAATAATGGCATTTAATAGCAGTTAAAATAAAGTACATATAATGGGAATAGTTTTTGCATTCTAAGATTAAAATCAATTTTTAATATGGGTCATGTTTATTTGGCACTTTTCATGTTTACATTTTGACGTCAGAATTGTGAGCATTTTGTATAACCATAGTTTACACATGTTTCTTTACAAAGCAGATTAGCGCAGTTAAAGCGCTGTCTACAGTCATTTCTTCGTATGGCTCCTAAGTCGCGAGTTTGATACCCGCTTGGGGTTTTAGTTTTTCACACTTTTGCTGATTCGTTTTTATCAAACATCTCATTATGTATTATATTATCAGGGTTTGACCTTCACTTTTGGGAAGTGGTGGTCCACAGGACCGGCTACCTTCAAAGCCTACTGACCCGACACTGTATGAACTGGTCCCGAAAATCAAAATACGTCGAACTGCATAGTGAATACAAAATGATTTTCTGAGTTGAGATCGGACATATATTGAGCACAAATGAAAATATTTTATTCATTATATAATATAACATAATTTCGCTCAAAATGTTTTATGAACATTGTTGCTTAAATAAAAATGAGATATAAATTTCTTGAATGAACTTGACATAAATTTTACATCCATGCGTTTTCGTGTGCTGAACAATCAAAATGCAATCATAACAATTAAAAAAATAATTATTTATTGTTATCTGATTGGGCTATTAGTTCCGTAGCGTTTTTGCAATCATTCACACAATGCGGAAACCTAGACTCGAGTTTTGTTTATTTATTTTTTTATTTAATAGATACAATTTTAAACTGCCTGTTGTAAATTATTGCTGTTTCTAAAAGAGACTACGTTGTTCAATTATTATTGAGCCAGGAGTAATATTAACGATATCATGTACAAAGTATTTAGCCAAACTACTGAATTTCGGTTTTTGGGTCAAACAAACATGTAAACAAATTTAATTGACCCTGTTTATTTGCACGTTATAATTTGAATAGATGCTATTATTAACTCATTATTTTTCTAAAATATATGTTGTTTGAATAATTTTGTATTAAAATGATAACAGGTTATTAAATGACTATAGTTAATTATTATTAATGGAAATTGCTTCTCTAAAAAGCGACAACAATGCCCGGCTGATATAATTTCTTAAGTCAAAATGTTGATTAGTTGCTTTTACATCGAATAATACGCTGTTGTAGTATAATGATTGGAAAGTTGAAGAATCGGAAAAGGTGCGATTTACACGAGAGCTTGTGGTAATAGCCAATAATCAATATAATCTCGGAGGCTTTCCTGTTATCTTAATCACAAATGATAATTCACAAATTGCACAGTTGGAACCAGTCCAAAACAACTGGTCACCGGACCGATCATCCGGTCCGAGCGAAAAATCACAGGTCACGGACCGACGGACACGCGTTAAGGTCGAACCCCGTATTATTTATCATTTTATTAATGTGCATATCTTAGTATAGTGCATTTCTATCATACAATATCATTTATAGTGCAACTTGAAACCAATTTCTGCGTTGACATAGTCCCTGTCACTTGTTTTTTGACACACAGTTCCAGGAGGATCAATAGTGCACATGCGCATAGCGGTACATCATGTACATTTGATTCATATTGATTTTACTACCACTACTCGGTGTCACGGTGACCACTTTTTATAATTATAAAATAAATTATTTTACTGTTTGTTTATAAAAATGATACTTCTTAAAATACAATTGAGGGACGTCGTGGGAAAACTGGTCTTAATGCATGTGTGTAAAGTGTCGTCCTGGATTAGCCTGTGCAGTCCGCACAGGCTAATCCGGGACAGCACTTTCCGCTTTTATGGTATTTTCTGTTTCAAGGAAGTCTCTTCTAAACATAAATTCGCTGTAGGCGGAAAGTGGCGTCCAGGATTAATCCGGGACAACACTTTACGCACATGCATTAAGACCGGGTTTCTCACGACACGCCACAATTTTATTTTTGAAAATATTATACTGTATTAGCCGTTGATACATCGCTTTGAGAATCTTCCTCAGGGGCTTTGTGAATAAGGTCCCAGAATTGTTCAGCAGCAATGAGGGGCTGTATTCTCATAGTTTTCAGGGCTTCCATTAAGGGAAGTTTGGGAGTAATTTATCTAAATGTTAACCTCTTTCACTTAATAAACTGGCATATAAATACTTGATGAAAAAGAACTGGCCTTAAAAACACCTTGAATTGTATACATTTCTTAATTTTATTTCTGAAATACTCAGGACTTATGTAGTGCAATACTGTCAAAACTTCCAAATATTATGAGCAAAGCTTCCAAAATCAGAGGCAAGGAAGTTCAAACTTCCAGTTTTCAAAAGTTAATGAAAGCCCTGAGTTTTGCCTGGACCTCATTCATTTTTAATGGCTTTGTCTGAGATCTGATAGAATTTCACATAGTCTATAGTCAAAAGACTCAAAACTACCAAGTATACATATTTTATTTCTGTTATTTTGAATCAATTAAAAATGATTGCTGTTGTTCACTTTCTTCAAAACAACCGTAGGCTTTATTTCCCAGAAAGTACATTCATCTTCGAGGTCTCCTTCCAGAGAATCAGGCCACATAGATAAATGTCTTTGGATACCTTCCTGACAGCTTGAAAGCTTTCCATGTCCAAAAGTAAGGTCTTATGGTAAGACAAATTACATAAACACTTCACATTTAATGGGAAAGGTCAGGCAAACAGATTATTTTTGTTCAGACAAATATTAACCATACAGTGTAATTAATTAAAAGTTTTTGGTCAATCGATGTCATTGTTACAACAAAACCTTTTTGATTTACATGTACTTTGTCAAAACAATATTTTCCTTACAGCAATATTTAATCCCTTTTTTTCTTTGTTAAATCAATATTTATTCCTTCGATGTTGTAAACTGCATTTCCTAGCTAGTAGAAATGTTTTGCGAGTCATCAGTACTGTTAAAGAAATGTGCCAGTTTACACTCAAAATGAAACATGCTAGTTTGCACTGAAATGAAGTGTGCTAGTTTGCAATTAAAAAGAAATGCACCAGTTTGCACACAAAATAAAATGCGCCTGTTTGAATTCAAAATGAAATGTCCAGGTTTGCACTCAAAATGAAATGCATCAGTTTGCACTCAAAAGGAAATGAGTTAGTTTGCACTCGAACTAAAAATTCCCAGTTTGCACTCAAAATTAAATGTGTTAGTTTGGACTCAAAATTAAATGTGCCAGTTTGGACTCAAAATGAAATGCACTAATTTGCAACCAAAAATACATGTGCTAGTTTGCACTCAAAATATATTGCACTGTTTGGATTCAAAATGAAATATACTAGTCGCCATTAAAAAAATAAATGCCAGTTTGCACTAAAAATAAAATTAGCTTGTGTGCACTCGAAATGAAGTGTGTTAGTGTGCACTCAAAATGAAATGTGCCAGTTTGCAATCAAAATGAAATGTGCCAGTTTGCACTCAAAACGAAATGTGCTCATTTGCAACCAAAAATACATGTGCTAGTTTGCACTCAAAATGAAATGAACTAGTTTTTTGCTCAAAGTGAAATTCACTAGTTTGGACACAAAATGAAAGGCACTAGTTTGCACTCAAATCATTACATTCAAGTAATCCTTTGGCTTGTAAAACAGAACCGATTGACAACCAAAATGAAATGCGCCAGTTTGCCCTCAAAATGACTTTAGCTTGTTTGCATCCAAAACGAAACAATTTTGCCAGTTGGCACTCAAAATGAAATGCAATATTAGGACACACACAGATCATTGCTAATAACCAAAATGAAATGCGCCAGCTTGCATCCAAAATGAAATGCGCCAGTAGACACACACATATCATTGCATTCAAGTGATCATTGGCATGCAATGGCACTATTTCACAGTGCAAACTAAACTGGACCTGTTGGCATCCACCCACGGCCATTACATCTATCTTCAGCGACACTTATTGATTAGCACTCTAAATCTCTGATATCTCTATCAGGCTTCATGATTAGGACTATGAATGTCACAAAAATAACCACTGCCACATTGACCACTGGGGAGTTTTCATGGACCGTGACCATACATTGACCACTGGGGAGTTTTCATGGACCGTGACCATACATTGACCACTGGGGAGTTTTTATTGACTGTGACCATACATTGACCACTGGGGAGTTTTCATGGACCGTGACCATACATTGACCACTGGGGAGTTTTCATTGACTGTGACCATACATTGACCACTGGGGAGTTTTCATGGACCGTGACCATACATTGACCACTGGGGAGTTTTCATGGACCGTGACCATACAATGACCACTGGAGAGTTTTCATGGACCGTGACCATACATTGACCACTGGGGAGTTTTCATGGACCGTGACAATACATTGACCACTGGGGAGTTTTCATGGACCGTGACCATACATTGACCACTGGGGAGTTTTCATGGACCGTGACCATACATTGACCACTGGGGAGTTTTCATGGACCGTGACCATACATTGACCACTGGGGAGTTTTCATTGACCGTGACCATACATTGACCACTGGGGTGTTTTCATGGACCGTGACCATACATTGACCACTGGGGTGTTTTCATGGACCGTGACCATACATTGACCACTGGGGAGTTTTCATGGACCGTGACCATACATTGACCACTGGGGAGTTTTCATGGACCATGACCATACATTGACCACTGGGGAGTTTTCATGGACCGTGACCATACATTGACCCCTGGGGAGTTTTCATTGACTGTGACCATTTTGTTATAATCCTTGTAATCGACTACACTGACTGAGACCATTTTGTTATCAATCTTTAATTGCATAACAAATTTCATGCACTAATGCAATAAATTATGCACCTATCAATAATTTTATTCTTTTTGGGGTCTAATTCCCCACCCTAGAGCCTAGCATTTTTGTCTAAATCCCCACAGTGGGAGATGCTTGGGGGCCCAATATTACCGGTATCTTAAATCCGAAGATGTCTATTTTTGGTTACCGAGAATTAATTGGCATGTAAAGTTCCAGTTTGTTGGAAATCGCTTTCAGCTTTAGAACTCCTGTATATGCCAGCCGCTCCCCCCTAACGTATGTCATTTCTTTCTTCATCCCCAATATTACAAACCTAATATAACACAAGCCCAATTAACCCCACCCACCCTTAATCATAGGAGAAATACACCGTGATAACCTATATGGAAGGGCCCGAGGGTATCGTGCTAATTGTGGGAAGGAATCTGCCATTTATATTTTATACACTTGGCACATAAAGACTCGAAGCACAGTCTACTCCCGATGGCTCGAAGTCACAGGGACCGTCAAGGAAACTTCGAGCCATCGAAACTTCGATCCAACGAAAAATTCGAGACAAGCAAGTTCGAGACAGCGGGAGTCGACTGCATATCTATCTCATCTACGATGGTGTAACCAGTAGCCAAAACAGCCAATGGCTACTTAACTTTTTGCAATTATTTGAAAATGAAGCATCTTCTCTCAATTAAGGGGAATGTACACTACGTCTAGCGTGATTTCTGCCTAAAACACAGACCCACCGTGGACAATTTTCGTCAGCGTGGAAAATCACCGCGATTAAAAGGTGGTTCCATCGCGATAGAATCGTGGTGATAGTGGGTGAGCACCGCGGGCGTTATCGGGAAATCAATCTCACGGTGGACCACTGCGGTCGCGGTGGGTCGCGGTGAAATACAGGTACATGTGAATGAACAAGTACAGTTCGATATTTCAGACCGTATACTATTCGCAAAGTACAAATCGTCTTCTATTAACCGATACTTACCAATTAATATAATCACAGTTTGCAACTTTAATCTTTTTTATTTTGATCTCTTTTTTATTTTGATAATTTATTCCGAAGTTCCATGTTCGCAGTTGTGTTGTGAAATCGTAAACACAGAGTCAAGGGCATTAATACAAGTCTCGCGAAAATTCGCAATCTGCGTGAATTGACAGTTTGACGTCTTCAAAGTAAAGCCGACAAGAAACCATAAAATAACACCTTTCTCGGCGATAAAATTGGCTTCTTTTGTTTAGAGAAGCGACATGCTTAACCAATCGCGTGTTTGTTACTCAGTGGCAATCGTCCTATTATGAAAGAGCACGTGCATAGCTCCGCCTTTCGAACTTTTACAGAGAACAAAGGTGTTGGTTATGTCAATCATTGTTATAAAATCACGTTTTTTACCGACATGTTAATCAATTGTTTTGATAGTCATATTAAAAATGCAAAGATTTGTCATAGAATCGGACAACAAATTTGATGAGGTCTTTGTGATTTGACTGACGCATATTTTCATTTTCCCGTTTTGTCATAATGTTCCGTATTTTCCGAAAACCATGTTCTTGGTCGTACCTGAAATAAAATGTAAAATATTTTTTAAAAAGCTCAATGTGAAATTATGACTCGCTAAAATCACCGCGATCCACGGCGATTTCTTATCAACATTTTTGATTGAGACTGTCACCGCGGTCACCGCGATTCGCCACGGCGACATCACCGCGTTCCACAGCGTTCCACGGTGTATCGCGTTGACTATAGTAGTGTGTCACGCTGGGCTGAATCACGGTGGTGCGTCGCAGAAGGCAGAAATCACGCTAGACGTAGTGTATTTCAAGCTGACAGGTTTGTTTTGTTTGCAAACTTGTTTATATATGAAATTTTATTTCATTAGGGCCCCCTTTGGCTTAAAATTTTCTGTAGCCAAACTAACAATAATGTTGTTAAAATCCTTCTCAATCTTCGCATTTTAAACAGTTTTATGAAGAAAATAGAACTCTGTGAGTCGGATGTGTCGCCTGATGGGGCATATCTAAAGTACATGTACGATAACAGCAATTATGCTTAAAACTGAACTTAACCTTCCTTTTATGCCTACTAACACTTCCCTAAAGTTTCATAATGATTGCACAAAAACTTCTTAAGTTATTGTCTTGCACAAGCCTTATTTGAACTATTTTGTTTAAAGGGGCATAACTCAAGTATGATAAGAGTAATTATGCTGAAAACCGAAGTTAACCTTCCTTTTATGCCTACTAACACTTCCCTAAGTTTCATAATGATTGGACATCAACTTCTTAAGTTATTGTCTGCACAAACTAAAGGGGCCGCCACAGCCACCGCCGCCAAAGTAACCCCTACAATTTGTCGCTTTTTCAGGCGACACAAAAAATGTAGCCAAATAGACATTTCTTTAGCCAAATGTTGTAGATATTGGCTAATTTGGCGAATGGCACAGTGAGCACTATTTCTTAGTGCCAGCAGAGTGGACTTACTTATAGATCGAATCTGTATGAAAAGCGTGCCCTCATATATTGATGATGTCTGCACGGCAGGTTCGCAGGCTCTCTCATCGTCTCCGTTGCACTCGATGGAGAAGCATTTCCCTTTGGTAAACCAAGCCACATTACACAGAGGCTTGCGGCAGCAACTGACGATGCAATCTGCCCCGTCTTCCGCCAACTGGTCCTGCTCAAAGTACCCGGCGTTAAACAAACCCCGCGGAATTGCTTTGGTGTGTAGCCTGTCACGCATCGCTGACGGCTCGATTTTGCTTGGCTCGTCGCAAAACTCACTGGATGCAAACACTTAAATCAAAAAGATAATATACGCAAATTTTTTAACTTCTTTGGGAATGGGTCTGGTACCAATCTAATTGTGAAATTTGCTTCCTGAAATCTTGCTAATTGGGAAACATTTAAGACAGTTACTTAATTAATGAATTACTTAAACCAGTGTTACATTGGTTTAATTTGGTATTTTAATCGAAGTTTATCTATAACCATACAATTAAGGAATTTCATGATTTACAACTTCAATACACATTTCCTATGCATAAAGGATTTTGTCTCCTAAGTTTTGGGAATTTTTTCATTCTAATTGGAAAAAAATTGGAAAAGTATACCATATTTGGTATTAGGAATTAGTCCTTTTACTAGACCCTGTTAAAATAAGTACAACAAAATCACTGAAATTTCAGAACAAGCATACTTCAACAGTGTTTGACACTTCCGGGTGTGCTGAAATCCATGAATCATATTTTTTGGCTTGGATTGTCAGTGTGGAGCAGCAAAATAATTGAACTGTGTTGATCTTGTGAAATCATTTTGAAGTTTTTGTTCTAATTAATGTGGAAAACAACGGGATAAACTAAATACTTGCTAAGTGTTGAATAAAGTGTATTTGCCTCAAAATTTGAGCTACTGTTCAATGCAAAGGTTTTGGTTGTTGTTCTTCAGTAAATTTACTTCCTTTGTTTACTTTTAAACATTGTTTACATGCTTTTTATGTACCCAATTAACCATTACTGCCCAATTTTAAATACAACCTATCACCAATATCACTAATTTAAACATGTGAAGTCAATTAACAAATAGTACATATGAGTATGAGGTGTGTCGTGGGAAAACTGGGCTTAATGCATGTGCGTAGTGTCGTCCCTGATCAGCCTGTGCAGTCCGCACAGGCTAATCCTGGACGCCACTTTCCGCCTCGAATTTATGTTTAGAAGAGACTTCCTTACAACAGAAAATACTATAAAAGCGGAATGTGCCATCCTGGATTAGCCTGTCCGGACTGCACAGGCTAATCCTAGACGACACTTTACGCACATGCATTGAGCCCGGGTTTCCCACGACACGCCTCATATGTTCTTATTTTCAATGTGTGAACTTATTTAAGGTTCAAGTCGGTAAAACAAAATGCAACAAAATAACAACCTACATAAATTTGTGTACTCCCGTACATTTGTATGATATAATGCATAGCTGATATTAAGGTTTATGCGGTTGCCGTATCTTTCTCAATAAACAGAAAACTCTCCGAGGGGAAACAAATAAATGTGAAATCATTCGAATCATTCCGATCATTTCCCTTATTAATGAAACATCAAACATCAGATATGTCATTCACCATTGCTGCAAGAGATTAACCAAAGATATTATGTAATTAATGACTTGGAACAAAAACTGAGATGTATTGAAAATCGAGATGCATTACAGAAACTGAGACAGAAATTGCAAAAGAAATGTGTAATTAAATTCACAACATTGTTTAACGGATATTATTGTCGTCGGAAACAGCTGTATGTCTGGATTTGCTATTGAATTAATAACCTCAATGGGAATGCAACATCTGGATGACAATGCATATGCATTATGTAAAGCATGACTGATTGCGCAATAATGCCACACCATAGTCTAACAGACATATTTTACTTTGCATGAATAATTTGTGGTGTGTGACAAAAGTCTTCCATGTGGTCCTGTACCCATTTTGGGCCGACAAAATGGTTGACATTTGTTTTAATCGGCAGTATAAGAATTTTTCTACACAAAGTAAAGTGTAAATTTTGTTCAAAAAGGGCAAGTAAAAACGATCCCGGGTGCAAATAATAAATGCTGGAGACAGCCAAAAACAAATCAATGAGGTGTCACCAAAGTAAAGGTGCATTCAAAAAGACATGTTTGCAATCATTAATTAAAATGGTTGGGCACAACATATATATGAGGCGTGTGATAGGAAAACCAGGCTAAATGCAACTGCGTTAAGTGTCGTCCCGGATCAGCCTGTGCACAGGCTGATATGGGATGACACTTTCCACTTTTATGGTATTTTCTGTTTCAAGGAAGTCTCTACTAAACATAAATCCACTGTAGGCAGACAGTGCTGTCCACACTGGCTGATCCGGTACGACACTTAACGCACATGCATTAAGCCCGGTTTTCCCACGACAAACTTGTTTAAAATGCAATCACGTTAAAATATCAGGAACATTGACAAAAATCCCAGTCTCAGAAACTCTACAGTACGTTCACAGATTTTTGAGCCTCCTTATAAGAGTGTTTTTTTTTAGGGCCATGTTGGGGCCGAAATTCAGCCCCATTCCCCTGCTTAATGGTATATACTTTTCCCCGATATTGACCTTAAAATTCGCCTCAGAACATAAGCTTTATTTTGAAAAATGCACATACAGTAGATTTTGATGTCTTTTTTGCAAACAGTTTTGGAAAACTAGTTGCAATGCCATAATTGCGATGACTGTGCTATAAGGTAAAGTTTTGCTTTTTGTTTGATAATTTTCCTTCCAAGGATGATAAATGATGTTAATGCAGGCTTTGAAGACATCAAAGTTGTATGTACAAATAACTGCATGCAAGTCTTCCAACTGTTGGAAATCAAATTTTATCAATCAGTTTTTATGGTCATGCGCAAACTGCATAAGTTTGCTCAACATTGAATCAAAAATCGTGTGTGCAAGCCAATCATTGATAACTTGTTGATGTTTTTTTCCAAACACAAGGGGCAATAACTCTTGTGTTTCTTGCCCGATCATGCTTATATTCTACGTCACCTGTAGTTTTACGTTCATAGACAAACTGTAAACGATTGGTGACGATTGGATGAAAAATGAAGTCTCTATCATGAATAATGTCCATTTCTGCATATTTTTTTCACAAACAAAGGGCAATAACACGGGTGTTTCTGGTCCAATATTGCTTATATTCGACTTCATCTTTAATCTTTTGGTCATAGAAAAGCTGTGCAAGATTGGTAAAGATTGGATGAAAAATGAAGTCTCTATCCTGTATAATGTCCATTTTAGCATATGTTTTTCACAAACAAAGGGCAATAACTCTGGTGTTTCAGGTCCGATCTTGCTTATATTAGACTGCAACTGTAATCTCATGGTAACAGACAAATCTGCAAGATAAGTGAAGATTGGATGAAAAATGTCTCTCTCTATCCTGAATAATGTCCATTTGTGTATATTTTTTTTATAAACAAAGGGCAATAACTCTGGTGTTTGAAACACGATCTGGTTAAGATTGGATGGAAAATAAAGTCTATAGGTTGGAAAAGGGCACTTGTTGAACTTTTTTTGCATGAAAAAAGGGCAATAGCTCTGGTGTTATTGGTGTGATCTGACCCAATAACGATATCATCCGAGATTGTATGGTCTTACACAAACTGTGCGAGGTAGGTCAAGATTAAATAAAAAAAGGTAGTCCTTATAGCGACAACGGTCCAAATTGTTGACGGCACAATTACAACGAACGATAGACGCTGGACGCCGCACGAGAGGTCCCCTATACCAATAGCTCACTTCGTGCTCAGCTGAGCTAAAAACTGACCAAATCGGACAAAAAATTGACTAAGAGGAGTTTTCATAAACAATCCTCAAACCGAGTAAGTGTATAATCTAAGTAATCATTGTAGCAAAGCAATTAATAAATGTTTTATAACGAAGTAGAACATAAACCTGTGTTTATGCTATTCTAAAAAAATTCCCCTTTTGCCGTAAAATTCCCCGTATGAAGGGCCCAAAGGTGAAAAAAACACCGTTATTTAAATGACACTTCAGGCTATTGACATCTAGCTTTTATTCCAGTGAACAATTCAATAATCATACCAGTTAGCCTATTTTTCCCAGTCGATGAATAGTTTTCTGGCTCGATTTGACTTGGGAATTAAGAACATGCGAATATTTGCGAACTGATTCGGCCTACAAAACTGCCTTGACACTTTTCAGGCAATTGTGTTTGGCTAGTTTTGTTCTGAGTTTTCAACAGACATGTCAATTAACAGGTCTGTAAAATCCTATATTTTAACAATTTCACACAAATATTGCATGTACATGTACATTGTATGTTAGCTTAACCAGTAATAGAAATTGCCAATGGGTACAAATTTTTTAATATTAGTTGAAAATTAGGCATATTTTCATAAAATTATTATTCTGTGGGGAGATCAGTTCAAAATTAGATATTTTTGCAAAATCGAAAAAATCTTGCAACATATTTTTTATGAGTCAATTGAAGTTTATGCTAATTTTTTCTGTAATGGCAGGGAAAGGCTGGTTTGTTAACTATTTAAATAAAGTTACATATATGCAAATATATCTTCAGCATGACGATGAAGTACATTTTAAAACTGATCATACCAAAAGTGTTACACATTGCGATACATACAATTTTCATGTAAATCTCATGTAAATATATAGAATCAAAATATTTGTGATCATAGTTTATGATTAATAACAAGAGAGCAATGATGGCCCAAAGCGCTCACCTGAGGACTGGTACAGATGAAGACCATACTATTGTGACAGGTTTGAAAATTAAGGTACCTAAACAATACACAGAGGGGGATAGGATCGGTTCGTGCAATGGGCTATCTAACGTACGAGTTGGGTAGTGGATGTGCAGTGTTTGTGCTAATGGTTCTCAAATCATTTCTCTCAATATTCTTACCTGACTATTTTTCATTAAGTCAGTTACAATTTTGGAAAATGCAGAAACAGTAGATTCTGATGTCTTTTTCGCATACAGTTTTGGAGAAATAGTTGCAATGCAATTATTTCGATGGCTGTGCTATAAGGTAAAGTTTTGTTTTTTCTTTGATAATTTTCTGTCCAATGATGATAAATGATATTAATGCAGGCTCTGAAACCATCAATGTTCCATGTACAAATAACTGCATGCAAGGTTTGCAACTGTTGGAAATCAAATTTTATCGATCAATTTTTATGGTCATATGCAAACTGTGTAAGTTTGGTCAACATTGAATAAAAACTTGTGTGTGCAAGATAATCATTGATATCTTGTTGACGTTTTTATTCCACACACAAGGGGCAATAACTCTGGTCAGAACATCCTTATATTCGACTTCAACAATAACCTTATGTTCCTAAACAAACTGTGCACAATAGGTGAAGATTGGATGAAAAATTAAGTCTCCATCCTGAATAATGTTGATTTTTCTGTATTTTTTCACAAAGGGCTATAAATCTGGTGTTTCTGGCCCGATTTTACTTATATTCGACTTCACCTTTGATTTAATTGTCATAGACAAACTGTGCAAGATTGGTGATGATTGGATGTAATATGAAGTCCCTATCCTAAATTATGTCCATTTTTGCATGTTTATTTTCACAAACAAAGGGCAATAACTCTGGTGTTTCTGGTCCGATCTTGCTTATATTCAACCTTCACTGTAATCTCATGGTCATAGACAAAACGTTTCAAGATTGGTGAAGATGGGATGAAAAATGAAGTCCCGATCCTGAATAATGTCCATTTCTGTATACTTTCATAAACAAAGGGCAATAACTCTGGTGTTTGAAGCACGATTTGGCCCATTTTTGGCATCTGCTGTGATCAGATGGTCATACACAAACTGTGAAAGTTTGGTTAAGATTGGATGAAAAATAAAGTCTATATTTTAGAAAAAGGCATTTTTCCACTTTTTGGCATGAAAACGGGGCAATAACTCTTGTGTTACTGGTGTGATCTGGCCCAATTACAATCCCGTCCAAGAATTTAAGGCCACAAAAAAACTGTGCAAGTTTGGTTAAGATTGGATAAAAAGTTAAGTCTCCAACGTGAGAACGAAACAAATTGTTGACGGCACACTGAAGACGGAGGAGAGGTCCTCTATACCAATAGCTCACTGAGCACTTCGTGCTCAGGTGAGCTAAAAATATCATTGATAAAAGATAACAATTTCCTTTCCTTAAATTTCTGAGAGAAACAAGAAACGTGGAAACCACAAAAACCAAATTCTTCGAATAAAATGCATTAAAGTCAGCACAAAAATAAAATTTTTGGTAATGGTGACCTTGACCCCACCCACCCCATATGCAATCCCAAGCAAGGTATCTACATATGAAGTTTCATTAAAATATCTCGATGTGTTATCAAGTTATTTAACAGAAACTGTTTTTCTATTTTTAGTTACGGTGACCTTGACCTTGATCACACCCATCCCAAACGCAATCCAAAGCGAGGTCTTGATATAAGGTATCTATGTATGAAGTTTAATAGATATATCTCAATTCGTTGTAAAGTTATTGAGGGGAAACCGTTTTTCTATTTTAGTAATTGTGACCTTGACCTTGACCCCACCCATCCCATTCGAGGTCTATTTATAAGGTATCTATGTATGAAGTTTCATTAAAATATCTCAATTCCTTCTCAAGTTATTGAGCGGAAACCGTTTTTCTATTTTTAGTAACAGTGACTGGACCATGACCCCACCCCAGATGCAATGACAAGCGAGATCTTGATATAAGGTATTTATGTACTCAGTTGCATTAAAATATCTCAATGCGTTCTGAAGTTAATGAGCGGAAACCATTTTTCTATTTTTAGTAACAGTGACCTTGACCTTGACTCCACCCACCCCATATGAAATCCCAAGCATGGTCTCGATTTAAGTTATTTCAATGTATTGTTTCATTAAAATATCTCAATGCATTCTCAAGTTATTGAGCAGAAACCATTTTTCTATTATTAGTAATGGTGACCTTGACCTCAATATAAGTTATCCATGTATCAAGTTTCATTAAAATATCTCAATGCGTTCTAAAGTTACCTACGCATGCACGCCCGCCCGCCCAACGACATACGCCAATCTAATAATCAAAATTTTTCTTCGAAAATTTGATTAAAAAGCAATTCAAATACTTTATTAACTCCGTTTCAACCAGATGTGTTACAGGCACTGATGCTCCCATGATGCGTGTCTGGACACAGACAAAGGGCGAGTCGCCAACACTAATTTTTGCCTTCACAAGTTAATTTTCATTTACATTCGATAGTGGAAAGAAGATAAAGGGCCATAATTCTGCCAAAGTTGGTTTCAGCCCAAATTCCTTCGTTTACGATCACGTACACAGTAAGGTTCTTCAGCTGTGAAAGTTTGAGCGAAATCCGCCAAGTAGTTACAGAACAGTAATGTTGAGTCCACAAAATTTCAGAAAATACGATAATATTCTATAGTGGAAAAAACAACAAAGGGCCATAATTCTGGCAAAATTGGTCGCAACCAAAAATCTTTCCTACCTATCATCACCTACACATTAAGGTTCTTTAGCTGTGATGTTTGAGTGAAATCCACCTAGTAGTTAAAGCGGAGTTGAGTCCACACAATTTCGGGAAGTATATATTCTGTAGTGGAAACAAGAAATGTCTTTAAAAAAGACAATCGGCGTTGGAATTAATATTGAGATGTCATTTAAAAATTACCTAAACATACGGCCAAGATGATCGGTTACGTGACTTCTCAGACCCCAGATTTTTTGGTCCCCACCAATATTAGACTTATTGGACCCTAGATTTTTTTCGGCCACTATAAGAAAACTTCTCGGATCCAAAAGTTAATTTGAGATAAATTTATTAATTTACAAATAAAATAAAATTATAATTAATATCTATGCTGTGAAGAAACCAATCATACAGCTCCATGTTTCCACCAGTGATATATGAATAACCAAAATAATTTAGGTTAACATAATTATAATCTGAATTTGTCAAGCCAATTAAAAAAATTAACAAAATAATTTCGGGAATGAATTAAAATTATTATGTATCAGACGAGTCTATATAGTTATTTATAGTACCGGTAATATACCATTCATGTTAGTTATCTAATATAATAACGATTTGAAGTCAAATAAGCATTTATACTGTGTATCCCAATAAAATGCAATAGTAAGGGAACATTCAGCGATTTTTGAAATGTTAAGACTTTTTATTTGATAACGCAACATAAACATTCATAAGACTATGACGATTTTAAATTATATCAGTAGAAATATGATATATAAGGGGTTCCTGTGTATAATTAGTATTGCAAATTGTGTATTCATGCTACGCGAACAACAATTTGACGTACATGTATTCCGAATCTTCTTTCATAACATTTTACATGTATCTATAGAAAATGTAGCATTTTTTTATAGATTAAATAACATCTACTAGAGAAGTTGATAGAAAGATGGAATTATAAATAATCGTTAATAAATCGTAACCACAATTTTAATTCAAATTAACAGTAAGTTTATAAATATAAATTGTCCATTTATTGAAATTTGTAGGTTTATGATTCTCTGTACGCTATTATTCTTGCATGTACTAGTATATTAACACAGCTATATAACGGTTGCTAGCTACGCGCGCTATTTTTAGAATGACACTACTGTTTCTGGAATGTGATGAACTCGCTAGAATCAATGGGCTATGTGGAACGGCAACACTGTGACTTGAGATTTATGAATGGGAACATTGCACAATTGCTATTTATAGAGCATACAGCTTATATAAATGTAGGCTAAACAAAATAGTTATTTCGTTACGTGAATGAATATAGCATTCTGTTTATGGCATACAATGAGAAATATGTTCATAATTAGCCTCAGTTGTAGAGTAAATGTTGAAGATATGTGTATCACTTCCTTTTAACCGCTTACATGTATGTAAACAATTGTGTTAATTTTTAATCCCCAAAAGTATGCAACAGTTATTGGTATGCGTTAAACCATTGTTTGAAGTTTGCATTCCCTAGAATTAAGAAATTTGCCCAATTCTATTGGCATTCAATTTTCCCGCTGCATAATTATCGCAAGAAAATCTGGGTCAAAAGTGATCTTAGACAGCTGACATAGGGCCATAATTCGGGCAATATTTCTCGCAGCCAAAATTCCTTCCTTTACGATTTCCTACACATTAAGGTTCTTCAGCTGTGAAAGTTTAGCGAAATCTTCCAAGTAGTTAAAGAGGGGTTACGTCCACAAAATTTTGGAAAGTAGTGTTCTATAGCGGAAAAAATGACATAGGGCCATAATTCTGCCAAAATTGTCGCAGCCGAAATTCCTTCCTTCACGATCACCTACACATTAAGGCTGTTCAGCTGTGAAAGTTTGGGCGGATTTCAGTCCAGTCCACAAAGTTTCGGACGTACGTACGTACATATGGACAGACAAGTGCAATGCTTAATGCCTCCAACTTTGTGGGAGCATACAAACTATGCCCATATTTCATCATTTAGTCCTAAATGCATTCCATTCCCTTAAACTACTGTAAACACTCGAAATACTGAAAAAGTAACTATGTTATACATGCTTGACAGTCGAGAACATTGATGTCATTACTGAACCACATTTCTCTCGACATTGACACGGAATCCATCATTACCGGTTATCCAAGGCTGCCAAAGCAAGATAAATCCTCAAAACCTTTATTCCAGAAATTAAAACTGTCAAGTAGTGTTTGCAGGTTATGCTGTTGAATAAATTGTCATGATATTTAAGTGGCACAGAGGACATGGGACTGAAGTGCGGGATTATTTCCATGGAGGGGCATCTTAATGAGGTTTCTTGGAGAAAATAAATTGTTTTCTTGCCGAATAATGTTTTAGAGGAATTAGTTAAGAGGACGAAAATTCATGTAGTACCCTGGCATAATGAGGATCATTTTGAAACTAAAAACATCTCAAATGAAACTTTTTTGGATTACCTTGGATAATAATTTTCTGTTGCAAAATTAACCTTGCTTTAAATGAAATCTGACCATTGATTGTTGATGGAACTGCAAAACCATGTACCGGTACATTATAGATCTATATTGGTTGGCATGACATTTTGAGATTTTTCGAAAATGTATAATTATGAGGACACTTAAATTTGTGGATGTCAAATATTTATGTACATCTGTGTCCTGTGATTCACCGATCAATATTGTCCCCTAGGGAGGGAATGGCGGGCTGACCCAGGGGAATTTGACTAATTTTTGGGGGTCTAATTCACCACCCTAGAGCCATATATTTTTGTCTAGTGGAAGATGCTATTGGTGTATCAAATGGGCCGGGCGAATAATATTGCCGGGATCTAAAATCCGACCAGTCTATTTTCCCGGGACCCGGAATCATTTGGCGTGTCAAAGTCCTGCCCGTCAGGAATCGCTTTAAGTCTTAAGTCCGGTATATGCCCACCTCTGCCCCATGAGGGAAAACATTGATAGGTGCATGAGTATCTCGTTGGTCAGATGGCTGACATATGCCTGTCAATGTGTAACATGCCACTGTCTGACTGACTTTTAATGCTTTCCAACTGATATAAATGTATCACTTATATTTTCAGTTGCCATGCCAACCAGAATTCAGCAGTGGTAAACTTGCTTTGAAGAAATTTGATACAGGACCTTTAGGGGTGTGATTTTAGAAACAGTTTAGAGGAGGAAAATACCCCCCCCCCCCCATAGGGTTCACCAAAACAATTTACTGTTAAATAGGTCCCGAAACTATTTGTAAACCAATATCCGCATTGAAAAGTAGGCAATCAGTTGAAAGATAGAAGAAATAAACACCTGCTGTCAAAGAAGCATACTGTATTAACCCTTCTCAAAAAAAGCTGCGGTATTGGCGCCGTATTTTTTTCTGCGTTAAATGCGCATTAAATAGACTTTAAGTACATTAAGTGTATTTTTTCTGTACTTTTTCTGCATTTTTTACATGCACTAGAAAATACACTTTAAATACACTTAAGTGTTGTTGTTTTTAAAGATATTGTGTATTTTTCAAGGAGAAAAATACACTTTAAATGCACTTAAGTGTGTTAATGCAGGAAAAATGCAGGAAAAAAACAACTTTTTTTCTGTAATAAGTGTATTTTTTCTGCATTTTAAAGTGTATTAAATGTGTATTAAATGCAGAAAAAAATACTGTGCCAATACCGCAGCGTTTAATATGCATTAAATGCGTATTAAATACACTTTTTCGAGAAGGGTAAGTACACTTAAAACATATTTCTGCCCCAATATTTAGGAACATAAAAATAAGTCCAAAGTGTAATTGTAAGAAAGTCAAGGCGGGTGTGGTGTGCTAGTATATTATAACAAGGCATAAATTAGGCATGTCATGGGAAACCCAGGCTTAATGCAAGTGCTTAAAAGTGTCGTCCCCCATCAGCCTGTGCAATCCGCACAGGCTTATCAAGCTATTGTATTTGGATCCTACGGGTGTTCCGTTAGGGCCACTCATTGTTTCGCACATTTGACCTTTGGATTACAAGCATGAGAACGCAAGAACATGATACGAAATATATTGCGAAATCACGATGCGAAATTGTGAAATTACAATGCGTGGTTGTAAAATTAATATCGCGATCTCGTATTTTTTATTTTCGCGTTTTCGCTTGAGCATAGGTAGAAATTGCAACACAACGATATTCATATCGTACTCTCGCCTTCCGATTGCATATGCGCAGACAAGTAATTTCGGTGGATGCAAGATCGTGATATTAATTTCTCAACCTCGCATCGTGTTTTCGCATTCCAGACCTTTGGATATACAAGGGAGAAAACGCGAAAAACATGATGCGAGGACGCAAAATTACGATGCAAGATTGCGATATAAATTCGCAATCTCGCATCATAATCATGCAATTTTGCATCGTGATTTCGCTACTTTGTATCGTGTTCTCGTATTCTCGCGCTTGTAAATCATAGGTTGAAAGTGCGAAACACCGAGTGGCCCTAATGGAACACTGTAGGATCTAGATTTTGACAGGAACTGAGAACAATAACATCCACTTTAGCAATCAACCTCACAAAGCTCATCATTCTGTTTGACATGTTAAACTAGAATATTGAAAGAACTGATGGAAGTTTGCCCCCACCCCGTCCATACCTCTTTGACCTCGGATTGTTGCCTTGACTTTTAAAAGACCAGGGTCCGCTTTGGGCATGAAATATTTTAAATTCTACAAAATAAACAATTTAATAAAACAATGCTTTTTCATTGCTACACCAATACAAATAAATAGATTTAACACCTTTTTTCGAAATCAAACAAATATTAAATTGTCAACCATGTAAATTTTTTATTAAGTATGTTTACATATCTGATCAGTGTTAACTCATGCTTAATTGACCGATTTGGGATAAACGTGCACTATCTATGTGTTGTATTTAATAGCATGTACAGTTAAAAAGTTATCAAGCATGCACACTGATGCGTTACTACCAACAAATTAGGATATTTACCACTAATTCAAGTTTTGAAGTCTGTGTCGATGTCATAGACGATATCAACAAATATACATGTTTAGGCAATATAAAAACCTATTACGTCGTATCAACAACGTTATTGTCGTTCAGATAGGTCAGTATTGATCTATAACATACAGTTATTCTATACGCCCTCAATGTGGACGGTGTGTAATTCAGCTGATAATTAAAGTGACAGCAGTGAAAGTACATTGTCATCGGTGGCACATGTGATGTAAGCTGATGAAGTCAAAAAGTTATAAGACAAACAAAAATCCAATTTCTAACTCTGACATTTAAGTTTGACCTTTGGACCAGGTTAATGTGTGTTTAACGCCATCTCATTTAGGCAGCCATCTCATTTAGGCAAACATTTATGCAAAGAAATTTTATTTTGAAAATCCCTCAATCCATGGCCAAGTTATAGTCCAAACAAGCAAATATCCCATGTCGACCTTTGACCTCTAAGTGTGACTTTCAAATTTGATCTACAGACCTGGTTCATGTGTGCTTCACAAGCTTTCACTGAAGTTCATTCATGCCAAGAATGACATGTTCTTCCATCAATTTATTGCAGTTATCAAACCCGTTCTGAGGCATTATGTTAAACTGATCCATTTGGACGCTATTGCATTGTTGCAAGAGACCAACTGCAGTTTGTTGGCAGTAACTTAATATTTTTGCCCCCTCTAATTCAGAAACATTACGAACATTCTAATTCAGAAACATGCCCCCTCTAAAACAAATCAGAAACATGCCCCCTCTAACACAAATCAGAAACATGCCCCCTCTAACACAAATCAGAAACATGCCCCCTCTAACACAAATCAGAAACATGCTCCCTCTAACACAAATCAGAAACATGCCCCCTCTAACACAAATCAGAAACATGCCCCCTCTAACACAAATCAGAAACATGCCCCCTCTAACACAAATCAGAAACATGCCCCCTCTAACACAAATCAGAAACATGCCCCCTCTAACACAAATCAGAAACATGCCCCCTCTAACACAAAATCCTGTTTATGTTATTAGATATTTGTGTAGGGAAGATCAACGAACACTAAATGACTTAAGACTTGAGATACTATCTAGCAGTCTCAAACATCTACAGTAGATCTATATGAAGTTTAACAAGAGCACCACCTACGGGTGCTGGACGCTCGACCTTTTCATATTTGTTAGTACTATGGGCGTTTGTTTATATAATAAGTTTATCACTGTCATGAAGTATTTTGAATTTCAAGCAAATACCTCTTATAGATATTGAGAAATTTGACCTAAAGCAAAACATTATAAGTTGAAAAAAGGGCAATAACTCCACCAAAATCCTTGATATAGTTACCTCATCTTGTTTACAGAATGGGTTCACAACTGTGATCAAGTATTTTGTGTTTCTAGTCAATACCTTTAATAGATATTGTGAAATTTGACCTAAAGTAGAATTTCTAAAATAAAATAAAAATTACTCAAGCAAAGGCCTTGATAGAGTTACCTCCTCTTGTCTACCGAATAAGTTCATCACTGTGATCTAGTACTTTGAGTTTCAAGTCAATATAGGTATTGAGAAATTTTTCATAAAAGGGAACTTGAAGTCGAAAAAAGGGTAATAACTCCCAATAAAATCCTTGAAAGAGTTACCTCCTCTTGTCTGTAGAATGGTGTCAGCACCATAAATAAGTACCTTGAGTTTCAATTTAATGTCTGTCATAGTTATACACTTATTCGAGAATGCATGTCAAAGTCGTTGTCAGAAAAGTTGTTTTAAGCATATTACATTTACTAATGACAGTCACTGTAGATGTAAGATGGACCCATAACCCGATCACACCATGATTAACCTTGGGATGCTGAATACACATAGTACATTACTGCAGCAAAACTCTTAAGATTATTTTGATTATAAGGAAGTGTAAATCAGCGATACGGATTAAGTGAAGCCCTGGTGGGGGCGTAGGAAATCGACATACAGCAAAGACTGAAAACAGATGGAAGGTATAACACCATACATTGTACATGTATCATGGGTCACTTGTTTTTCTTATATGGTCATAAAACATGCCTATGGGTAATTTAGATATGAACAAATTAGCCGAGAAACATCAACATACAGTGAAAACTGATAGTCGGAAGTTAGTTTACTCTAGAAGAGTCTAGATCATGGGTCACTGAAATTTCTTTTATGGTTGATAAGGCGTAAACAAAATTATGTTTGTTTCAGGTTACCCGACCTACCCTAAAAAAATGCCCCGACCCTAGAAAATTGTATTGAGTTTGTCTTATTTACCTTTTTTCATAATTAAATGTTTTTTGGATAAATAAGTGTTTTGTTTTGATAGCATCCACTTATAAAAAATGTTTTAGGATATTACTGATATGAATTAAATATGTATTCAGTTTTAGATCTTCATTTTGACCTTTTACCAAATAAAAAACAAGAGGGCCAAATGGCCCTGGGTCGCTCACCTGAGTTTCATTAGTCAAACAATTTTCGATGTGTTAGATTTTTATACAGATATGGATATACTGATACGCACTGATGGAAATTTTGAAGTACATAATTGAAATTGAAGCTTTTTTTGCAATTTCACCTAGTGACCTAGTTTTTGACCCCACATGACCAAGATTCGAACTCGGCCGAGATACCATTGGAACAAATGTTCTGACCAAGTTTCATGACAATTGGGCAAAACATGTGACTTCTAGAGTGTTAACAAGCTTTTTCTTCAATTTGACCTAGTGACCTAGTTTTTGACCCCACATAACCCAGATTCAAACTCAGCCAAGATACCATTGGGACAAATGTTCTGACCAAGTTTCATGAAGATTGGGCCAAAAATGTGACTTCTAGAGTGTTAACAAGCTCCTAGTGACCTAGTTTTTCACCCCACATGACCCAGATTCGAACTCGGCCAAGATATCACCGAGACAAATGTTCTGACCATGTTTCATGAAGATTGAGCAAAAAGTGTGACTTCTACAGTGTTAACAAGATTTTTCTTCAATTTGACCTAGTTTTTGACCCCACATGACCCAGATTCAAACTTGCCCGAGATATCATTGGGACAAATGTTCTGACCAAGTTTATGAAGATTGGGCAACAAATGTGACTTCTAAAGCGTTAACAAGCCTTTTCTTCAATTTGAGCTAGTGACCTAGTTTTTGACCCCACATGACCCAGATTCGAACTCGGTCCAGATATCATTGGCACAAATGTTCTGACCAAGTTTCATTAAGATTGGGCGAAAAATGTGACTTCAAGAGTGTTAACAAGCCTTTTCTTCAATCTGACCTAGTGACCTAGTTTTTCACCCCCACATGACCCAGATTCGAAACTCAGCCGAGATATCATTAAGACAAATGTTCTGACCAAGTTTCATGAAGATTGGGCAAAAAATGTGACTTCTACAGTGTTAACAAGCTTTTTCTTCAATTTGACCTAGTGACCTAGTTTTTGAAACCACATGACCCAGATTCAACCTCGGCCGAGATATCAATAGGACAATTGTTCTGCCCAAGTTTCATAAAGATTGGGCAAAAAATGTGACTTCTAGAGTGTTCACAAGCTTCTTCTATAGCCATATACGGAAAACTGCCCCGCCCCCTGGCGGCCATGTTTTTCAACAGATCGGAATCATTTTCCAACTCGGCCAAGATATCATTAGAACAAATGTTCTGAGCAAGTTTCATGTTGATTGGGCAAAAAATGTGACTTCTAGAGTGTTCACAAGCTTTTTCTTCAATTTGACCTGGTGACCTAGTTTTTGAGCCCACATGACCCAGTTTCGAACTCGGCCGAGATATCATTGGAACAAATGTTCTGACCAAGTTTCATGAAGATTGGCCAATAAATGTGGCCTCTAGAGTGTTCACAAGGTAAATGTTGATGATTCACGAGTCACCACTCACAATTCATGACAGACGACGGACAAAAGGCGATAAAAAAATTTCACCATGAGCACATTGTGCTCAGGTGAGCTAAAAGTAATAATACAAAACAAATCTCGACCTACCTACCCTAATTTTTTTTGGCCATGTAAACTGAAATAAACATTTTTTGTTACGCCTGAACAATTCAACATGCTTTTATTGCTTCTGGGTAGTATAATTTTTCATACTTCATTGCATTTTAACTGCCTGTATGTTTATGTCTCAGTTCAGTTCAATGATTTTTCACTATAAATATATCTGTATATGTTCATGAACTTTGGTTGGAGTTAAAATGTAGCTAAACTTCATAAAAGTACATGGAGACATTCACCATGTACTGATGGCTGAGTGCAAAACTTTTCATAATGCAGTAACAGCCATTAGGGGAAATAATGGCAGGTCCCACTGGAAAGGGTATCCATGTCATACGGACCCATTCGAAGGGTAAAATCCATGTCAAAATCCATGTCATACGGGAAATAATGACAATTAAGAAATAACAGAATTCAATAAAAATTGTTTATATCACTTTAATATCCCACTACACAATCTACAAAGGTTGTTTTTTTTCTTAGTTTTAACCAGAAAAAAGTGATAATTCTGTTGTTTTCTGTTAATCAGACATCAAGGAGGGGATTTTAGTTTTAGGGGGGAAATATAGACTCCAGGGTATGGTGAAAGTGACCCAATTTCAGCCCCAAACTGGATTTGAGTAGATTTTCAAATGACCCCTTAGCAGGGATTATCCTAGAGGGCGACATGGGCGTAATCGTCGCTCTATGGTGTCTGACTTCGCCCTGTGATCTGATCAAAGCGAAATCAAAATCGCAGAAAATTTTCAATACTAATGCTTATTCCTCTAATCTTATGCCCACTACTGTCATGGTTTATCTGATTGTGGAGATAACGATGCTTCAATTATCCATAATCGATCTGTTGACAGCGTGGGAAAGTTTGTTACACATCACTGACCTGGCATTGTGTTAATCAATCAACCAATCGGCCAAGGTTATTCCAATTGCGGTTCCCGACTTCGCTTACTTACTTTCAAAGTAAATCTGTTATTAGCAAAGGCTGTCGGGAACCAAGAAAGTGAGTGCACACTGGGCGATATGATCAACCGGTTTACACTAGAATTTACAGTCATTCAGAGTTATTATTACCGTTTAATTACTGTAAAAGAACTTATATTCAGGCTATGAATATTTGCTGTTTGCTTAATTGCGATGTTTGACCTTAGAACTGACAATTAATTTAAAATTAAAACAAAAAGATACACTGATCAATTATTTTCCATTTCCGTAATTAACACAATCGTAACAAACACCGCATGTGAAAGTAACAGATAATTCCCATTTTGTAGTAAATGACGTCATCCAAACAAAAGCATTGATACCATTACAACGTTATTTCATTCTCCTGTGGTTTCTTTGTTCTGACGCCGACTAACGGCTGGAAAATTATGTTGCACGATTTCCACGTGCAGCTTGCTGACAACCAAGCGGTGTACAATACCGGTACTTGTCTACCGGAGCGATGTATAACATGTAGCGTTATTAGGAGAAATATCAAGGGCGTTAATAATTTACATTGTAACATTTACTCTTTATATCATGACATTATTTTAAAGGAAACCAGTGACTGCCTTATGAAGTGTAAGGATCAATTGTCATAAACAAAAACATGAGTGCTTGTTTTTTGAAAATACTGCTTCTAATGCCAATCAAACTTATTAAGCTATTTTGTGTTTATCTTTCATTACTACAGGTTGTAGTCTTTGTAATTAATTAATTATACATAATTCAATTGATTGATGGGCTAAATAGCTGCTTTACGCGCCACGTCAGTTATCGATAAACTTCTCCCTGAATTCGGCAAAAGGAGAAGTCACTTCTCCCTCAAATTTTGGGCTAGGATGATCCCTGCCTTAGCTTACAATTTTTAGGGGTAAAAATGAACATGTTCAGTGATCAAAAGTCACAGGAATTTTGTTTTAGAATATATGTTAAATGCTGTGCAAATGGTATTTTGTGTTAAAAGGTTCAGAACTTGAATATTTTGCAATAAACCACCATAAATATGATATGAGGAGCGTTGTGGGAAAACTGGGCTTAATGCATGTGCATAAAGTGTCGTCCCGGAGTAGCCAGTGCAGTCCGCACAGGATAATCCAGGACAGCACTTTCCGCCTTCAGTGCATTTATGTTTAGAAGAGAATTCCTTGAAACAGAAAATACCGTAAAAGCGGAAAGTGTCATCCCGGATTAGCCTGTGCAGACTGCAAGGCTAATCCGGGATGACACTTTAAGCACATGCATTAAGAACGGTTTTCTCACAACGTGCCACATATAATAAATATAATTGTCTAGTGCTTTTAAAGTTGGCACATCAAACATAGTTGATCAAAATGATGCATGGCCAATTGTTTGCTTGAGTAAAACTTTGTAAACTGCAATTTGTTTGCATCAAACAGCAGGACCAGGCATTGATTAAAAATCACTGCTTAAAACAATCACTGTGCACATACTGCACCTATCAATATTTTCCACCAGGGGGGGAGCGGTGGGCAAACCCAGGGGAATTAGACTTATTGTACTTTGGGGGGTCTAATTCCCCATCCTAGAGCCAAGCATTTTAGTCTAAATCCCCTCAATGGGGGATGCTTAATTGGTGTATCAAATGGTCCGGGGGCCAATATAACCAGGATCTAAAATCTGAACAAAGTATATTTCCCGGGACCCGGAATCATTCGGTGTGTCAAATTCCCGCCTATCGGAAATTGCTTTCAGTCTAAAGTCCCGTATATGCCCGCCGCTATTGATAGGTGCATAAGTAACCACTCAGCTATTGGATTATTTTGCTGCTAGGTTTATCAGAACAAAACAGAACTACAAATATGAAGTGCAATCCACAATAAAACGTAATTTTTTAACAAAAACAGTACTTATTCGGATAAAACCATCAACCTGAGACTTACCTGAGCTCGCAAGCAAGATCAGCACCCACAGTTGTCTTCCCCTGGCCACACCGTTTGTAGTCATCGAGATCATTTTGTGAAGTCTTATTAACCAAAACACAATCTACATTTTCTGCGATTTTCCTTAAAATTCCTGACAAATTCTTCAAGTTAACACCGAGTTAGGAAATTCATAAGAAACAGCACAAAAGTTATTTCCATTCTCTCTAGCATTTATTCCCGACTGAATTAAAGAAAATACAAGTCACTTGAACAGCAAAGCACTTATTAAAAAGAACTTCCAGGCCAGTGAAAGTAATACAATATGTCTCGAGACAGATGCAAATTTCAAAGGCTGTTTGTCACCTTGTTAAAGTTATTGATGCTACTACAGTCTCAAAACATACCGGTTTAATTTATACTTCTTATTTGCTCGAATTGTTCCTCTTCAAATCACTCCATACACCGACTTCTCTTCAGTAACTCCCACATTTTAAACAGACAATATTGCGCAATCCACTGTAATCTCAATGAAAATAGACCACAATCAACACCAAAAAATATGTAATCCAGTGTCCAAGCAAGTTTATTTGATATATTATATTTCCCTTTTATACAAAGAGATAATATAAATATACTTCAGCTTTTGACAGTATTTCTACTCCTGTTTCAAAATTTACAACCAAGTAGAAAAATTGGTAAATTATATCCTCATTTTATACAATAAGTGGGTTCTGCAGCATTTTACACTGGTTCTTATTTCGTTAACTATTCCTGCTTGGATGTTTACCGTGGCTGCATGCAGTTTGATAAATTGATAATTTGCATAATGACTACACTGTTATCCACACGATTTCATACAACCTCGATCATGAGAACCTTTCAACCTGTTTATCAACTGATTTCAGTGGGGTAACAGCTGGTTTCTAACACCTGAAAATAAATAGAAAAACGTATATTTTTTGGTGATTGAACAATGTGTATTGTTTAAACAGTTTTAAAGCAATTGTGACATGGGTGTGATTTCACGTGCCCTGCCACCCCACAAACGATTCGAAAATAAAACAGCACTTTTTTACAGATCTATCAAACCTAAGCATTAGTTTATGAAATTCTGCTTCAATATAAAGGTAACAGTTGAAAGTTGGAAGAATCACGCCATTGTATCCAACACGCATTTATCACATGCTATACCTTGTTTTCCGTGTAATACAGCAATTACGAATATTTTTATCACATGCTATACCTTGTTTTCCGTGTAATACAGCAATTACGAATAGTTTTATCACATGCTATACCTTGTTTTCCGTGTAATACAGCAATTACGAATATTTTTATCACATGCTATACCTTGTTTTCCGTGTAATACAGCAATTACGAATATTTTTATCACATGCTATACCTTGTTTTCCGTGTAATACAGCATTTACAAATATTTTTATCTTACACATGTGTAAGATAACATTTAGAGCATTTTCATTGGCTACATATTCTTTAACTGATCAATCGCATGACGTTATTTTGGTGAAATGACGTCGTCAACATGATATGACGTCACATCAGTTCACAACTTTGAGGATTTACCAACTTATTTTGGTAAATTTGAAAGGTTTTAATGCGTTTAAAAGCATGTGATAAAAAAGATCTAACACTCATTGTCATTTCATACCATATTTTATTAAACTCGTCCAGGAAATTCGTTAGCAAGCTTGCCAAAGGCTCGTTACTAACAAAATTCCTGAACTCGTTTAATTAAAGATGTTCGCAACAAATTCCTTCATTTTTTTTCCAACGACAGATTTTCTTAAAACTTGGCACAACATGCATCAATGTATCCTAAAACTAATCCTGCCTTTTTCCGGAAATATTGAATTTTGAATACGGTACCTGTCAAAGCCTTTTTTTCAGTTTGTTTTACTTAGAATGTTGAATAATATAAAGCGTTGTTATTCAAACAAAGATAGAGATTTTTAAATGCATCTTTTTTTTAAATGTTTTGTTTGGTAATATACAAGTGCAGTTTAATGATAAAACACGCTTTATCTACAGTTATCATTTAACAACTGACTTGTAATGGACACTTAACAAGGTTAATTATGCATTAAATATGCCCGTGAAAACATCAATAATTTATCAAATATACATGTACAAATATCTTTTTTCCAAACGACAGATTTTGTTAAAAGGTCCCACATACATGCGTCACTGTATACTGAAACTAAAACAGTCTTAAAAAATTGGGGTCATCTGCATTGTTCCGGAAATACTGGGTTTTGAATACGGTACCTGTCAAAACCCCTTTTTCAGTTTGGATTTTTATCAATGTTCTAAGTATATAGGATAGTTTTTTTCAAACAAGGATATGGTTCTTTCCACTGATATGTTTGTACATGCTACTTTTGGCAATATACATGTGTATGTTGATAAGAAAAACGCTTTACCTACATTTACTGCTTAAATAATGAATTTGACTGGGCATTTAAGCGTGTCAAATGGGAACTTTTAATGCTTTCTGAAAGTTCATTTTATCAAATGTATATTTTGTTCCAAACGACAGAGTTTCTTAAAATTTCGCACATACATGCATCCGTTGTATACTTACACCAAAGCATTCATAAAAAGAATGGCTCACCGAACTTGTTTGGGAAATATTGGATTTCATATAGAGTACCTGTGTAGCCTTTATCCTGTTTCGTTTTAACGTACATAAACAACGTATCCATAGAATGGAGATATTTAATGGATCTTTTCTGAACTAAATTTGTTTGGAAATACATTGCATAAGTGTGTTTTTGATTATTATATATGCTTTTTGAACTTTTACTATCACAAATATTTATTTTGAATGGGCATTAGAGATGAAATTAGTATATTGTAACCTATATACAATAAAGAAAAAAAGCAAAAGGAGAAATTAACCTAACTATTTTATTTTTGTTGCGAACGTCTTTAAATATGGTATGAAATGACAACTCGTGTATATAACAGTTATGCAACAACTTTCAACAAATATTTGTAATAAAGGCCCTGTCACACTGTGGCGATTTTTAGCTACGAGTTCTGGCCAGTTGTGACTCACCACAATTCGCCTGTTGTAGTGTAGATCTTGTACAAATGTCGTTCTATGTCACAATGATGTCTCATATCATCTTGAGTCGCGAGAACTCATCAAGTAGCAGCAAGAATTTTAACCCATTTAAAATTCTCGCTGCTTCTCTGCGACTTTTTTCTCGTACACGTGTCGAAGACATGTCAAAGGAATCTCATGTCTGAACGTTTCGCCGTATATTATCGTTCTACAAAATCACACAAGTTTGCTGCGAGTTTAGGAGACTTGCCTACTACACATACTCGTGCAAATGTCGTCATAAGTCGTACAGACTTATCCACACTCGTACATTCTCGAAGACAAGTCTTCGATTGTCGAAAAGATATTGTTCGCATATTATACTTATATGCTGAAGAGAACTCAAACAAATGTTGTCTGTAAGCAATTACGCAACCAACTCGTCCACTTTACGGCCAGTTGTAAATCGCCAGAACTCAAACAAAACTCGAAGCTCAAATTCCCCACAGTGTGACAGGGCCTTAAGGCAGAAAATCTAAGTCTTTAATCATTTCAACGAAAAGACATGTGAATCGATTTGCGAATAACCTATGGCAATAGTCATGACGTTTCTAAACGTTAATGTTGTGAAGGTAAAATAATATTTAATTTTTTGGGAAAGTTTTTTAAAAGTTCGTCTGCAACATGGATCCGAAAAGAAAAATGACACATGACTAAACGCAATACTCCTTAAGCTAATTCTGGTCAGGTTTTACCAAAGATTGTCCGAATAAAATATGTTAATAGAATAAAGATGGGAGAAGTTGTTTAGTTGGTGAGCATATACAATGGAACTACACAATTTAATAACATGTACTGCACTTTGTGTACAGTCGCTAAAAGGTGCAATGGTATGGTAAAAAATGCACACTGCACACATTTTCAACATTCTACTTACTCTAGCTAGACATGCTTCTAAAAAATACAAAGTTTAAATTAATTGTGTATATATATATAATTAAGAGTTAATTGCATTATTGCCTTACTCATCTTATTAACTGACTGCTTATATTCCCCATTTGAATAAATGAAAATTTTGAACTCACACATTTAACTTTGGAACTCATAGATTTTTAGACCAGCGAGTCCTAGGACTCATGACTGTGAAATTGTAAAAAAATCACTGTCAGAGGGGCAGCAGGGGGGAACCAAAAAGGTGCAGGGTGCAGCACCCTGTTATTTCGCTCTGGATTTTTCACTATCTTATTGTTTCATGACACAAATGAACACAGAAAAACAATATCGTTTTTATTGCGTCGGAAAAGAAATAGATCAATAAATGTAAATACGGTCCTATCTACAAATGGGCAAAGCTGTTGTACTGGAAATGTCAACAATGTTTAAGATACAAGCATCTTGCGCTGGAAACTGTGGTCAACAGCTTGTGAATAATGCCATCTGGCACTGATTATAACATGGGGAATGCAAATTAAACATTGTTACTCATATTTCTTTTTATGGAAATTTCCAACAGCCTATATGAATAGCTTCAGATAACATAACATTGTACATTTCAGAAATTGTTATCAGACTTTGTTTGGATGCCCAGACTTCAATACAATTAAATTAGATTTGTGTACATGCTGCCTATCTGTGTATAAACCATAAATACAGTCCAATTGTATGTATTGTATAATGTTGGAGTGTAAACGCCCATTTTGAAAAAGATTTAAATTTAGAATTAAGCATACCATACAATTATTCTAAATTCAGAGGTCTGTTTTCCTTTTTAGAGAAGAAAGAGTACACAATGTTTAACTTATTATAATGTTAATTTTATTATTGTTTTGTCTTCGAATAGTCGAGCAAATAAAATACGACATTCTGTCAATTTATTGTACATCAATGTTCAAAACACATTTTAATGATAACACTTCTACTTTGGATGTATTAACAATTTAAACGTTTAAAGTTTTACATGCCTAGCTTAACATAGTTGTACATTGATTAATGCAAGCTAATGTAACCTAAAATTTGATGATGTTATGATTTTAATTTTTATTAATTTATGTTATATATGAAAATTTGTGAGATTTTCTAATATTCAATATTATTCATAAACTATCTAGAAAACATGAACCTGTAAATGTTTAAAGTTCAAATTTATATATTATCCTACTAGACAATCGTTATATCTGTAATATAGTCTTTACAATATTACATAATATAATTTGGGTTGCATGCAGACACAATCTCATTAAAATCATCTACAGTCTGACGCTACTATATTATCCGCTGACTGGGTCTGATGACTGCGCATTAGGGATCATGACCTTTTTAGGAGCCAATCAAACTGTTGCCTTTATAATCTTGCGGTATAACTTCATATATAAACCACAAATACTTTGCACGAAATTAACTTGAACTTTGGATGTTTACACTCCGAAGGTACCACTATACCCACTTTTACACCAGTGAAAATTAACTGTAAATGATTTATTCCCGAGGATCAGCTGGAAAGGCATAACTTTTCAAAAACCGTGGCCAAACATTGCTGTGCAAAAGGCAATTTCATTGGGCGCAGCAGGGCTGAATGTTTTATTGTTTGGAAGGTCATTTGAACGTTACTTGTGATACGATGTCTTCAGATCCTAACAATGTTAGGATTTGATTTTAATGAGATTGCACGCAGACCTTACAATTTATACAATGCATATTGTTGAAAGGCTTCTTAATAAGACTACAGTTCAGTAGTGATAAAGGAAATGCAAAGTTGATTAAACACATTAATATATAACATCCAGGGGCCTTTATCTTAAACAATTACCTTAAGTCATACATGCCATAATTTTTCAGGCCAAAACGGGACATTGACAAAAAATCGGCGGGACATTAGACATTTCAGAGGGATACCTTAATATTGTTATTTTGTTGGTCCATGGGTCGCAATGTTCGTATTAAAATTCTCATATCATTCATGTACATAATATATGTATACACTAATTAAGGCTAACACGTTTTCATTTTTTTAAAATGTTTAAACAACATAAAATAAACGAAACGTCACCGTTTTTACAGTATAACATAGCCTTTTAAAAGCAAAAGTGTAATTGTTGTTGCGAAACTGAAAGTCATAATTCTTTCCGGTTGTTTATATCCAGTGCGCATCCGATTCGCGCAATGATGCCACATTCAAACCCACTTTTCTTGTTGTTCTCGAATCATAAGGTTACACTCAATCTAGTTACGGGGCCTTTTTGTTCGATAAATAATGTTCTTACGAGCATTTTGTTTAGTGCTTCAATTTTTTTAATCGTTACCACTGTTGAACTCGTAGTACTGATTGGATAATTAATGAAGTATAAACATCTTGACATAAAAACATGTATATTATATATGCTTTGATCTTGCAAAAACGGCGGGAAAGTTTCCTCGTGCACGTCATGCCAACGTGCGTCAAATGTTAAAATGCACATTATACGTTTTGCACTTTGTGTAAAGCTTTTGTTCTGCAAGAAAAGCAAGCGAAAACTATGCTGACTTTTAAAACGTCACGTCATCCGCATGGAAATTGTGGGTGTATTAATTGCCATTCAAAAACTGTAGTGCAGAGAACTGTGAATTCTTTACTTTTGAATAAAAGTTTCATAGATTAGGTTTCTGTATGGCGAACATATGCAGATGACATTTCCTCTTTTAACAATGAAAAACAAAACAGACATAACGTAATTGTCGTTCAGATAGGTCAGTATTGATCTAGGACATACAGTTACTGTATACACCCTCCATGTGATGACTAACAGCAATTAGCGACCGCGGATTATCTGACCACCGTCCCGCGAAAGCGTGACAAAGGTTTAATAAACCACTGTTTGGGTTATCATAACTGCTCCTCGTCGACACGCGGCTAGCTGGCATTGTTGTCATAGGGACCAATTAAGGGTTTAACGATAAGAAGAAAAATGTTGACCCAATGCAACTTTTATTGCACATTAACATCAATGTTTGTGATTGACCGAGACAAAATGCATCTGAGCAGGACGCCGGGACAAACCTTGCGACAGCGGGACAATCCCCGCGATACCGGGACGTATGGCATGTAAATACGAGATCGTTAAGAGACTGCTATGATACCGCTATTTCATTACCCAAAATCACATCTTAATACTATCCTAAAAATAACCTTAACTTGTGATCTCGTAAAGTAATACACGCTGACCTATTGATGTAATTTTGCAATTTAGATAGTTTTGTTATTTGTTTGTTGATGAGTTTTGTAATTTTAGCAGTGTAAATTGCTGTCAAAACACCTAAGGAAACGTTCATAAAACATAGAATACGTGGTTTCATCTTATTATTAAAAGAAACTTTTTTCTTCTGATCAATCACAAATACACTTAATTATCACGTTACATGTATACATGTGAAATTTGTGTCACATATTAAATGTCAATGTTTGGTACTAATGTCATTTAAAAATTATACGCAACTGTAGCTGATTAGGTTGATAAACTAACTGTTCAAGGCATATCGGATACAGACATATCATATAAAACATTAGCAGGGCAGAAGAGGCATCAGCTAGAACGGTCCCAAAGCATCTGCAGCATGTTTTTAATCTGCGTATTGTACACAACACGTTTGTTTAATGTTAACACACAGCCAAAACATACCTATCGCACATCAACACAAGTTTTTCACGCAGACAGCAAAGGTATCTTTGCAGCAACACAAATATCAACATATTTTTCTTCAAGATCCTACATGTCTTGGTGTCAAACATTTCAAATTGACATGTACATCAGGGAAATACATGTGAAATAAAGAGATAATATTGAAAATGACTACCTCATGCCAAAAGCATGATAATAATCTCAGTCATTTATTAAACGCACAATCATTGCGCCTCGAGGTCACTGTGCGATAACCCTACTTGTCTTGCGGCGACCCTGATGTGTCAGTTTCATTCCTGCGGTGCCAGTACGTTAATGGCAAAGGAGCCGTACATGCTACGAAAGAAGCCATATGGTGACTGCAAGTGCACCATGTATGCTTGCAGTAGGCAAATTTGTAGCTAAAAACGTAGGATTTCCGTATGTTGACTGCACGACCATGTGTTTGTGGCACTTTTGAGGTCGACAACAAAAACGCATGTGAGCAGTGCAGACATCGTATTTGACAAAAAGCTTGCCGTAAGGCCGCCACAACCCAGTAATGACCGATTTCGACAACTAGAATTTGTCATCTAATAATTGACATATTTCGAGTTTAACAGTTCTTCTATCTAGCCGATACGTGCTGGTTAATCAGAGGTCAAGCTAGTCTAAAATTTTTGGGAGAAGTCACTTATACCCAAAGTCAAATTAGGAAGAAGTGGTAAGAAGTTAAGAAGAAGTAGTGTTTCCTTTCTATTTCCATCTTCTTATTATTAATGATGATTATTACTATTATTATTATTTATTTTATTGTATTTTTTGTATATAATTTAGTATAATTATCGATTTTATTTTTTATTATTAATATTATTATTATCTATTTATTAAGACGATTTTTGCATATTCTTTACTTACTAAAAATACCAAAATACAAAGGCTTTGTTTTAAAAAAATGAAAATACGTAGTTACAGAGCACATTTTTTTACTGTTACAAAGTATGTTAATAAACTGTCATAAAAAAATCATTCAAATGCTAAAAAGATCGCTAAGTTTTTGCACTACGAAAGTTTTACACAAAAGGTAAGATTTCAAAGTTCTTTCACTACGAGGTTTTTATTCCCAGATGACATGTATATATTTATTAAAGCACATGGTCGATACACGCAAGCTTTCCATGCGTGGAACGTGATGTTATTTGCCTCAGCATAACTTTTGCGCGCTTTTCTAGAGAACAAATAATTTACATGAAATACACAGACTATTAACAAAAAAAGTGTTTACGACGCTTAAACACTAAAACTGGATGATAAATGTTATGTAATAATTCAACATCTGAATTTTGCGTAATCAGCTTTGGAAAAATATTTTACACGAAATTCAAAGGAAACTTATTTAAAACAGTGACTTTTTTAGGATTTAAACTAAATGTGGATATTATCAACAACGGGAACGGATGAGTAAATTGTGTCTACTTTTTATGTTCGGGAATAAGCATACTCCAACTGGTGCAAGTGTACTTACTAATGTTGGTTACATATATATTATGCTGATCGGTAGATCGTTAATGTCATTGGCAAGCGAGTATGTTTTAATTGGTCAATCAATATCGATTTATCTGAGCGATAAAACTCCGCCTACAGGGTGGAGCTACTTATTGACATGGCAGCAGCTAAGGAATGCAGGTGCTAAAACATGTTACATGTCAAAATTTTGGGCGAAGTTAAAATTGATCTTAAGACAGAGCGAAGTCTGAACAAAACAGGCGACTACTTCGCCCTAGTTGCCTTCTAGCGTGACCCCTGTTAATTATATGCCATACACATAATCTTAAGGTTTGTTCTTGAATGGACAAGTGCAACCCTTAATGCCTCCCACATCATGGAGGCATAAAAATGTGGTACACTAAGTTTAAATAATTTTATTACAGCATAAGAAATTCTGACATGACCTGCTACCAAACACAACTTCACAGATCACTATGAGGCTGATTTTGAGCACATAACTTAAGGTATGGTTTATATGGGTGTTTACAGATAATAAAAAAATCCGCTAAGGTAAAGGTATGGTTACGAGAATTATAGCCTTAAGGTTTCTTTCTGATAAAGGCCCCTGATACTTCAGTTACGAATCTGTCCATGCTTACCCAACTTCAGTCTTAACTGAAATAATGACAGTCAACAAATTGGCTAACAAAGGTTTCATAAATAAAATAATGTCACAAGGCATACAATTCACTACACACATACATTTTTGCATAAAGACTACACATCAAGGATATTACGCTTAACAGTTCTCTAACTGGCATACCTTTTACTGTTGACACTAAATTACTAGTTGATAAAACTGTTGAAAATTTAGTAACCAGTTACCAGAAGCTGACCTACAGGTGTGTAAAACGTCTTCAGTTTTGTCGCAAAATTTCAAAGGTCAATAAATAGCGTAAAGTGAAGAAAATAACAGAAAGAGAAATGGCAAATCACCACTATATTAGTATTGCAACTGCAGGTTATCAACCAGAACATCCAATTCCCATAGGGTCCCATTATAAAACGGCAAACTTTCCAAGCATTTTTCTAGCATTTCCTTTATTTCAGATCGTGCAAGCCTGGTATCGATTTAAAGATCAATATGTCCTCTTCCAACATTTGCAATAAAAAAGATATGTCATGTTTCTTCTAAGAAATTGCATCTCACTTGAATGCAGGCACCGGTAGAAAACAGGGATTCGGCAGTCATATTTCGACAAAAGCCCCATACCACAGTAAACACACCCCAAAAGTTCACCTTTCAAGTTAGCCTCCAATGAAATGCACCAAAATGTTGCAGACACGCATAGGATAATAGAAATAACCACAAAAGGCATGTCTGAGATACCTAAATGGCTATCATGCCAGAAGAGAAGAGGAACTCTTTAGTAAAAGGCACTACTTTTGAATGGACCACGGAGGGATACACAATGATTTACTGGTATCTAACCTTAAAGAAAACTCAACATTTTGCTATCATGAAAAAAAACTCTTCTACACCATTAATAACCTACATGTACCACAAATGCAAAATTTCAGGTTCATCCGCTAAGTAGAAATGCCCCCAAAACGCATTTGAGAATGACACATGATAAGCCATCTGGCTTGCGCTTCAGTACTTGGATTGTATGGGGAGCGTGAACTCAAATTCGCACCTAAATCAAATAAACCAGTCAAAATACCAGTTCATTTAGACCTATTTTAATGCTATGGACAGTAATAAGGTATAAAACGTGTAATATTCGCGTCGTATAACATGATTCGATGTGCTGTGAGCTGCAGAAGGCGAGTTTCCGTACTTTTTTCATTTTTTTACCCGAAAAAACAGGTTTCGCTTAAAAACGTGTAGATAACGTGTCAGTTACAATATTATTCACATTTAATTCCGTGAAAAGTAATACACACAATAAAATAACACAGTTTACATGGTGATTTTATGTATAAGTGGACCCTAAAGGGCCGGTCCCTGGTTTTCTTAAAGGTTACAAACCAGTAAATCCAATTCCCATAGGGTCCCATTACAAAAACGGCAAACATTCCAAGCATTTTTCTAGCATTTCCTTTATTTCAGATTGTGCAAGCCTGGTAACAATTTAAAGACCAATCTGTACTCTTCCTAAATTTGCAATAAAAAAGATATGTCATGTTACTTCTAAGAAAATGCATCTCACTTGAATGCAGGCACCGGTAGAAAACAGGGTTTCGGCAGTCATATTTCGACAAAAGCCCCATACCACAGTAAACACACCCCAAAAGTTCACCTTTCAAGTTAGCCTCCAATGAAATGCACCAAAATGTTGCAGACACGCATAGGATAATAGAAATAACCACAAAAGGCATGTCTGAGATACCTAAATAGCTTTCATGCCAGAAGAGAAGAGGAACTCTTTAGTAATAGGCACTACTTTTGAATGGACCACGGAGGGATACACAATGATTTACTGGTATCTAACCTTAAAGAAAACTGAACATTTTGCTATCATAAAAAAAACTCTTCTACAACATTATTAACCTACTTGTACCACAAATGCAAAATTTCAGGTCGATCTGCTAAGTAGAAATGCCCCCAAAACGCATTTGAGAATGACACATGATAAGCCATCTGGCTTGCGCTTCAGTATTTGGATTGTATGGGGAGCGTGAACTCAAATTCGCTCCTAAATCACATAAACCAGTCAAAATACCAGTTCATTTAGACTTATTTTAATGCAATGGACAGTAATAAGGTATAAAACGTGTAATATTCGCGTATAACATGATTTGATGTGCTGTGAGCTGCATAAGGCGAGTTTCCGTACTTTTTTCAATTTTTTTTACCCGAAAAAACAGGTTTCGCTTAAAAAGTGTAGATAACGTGTCAGTTACGATATTATTCACATTAATTTCCATGAAAAGTAATAAACGCAATAAAATAACACAGTTACATTGTGATTTTATGTATAAGTGGACCCTAAAGGGCCGGTCCCTGGTTTTCTTAAATGTTAGAAAGTAAATCCAATTCCCATAGGGTCCCATTATAAAACGGCAAATTATCCGAGCATTTTGCTAGCATTTCCTTTATTTCAGATTGTGCAAGCCTGGTATCAATTTAAAGATTAATTTGTCCTCTTCCAACATTTGCAATAAAAAAGATATGTCATGTTACTTCTAAGAAAATGCATCTCACTTGAATGCAGGCACCGGTAGAAAACAGGGTTTCGGCAGTCATATTTCGACAAAAGCCCCATACCACAGTAAACACACCCCAAAACTTCACCTTTCAAGTTAGCCTCCAATGTAATGCACCAAAATGTTGCAGACACGCATAGGATGATAGAAATAACCACAAAAGGCATGTCCGAGATACCTAGATCGCTTTTATGCCCGAAGACAAGAGGAACTCTTTAGTAACAGGCACTACTTTTGAATGGACCACGGAGGGATACACAATGATTTACTGGTATCTAACCTTAAAGGAAACTCAACATTTTGCTATCATGAAAAAAACGTTTCTACATCATTATTAACCTACTTGTACCACAAATGCAAAATTTCAGGTCGATCCGCTAAGTAGAAATGCCCCCAAAACGCATTTGAGAATGACACATGCTAAGCCATCTGGCTTGCGCTTTAGTACTTGGATTGTATGGGGAGCGTGAACTAAAGTTCGCACCTAAATCACATAAACCAGTCAAAATACCAGTTCATTTAGACTTATTTTAAGGCAATGGACAGTAATAAGGTATAAAACGTGTAATATTCACACACAACATGATTCGATGTGCTGTGAGCTGCATAAGGCGAGTTTCCGTACTTTTTTTTCATTTTTTTTACCCCAAAAAACAGGTTTCGCTTAAAAAGTGTAGATAACGTGTCAGTTACGATATTAGTCACATTTAATTCCGTGAAAAGTAATAAACGCAATAAAATAACACAGTTACATGGTGATTTTATGTATAAGTGGACCCTAAAGGGCCGGTCCCTGTTTTCCTACAGGTTAGAAATCAGTAAATCCAATTCCCTAGGGTCCCATTATAAAACGGCAAACTTTCCAAGCATTTTTCTAGCATTTCCTTTATTTCAGATTGTGCAAGCCTGGTATTAATTTAAAGATCAATCTATCTGTCCTCTTCCAAAATTTGCAATAAAAAAGATATGTCATATTACTTCTAAGAAAATGCATCTCACTTGAATGCAGGCACCTGTAGAAAACAGGGTTTCGGCAGTCATATTTCGACAAACGCCCCATGCCACAGTAAACACACCCCAAAAGTTCACCTTTCAAGTTAGCCTCCAATGTAATGCACCAAAATGTTGCAGACACGCATAGGGGGATGATAGAAATAACCACAAAAGGCATGTCTGAGATACCTAAATGGCTTTTAGCCCGAAGAGAAGAGGAACTCTTTAGTAATATGTACTACTTTTGAATGGACCATGGAGGGATACACAATGATTTACTTGTATCTAACCTTAAAGAAAACTCAACATTTTGCTATCATGAAAAAAACTCTTCTACATAATTATTAACCTACTTGTACCACAAATGCAAAATTTCAGGTCGATCCGCTAAGTAGAAATGTCCCAAAAACGCATTTGAGAATGACACATGATAAGCCATCTAGTTTGCGCTTCAGTACTTGGATTGTATGTGGAGCGTGAACTAAAATTCGCACCTAAATCAAATAAACCAGTCAATATACCAGTTCATTTAGACTTATTTTAATGCTATGGACAGTAATAAGGTATAAAACGTGTAATATTCGCGTCGTATAACATGATTCGATGTGCTGTGAGCTGCAGAAGGCGAGTTTCCGTACTTTTTTCATTTTTTTACCCGAAAAAACAGGTTTCGCTTAAAAACGTGTAGATAACGTGTCAGTTACGATATTGTTCACATTTAATTCTATGAAAAGTAATAAACGCAATAAAATAACACAGTTACATAGTGATTTTATGTATAAGTGGACCCTAAAGGGCCGGTCCCTGGTTTTGTTAAAGGTTACAAACCAGTAAATCCAATTCCCATAGGGTCCCATTACAAAAACGGCAAACATTCCAAGCATTTTTCTAGCATTTTCTTTATTTCAGATTGTGCAAGCCTGGTAACAATTTAAAGACCAATCTGTACTCTTCCAAAATTTGCAATAAAAAAGATATGTCATGTTACTTCTAAGAAAATGCATCTCACTTGAATGCAGGCACCGGTAGAAAACAGGGTTTCGGCTGTCATATTTCGACAAGAGCCCCATACCACAGTAAACACACCCCAAAAGTTCACCTTTCAAGGTAGCCTCCAATGAAATGCACCAAAATGTTGCAGACACACATAGGATGATAGAAATAACCACAAAAGGCATGTCTGAGATACCTAAATGGCTTTTATGCCCGAAGAGAAGAGTAACTCTTTAGTAATATGTACTACTTTTGAATGGACCACGGAGGGATACACAATGATTTACTGGTATCTAACCTTAAAGGAAACTCAACATTTTGCTATCATGAAAAAAACGTTTCTACATCATTATTAACCTACTTGTACCACAAAATGCAAAATTTGAGGTCGATCCGCTAAGTAGAAATGCCCCCAAAACGCATTTGAGAATGACACATGCTAAGCCATCTGGCTTGCGCTTTAGTACTTGGATTGTATGGGGAGCGTGAACTAAAGTTCGCACCTAAATCACATAAACCAGTCAAAATACCAGTTCATTTAGACTTATTTTAAGGCAATGGACAGTAATAAGGTATAAAACGTGTAATATTCGCGTATAACAGGATTCGATGTGCTGTGAGCTGCATAAGGCGAGTTTGGTACTTTTTTTCATCTGTTTTACCCGAAAAAAACAGGTTTCGCTTTAAAAAGTGTAGATAACGTGTCAGTTACGATATTATTCACATTTATTTCCATGAAAAGTAATAAACGCAATAAAATAACACAGTTACATTGTGATTTTATGTCTATGTGGACCCTAAAGGGCCGGTCCCTGGTTTTCTTAAAGGTTAGAAATCAGTAAATCCAATTCCCATAGGGTCCCATTATAAAACGGCAAACTTTCCAAGCATTTTTCTAGCATTTCCTTTATTTCAGATTGTGCAAGCCTGGTATCAATTTAAAGATCAATCTGCCCTCTTCCAACATTTGCAATAAAAAAGATATGTCATGTTACTTCTAAGAAAATGCATCTCACTTGAATGCAGGCACCGGTAGAAAACAGGGTTTCGGCTGTCATATTTCGACAAGAGCCCCATACCACAGTAAACACACCCCAAAAGTTCACCTTTCAAGTTAGCCTCCAATGAAATGCACCAAAATGTTGCAGACACACATAGGATGATAGAAATAACCACAAAAGGCATGTCTGAGATACCTAAATGGCTTTTATGCCCGAAGAGAAGAGTAACTCTTTAGTAATAGGCACTACTTTTGAATGGACCACGGATGGATAAACAATGATTTACTGGTATCTAACCTAGGATCGCTGCACTGTGTTAGGAGTATCCGGCTACAGGCCGTAGTTGTTTTGGTTGTTTAACCGCTTGTAACCGGCATATTTATGCCGATACTCGTAAAGAATGAATGAATACGGAAATCACGGAGCTTCTAATATGTATGACTTAAGTATGTCTAATGTTTTGTGATTATGTTGATAATTGGGGGTGTAAAAATAGTATCGGACAATGCATTCATGCTATACGGTTCAATTTACATTCATCGCATCGGAATAGTTTAAAATAAATAGTGAAGAACGTGTCGTTTTATTTCTGTTTGGGTTATTACATGCAACCACACAAGGAAATGTGGAAATATTCATTTCTTTTGGAAAGGACTATTGTATTTTGAATCACGGGTAAATTAATTCATCATCATATACATACCAAAAAAAGCTCAATAACAATATCAATAGCAGCAAGAGCATCAACAGCAACAACTACTTGTAATAGTAGTTGTAGTATCACGACAACGACGACAGAGTGTCGCTACACGTGGTTCCGATAAAATGATAAAGCCCGGATTTATATTCCTCGTCTTATATTGGGCGATACTAGCCCTGGTGCGGGCAGGCGGTATACAGACGCTATACTGTATAATTTAACCAGTAGACGAACATAGATCGTTCTACTTTCTGTTTGTCCAAGGTAGTTTGTCCAGGGATTTGAAGAAAATCGATTGATTTTAAGCAACCATGTGCTATTATTTACCACTGAAATTTAAACTCATAACTGGTGAACTCAATTGACAAGTATCTACTGGTTGATACTAATACTAATGCCTTAGAAAAGTTATTTCTACCATTTGAAACACAGTAAGATTTGAAACGAAGAAAGAAATGTGCGAGTTTTGTTTGAACATGTCAATGAGCTTACACACACCATTGCAATTAATTACAGGCATTCATGAGATTTGGGAAATCTCACCGGTTTTGTAGTAATATTACTTTCAAAAATATAGCTTTTAATACACTTGCATTTTATTTATTTTAAATTTACAAATTAATAACCTTCCGTTAAACGATAGTATGTTTAAAAGTGGCTTATATATAATTTTGCATTCACAAGTTTAAACAAGAGTACACAGTGTTACAATATACAGAGGAAACTCCCTAAATCGGACCATGAAAATGGTCCTGTTAGAGGGGATTCCGGTTTAGAGGGGAAGTAACATAATTAAGTTGATGATAAGCTCATATACAGTTCTCAGTTGATGAACATATCAGTTAAACAGTTTGTAGCTGGACTTTCAGTGTACATGTATATTTTATTCTAATAGTATTTGTTACGTGAATATCAATTAACTCCAAGGCTTGGAGGCATTTCCAACATGTGGTATCGACCAAAGAACGGCGAGCTACGGACTCGCACTCATGGCCCGATCGTCCAAGAGGGATTCCGAGATCATCGCAGGTAGGGCCTATACGTCATTCAAAATTTGATTAAAATCAAATTCTAACCACGATCTGTAATAATTGTCGCCATTGGAAGTGCGTTGAAATATGAGTCTCCAACAAAAGGTGATTATAGGCCGTGCTAACGTTCGCTCTAAAATTTGTCGCTGTGTGTGTAGTAGATTTTTATCGAGTGCACCGGGCGGGATTCTCTCCCATATGGACATCGTCCGCAGAAGACTTGACAGTTGGGCTACGGGGGATAGTGCAAAATAAGGAGACGCCCCGTTCCAGAGGCGACCCTCGGTCTTTTACTGTCCCGTGTGAAGCACCTAGCAAACTGCACCTCGGTTTAACGTCTCATGCGAAAAACGTGTTGGTATTTTATGGTGTAACAGGGTCTCGAACCTGCGACCCCTGGGTTGTGAAGCAAGTGCGTTACCACTAGACCACGGATCCGCCACATTGCTGTTAGTGTCTGTGGATTATATAGTAGCGTCAATTTGGTAGGGATTGGACGGGTACCAGCGGGTAATTAGTGAACGGGCACCCGGGTCCACAATTACTCCCATACAGTCCTTACCAGATTGGAGATGATTTTAATTTTATTGCTGTTATCCAGTTTCGAACCTTTTTTGTTATAGAGATATCCAGTTTCAAAACATACCAGCCAATTCATGATCATTGGACCTTTAACCGTTTGTTTTAGACACGATATCTATGCAATAAACAGATCTTGTTTGTCAGGGACTTGTTCACAGATTTTTGCATTTTTTGAAGTATGCAATTAAATGTATTAACTTGACAGATTTAAGCATCGTAACTAGAAAAACTCAAGTATAATAACAAGAAAAGTATTTAGAAAAAAAATAAAATAAAATAATTGGTCCCACCGGGGTTCGAACCCGGGACCTGCGTATTAAAAGGCTATCGCCTTAACCACTCGGCCGTTCCTGAATTATTTACTTTATGTAATTGTTCCACGTGATGTCAACAGTTTCAACGAAAACAACAGAAACACTCTAAATTATTCCATCGTTTAGCGTTACAAACGCTTTATAATTTTATCAATTTCAACTGATGATTACTCATAAACGAAACCGTTTTTAAAGTGTTATTTTGCTCCCTTGTATACACTGTTCTTATATTTTTGGAATCGGTAACACAGAGTTGTCAATTCGTCAATCTGTGAACAGGTCCCTTTAATATTATCGATATTGATCATCGATGCGATCCGTTTGTGTTCGCATTATCGACCTAGTTAATTATTGTGTTATCAAGTTTACACACCCAGTATTATCTGCGTGATCTGCAACAAAAAACCTTCAGTGAATAGTTTAATACACGAATTCCAATACTTAATATAAGTTTTATTTAGGCATTGTAGGTTGTATTGCTCGATTAGGATCATGGTGTCACTTTGCGTAAAAAGCTATTTCAAAAACCGAATGTTAAACATTAATGTATGTTTAATTAAATCCTTTCTGTATTTAGTACATGGAGTTAAATAGAAGCGAAGAGCGATGCAAATTTAAATCGTAATAATTCAAATGTACAATTCAATTATAAATACATTAAGAAAACATCTAATAACACTGCAGTTAAAATTGTCAAATATTGATAATCGCTTTCTCGGTCGTCGGTTCATCATTAATCTACTTGCAGTTAAAGTCCGTATTAAGAATTACAGTTTCACTAAGGCCATACCAATTTGATTCTGTATTTAGCTTCCTCGGGCTGGTAGGTTTTTGGACGTCTGAACGAAAAAAACAACAGTTTTGACAATGTGAAAAAACAGGTTGGAAAGCATATAAATAGATCTATATGGAAAAAAGAGATAGTGTTTTACTAATATTTGTAAAACATAGCATGCAAGTAGTCAATTTACACCGTTAAAATACTGTATTACAGTACGTTCCCAATATAAAGATGATATATAACAGTTGCGCAAGTAAACATTTTCTTTAGCTTGTACCACAGCCATGAATAAGTTGTGAAAGAAATATATTTTTATCGACTGGTTTGTTGTTTTTCCTGCCTGGTTGGTAGGTTTCGAAAAATCATAGGGACGCTAAACATAGAATCAAATTTGTAAAGCCTAAGTATAAAAATAACGAAACCACGGTTCGAAATGATGAAGTATGATCGAAACAGGCGCTTGTTCATTACCACATTTAGAGTTGTCAATTTTATATTATAACACGATACTCGCTATTTTTTTTATAGACAAAGAACACAATTATATGTACTTAACTACCCAATATACAACGCAAAAAAGCATAGCACTACGTACTTCCAATTACAATTGCAAAATGCAAAAAAAATATATGTCAGATCATGTTATAACGAATAGTTTATTGGCCGCTTAACATCGAAAATGCGAAAATTATTTTGACTCTAGCATGATTTGACAAATATGTTTGCAATTGTAATGAGAACTACATTTTACTATGCTCCGCTCAGAATCGGGACTACTTTTGCGTTGTTTATTGGGTTGTTTAACAATGATAATTTAGTTCTTGTCGCGTGTCATGTTCGAATGTTCTATATCGTCCCTTGAAAGCCAGAAGGGGCTATCAGCCTTCTTTGCACATATGCTTATGACAACCTCTGGTTCTTAGGGGACGATATTTTGTTATTTATTCAGGAGTGGTCGGTCCAGAGCTCAGCACTGAAGCACGAGTTCTCTCCCCTATTCTCGGGCCAGTAGCCCCGGCATACAGGTTGTTACAGCTTGGAATTTCCAGCTCGGCAGCTGATCTTGGTGACCGAAAATTGTATCCGAATTTCGCTCGAGTGATTCCATCCGACAGCGTGCAAGTTGAGGTGGGTGCGTGGTTTCTTCTTACAGCAGTCTCCTAGCAGAGTTGTCGTTGGTTGCTCATACACCTCTGTTTGTTTGTTTGTTTGGATTTTTCGCCGTTTTTAACAGTATTCCTGTCATATCACGGCGGTCAGTTAACCTACTCACTTTTTCTGGGCAAGCTTAGCCGATCCAAGCGGTTTACCAGTACTAAGTGCACATACTTATGCCAGTAACTGACAACTGCCGTACTTGAATCAGAGGTGGGGGATAGTGGCCGTAAAAATAATTGCATGACCAATCCCCACACGAGTTATAAGGCCGGGCTGGGCTTCGAACTCACAATCCCCGGATTGACAGTCCAGCGCTCTACCAACTGAGCGAGCCGGGCCCAGCACCACAGCTCTGAAACGGGCTCAACGACAAGAATCTTGGCATTCTGTGAATTAAACTATTTGCAAGTTGGTTCCATATCAATGAATGGGATAAAGCCACATGTTTAAAAATCTGTAAAGAACGAACAACTGAACTACATGAATAAATATGCAACAGGACACATTCGCTAGAAAGTATATGATATTACCATTTCACCAAGGCGTACTATTTGCTAGTGGTCCTTCTGCAGGTTTCCAACTGTTGCCATCGCGATCTATAGAATGAGAATTTTCGTTTATGCTACACGCTCATGAACAATAGGTGACTTATATTACATATATAATAAAACAATAAACATAAAAAGAACTTTGTCAATTAAATGTCCTGGCCATACATAAGCTAAGTGGAAATGTTGCATACATTAAAGAAGTTGCTGGGGAAACTATCATAAATATCGAAACACAATCATCATATGAACAACTCTGTTCTCCCGTGTTTCAGGTCATGGTTCAGACAATGTTATCACTGGGTTGGAACCGAATAGCTGTCATCTACGAAGACACGTACGGAAATCAAGGTTTCGTTGAATTACAAGCACGAACTCGCGAAGTCGGCATTTGCATATCATTTTCCAAACGTATCCACGTTGCAAACGGCATCAATTCTACTGACCTCAGGGATGATCTTGAACAAATCATCATTGACCACATTTTCGGCGTCGTTTTTTTCGGAACGGCAAACATTGCCAACAAACTGTTCGATGCTTTGGACAGAAATCTTTACTCCAATGTCCCCATCGTGCTTCTACCGGAAGCCGTTAACCTAGACTATTCAGTGTTTCAGAAATTGAACGGAAATGTTATAGCTAAATCAGAAGGTTCTCTGACTCTCTCAGCTTCCTATCTTGAAATAACAGAATTTACCACTCACTGGAAGTCGGTTTTTACCAATGTGTCGGTATTTGCCAAAGAGGCTGCCTCGAACTCGTGGATCAGGGATGTATTCGACACAATTACCGGATGTTCTCATCCTCCATGTAGCTTCGAGGCCCTGAGTGAACAAGCGTTCCTGAAAGCATTTCCGGGTCCTCAACCAGTGTACGTTCGATACGCAATCCTCGCGACGCATGCCTTGGCCAAGCTTGTTGATGATCTTGTAACGGAATCATGTGGTGCTAATTCTGGAACATCATGCAGTGATTTTATTGATAGTTTCATGCCTGGAACAATGATCAACCGAATACAACAACTGCAACTAGATTTCCAAACGGATTTCCAGAGGAGGTCAGTTTATAAACTAGTATATAAAATTAACAGAATGCTAAACGATCAAGTGCATTTGTAAATGCATTTGAGAACATATATCCCAACAAATGGAGGATGTCTCAACTGTAAGAACGTAACTACAAACACAGCCTGATTTGATTAAAACAACTGCTAAAAAGCAAATGTATAAGATGGACAGAAAATAATTTGTTTACAGACACGGATTAAACATATTGTTACATTTTAAGACATAAACAAAACTGCGTCATGCTTTGTCGCGCATGGTTACAAATTTAAGTGTTACTTCTTCACTGCTACACCCAATTTCTCTGTTTATTGTTTGGTCTAAGTGCATGATTTCCAAAATTGTCATCCATTGATATCGCATAGTCTCCGTTTTGAGGGTTATTTATTTCTTATAAATGTTTTAATTAGTTGCACATAGTACATCGTACACAATAGGGGCACATTGTAAAACCTTTGACAGCGCTGTCTTCAACTGCAGTCTAAAATAAGTGAAATTCTAAATGGTTAGAGGTCACATGGTGTAATGCATATGGTGACCGCCTTGCGTTCGGGAGGTCGTGAGTTTGATCCCTAATCGGGGAGCCGTCTATGGTCTTTCTCAAAAGACACCAAGGACCGGTTCTACCCAGAAAACGTACTCGAAAGAATCTCAATAAGCCTATGGCTTTTGACACAATAAGTAGGTTTACACTAGATATTTTTATTATGCAAAAGGATCTACTTGGCGTGTATATATTTGTATTTTAGTTTGAAAAGTAGCAGAAAAGAACGACCGATAACAATCCTTAAAGAAGGAGAAGTAGTCATGGATACACCATACAGTGTGTATAACTTCAAGAATATATCAAATTCGTATTTGTTTGAAAATGTTAGTTTACACAAGAACTTATTTTAAAATTATTTCCTGCATGTAACGAGTTTTGTTAAAGTTAATCATCACAGTGTATTGTAAGCGTACTATAATAGCTTATGTTTTATTTATATAAACAGCATATATTCAGAAGCGAAATAAAAATAAATAAATAAAAATGGTTTAAGAGACCAATTAGATTATTCAACTTTGCAATACTCAACACAGATGTTGCTATCAGGCTGCCATTTTGGTACAATTATCTAAAATTATATATTACCTTGCATTATTCGTATGCATAACTCCAAAAACACAAACTTTTATTAAATTATTTAATCTTTAACCAAATTTTTCGAAGAAACATTTTTTGGTTACTAGATTGGGTTATGTCGTTGGGCGGGCGGGCGTAGTGGAGGCGTTAACTTTGCATTTCCACTTTCTAACTCGAGAACGGATTTGTAATGAATTATCATACACAGTTACCTTATAGCGAGACCTCGCTTGGGATTGCATATGGGGTGGGTGGGATCAAGGTCAAGGTCACTGTAACTAAAAATAAAAAAAAACGGTTTCCTCGCAATAACTTGAGAATGCATTGAGATATTTTATGAAACTTAATACATAGGTACCATACATCACCAAGGTAACCATTACTAAAAAAATTATTTTTGGAATTTCCACTTTTCTTGTTAATATTTAAAGCGCCGTTATGCTCACTGTACAACAACGACTATTAAAGCGTATACATCATTTTCCCCAGGCTGGTGATTTAAAAAAAGGCAATCTTACACCAGACAAGAATGTGCTGTCTTCGAATATGCGGCCGGCCGTTTGCTCGGCGGCAAGCACTGCGACGAATGTTACTCGATGGCAGAACTGCACGAAGCGTTTCTTTTCGAGGAAGGCGACGTGTATGTAATTGGCGTCAATGATATTTTTAGAGACGGGACGGACGGATGCGGTGAAATTTATTCGACAAACACGTATCAGATTGCTGAATCTATTAAATTCGCTGTAAGTGAAGCAATGCAAGACGACTCACCGTTATCAGGGATGAAAATCGGAGCTATAATCATGAGTTCCTGTAACAATCCAACTGTAATTCAAAGAAAGATCTACTCTCTTGTCCACGATGGTGTCAGGTTGTATAACGGAACACGAATTAATGTAGCCGATAAAATCATCGGATTTGTTGACGGCCGTAGCAGTTCGATAAGGCTGGCCATGGCTGAACTGTTGTCAAAGTTGCGGTTTGTGCAGATTCGTCTACCAGCCCAGCACTGAGTGATAGAGAAAAATACCCATACTTTCTCCGCACCGTTACCGCTGACGACGCCCTTGCTATGGCTATGATTCAAGTGATTAAAAAACTGAACGCGGACTATGTCCAGATGGTGTACAGCGCGGATGCATATGGGGAGAATGTATTTAACAAGGTAAGCGAGGTCGCTTAGAACACAACGTTTGTTTAATACAGGCATTACCTGTTACCGACGGCGGCGTTCCAGAAATTGTCAGAAAGTTGAGACAATATCCCAGAGCAAAAATCGTTCTTGTGTTTCTTGGATCCAGTTTTGTTGCAAAGGTCCTGACAGACATTCAGTTTCAGGGTATGAAAAGAGGCGAATTCGTATTTATTGGATTCGCATCATGGGCAAAAAACCAGAACATTGTTAACATGAAGGGAGAACAAATCGTTTTCGGGGCACTCACAATGGCCCTTGAGATTCTACACATGTGGATACAATAAAATCCATCACCTTGCAGCCCTTGTACACAAATCCCTGGGCTACCCTGTACTTGTAGAACAAGCTTGACTGCTACTTTGACTTAAGTTTTGACAAAACCCAGTCTCGCAAATGCCCGAACGACCGACCTCGAGATGTGGACGACCTTGCGCTCGACACCTGGACCACAACTGCCTACATCGCAACCAAAAGTTTAATAAAAGGGGCGAATGAGCATCATAAGGCTGAATGCCCGTGAAGAAACTGTGCCCGAGATTCCTCAATAATCCCGAAGGTAAGCGCTATTCATCACTGCATAAGGCAGAGCAATAGTGTTTTAATATGTTTATTCCTATAGTCAAAGTAATTTGAATAGTGGACCGAACATGTAGACATCACGGGTCACTATTGCATCCCCAAATAATTGATTATAAAGTCGAATATATTGTCATTTTTAACAAAATATTATCGAAATAATTATTGTTTTTGACAAATTTTATGTTTTGGGGTCTAATTCCCCACCCTAGAGTCAAGCATATTTGTTTATATTCCCTCAGTGGGAGATGCTATATGTTTATCAAATGGCCCGGGGATCTAAAATCCAACCAAAGTCTAATACCCCGGGACCGGTATCATTCGGAATGGCAAATTCCCGCCTCTCGGGAATCGCTTTGAGTCTAAAGTCCCGTATATGCCCGCCCCCCCCCCCCCCCCCGGGGGAAACATGGATAGGTGCATAGTTGTGCATTCCATAAGTTTTTCAATCTACTAAATATCTAGTAACTAAGGATAATAATTAAGCCAGTCTTCCAAAATGAAGGTATCTGATATATGTGTACATTGTTAAAGCCTATTACAGTCAGTGTCACGCATATTTTAGTTTCTTTGGACCCAGTCTCTTACTCAAAACATCGGTATGCGTCTGTGTGTGTGACCGTTGGTGTATATTAAAGTACGTGTTTAGTATTCTACATGTAGTGTGTACACATCTTATTAAAATTAGTTTGAAATACGGTTTCAAACTTTCGTGTATGTCTAAAGATCACTCTAAAAACAAGTATATTAGCAAATTATCTACTGGTACTTTACAGTTAAATGGAAGCATCTTCAATAATTGCTTCTGATTACGCACATTAAAGAGGGACTGTCTGATTTGTATAGATTTATTTCAGGTCTCTGTCGTTACCCAGTAACAAAGACGTTTTATATAACATAAATAAATGTGAACATCGACAAAAACTATTTCGCTAGCCACAATCACACCAACGCCGGACCATACACGGACCATCCAGGACCAAGACGGGCCTTGATCCTGGGTGACGATCATTTCACCCGGACTGTCCAGGACAGGGCAAAACACAACACGGTAACACAACGTTATCAACACGGTGTTTATCCGTATTGTCACCTTTATCCGTGATATTCCTGGACACCTTGCTCATCCGTGTTGAAACCGTGTTGCTTTGTGGTGGACCGCGAGCTTCCGTGATCAAACCTAGTAGCTTCGGCATGAAACGTGCTATGTCCTTGAAGTTTTTAACACGATTGAGCGCCGATTGTCCAGGAACATATTGGATAAAGGCGGTGACGATATGGATAAATACCGTGTTGGTACCATGACGATCCGTAGTGTTACCGTGTTGTGCCCTGCATGGGCCTGGACAGTCCGGGTGAATCGTAGACGCTATCAAAGACGTAATTTCATCCACGATCAACGCGGATCAATGCCTCTCTGCACGATCAACGCGGATCAAGGCCCCTCTGCACGATCAACGCGGATCAAGGCCCCTCTGCACGATCAACGCGGATCAAGGCCCCTCTGCACGATCAACGCGGATCAAGGCCCCTCTGCACGATCAACGCGGATCAAGGCCCCTCTGGATGGTCCGTGTATAGTCCGGCGTTGGTGTGACTGTGGCTGTAGCTAACTGCAAATATATATTTTGTCGAAACTACGGAATCCTGTTCCTGTTAAAATTTCGCTCCGTACAAGACGACGACGATGCGACATCGCGACATTTTAAATTTTATAATTTGCCGATCTCGCACGTTGGAAAACGTGGACACACGAAATTTGGGCGATAATTATCGTCCAATTTACGTGTGTCTATGAAACTGCACACAGCGATAAATATCGCCCAAATCTCGCGTCGTCGCATTAGCTATCATAAACTATTATACTATCTTCGCGGTTTTTACACATAGCGATAATTATCGCCCAAATGTCGCGTTGTCGCATCGTCATATTTTCGCGGTCTGATACACAGCGATAATTATCGCCTAAATGTCGCATGATCGCATCGTCGCGTCGTCGCGGTTTTGTACACAGCGATAATTATCGCCCAAATGTCGCACCGTCGCACTGTCGCATCGTCGTATCGTCGACCCCGGATTAATTGTTGGTAGGATGAAATTTCCTTGATAATTTATACGTTTAGAGGTTTATACTGACACCGGTTATATGTGACATTTTCCCGCCGTTGCAATTAAAATATTGTGAATGACAGTTTCTTCTTCGGTGTCTATGACCTTTTTTTACACTAAAACCGTTGGTGTGCAAGACCGCCAGGATGCGACGAAGCGAGATTTGGACGATAATTATCGCTGTGTACCAGAACGCGAGGATGCGACGAAGCGAGATTTGGGCAATAATTATCGCTGTTTGCTAGACCGCGAAGATGCGAGATTTGGGCGATAATTATCGCAGTGTAAAATTTCATAGACACGCAAAATTTCCTGGGTCTATAAAATTTCTCAGGGAGAGATCTGCAGATTATAAAAGTTAAAATGTCCCATCGCCGCATCGTCGCGGTAAAGTACAGGGCGAAATTTTACTGGCGTAAACAGGATTCCGTACGATACAGACCCGTTTATTCTACAGCAACGGCTACATTCGGTTTTGAATGAGAAAATAAGGACTGCGCATGCGTCAGCAACCGATCTGACGCGTCTAGACGCTGTGTATACATGTATATACATTTCTCTCTTTGTACGCATTTCTGAGCAAAGGTTATTCTCAACATTTATTATAATTTTATTTTAAAAATATTGTGACATCATTAGAATCAATGGATGATTTAACATGATAATTTCGTACAAAATCGTACAGTCCCTCTGTTAAAAAGCCCTCTCATTGTATTGTATATTAACTCGAGGAGTTGCCGGTTGTATCAAGATTTATGTCTGTCTCCGCATACGAGAAACGTTGAGTTATTACTCACATCGAATATCCCGACTCCGCGACAGGGACCAAATTATTTGTTTTGTTAGAGATAATTATTATACTATATATGACTTATCAAGATGGCATGTCGCTTCCCCGGTTGGCCGCTTCCCGCTGGAAGGAACGTTTACGTTGGAGGTGGGCAAGCTGGTCTTCCCGGATGGAAACGTGACGTCAGTGTGCCCAGATGTGCAGCACTGTGCTAGCTGCAAATCAGTCTCTGTCGTCACGACCACTCCGAGTCCGCCTAAGTAACAATCGAGCCAGTGTTGTGCATCATTATATAAGAAGATTGGAAATGAGCTGATAAAAAATTAGAAATATTTTGGTGATGATCCGGATCAACGCCTGAATCTAGGAATCTTGTTTAAAGATTCTTTATTATTGTCATGGGGTAGGGGACACAGGAGGTAACATATCACCTCGCGGAAGTCCAGTGAGACATTGCGTCTGTCAGTTGGTTGGTAAGTGAGTGGGTGAGTGAATTAGTGAGTAATTCATCAGTAAGTTGTCTGATCATATGAATAAGATAGTGAGTGAGTGAGTGAGTGAATGAGTGAGTGAGTGAGTGAATGAGTGAATGAGTGAATGAGTGAGTGAGTGAGTGAGTGAGTGAATGAGTGAATGAGTGAGTGAGTGGGTGGGTGGGTTTTGGGTGAGTGGGTGAGTGGGTGAGTGAGTGAGTGAGCGAGTGAGTGAGTGAGTGAGTGAACGTGTGAGTGCGTGAGCGTGTGAGTTCGTGAGCGTGTGAGTTCGTGAGTGTGTGAGTGCGTGAGTGTGCAAGTTTGTGTCAGTCAGTCAGTCATTCAGTCAGACACTCAGTCACTCAGTAAGTCAATCAAACAATACCGCATCATTGAATGAAGTATTACTAAATTTTCTCTATTTGGTTATGTATTTTGCTTATTCAAGGGAGATAAATAGCGGCATGATTGCACTCGGTGTTCTACTCGGAGTTGCCGTACTTGCCGTGGTATGCCTAGTTGTGGCAATATGCTGTTTACGGAGAGCACACATCAGAGACAAAGGTACGGCATATAACCATAAGACAAGAGCCGCAGATGAGACAATCTGTCTCAGGAAAACGCACCATTGGATGTTTTGTAAACGACAATGGCATTTATTGACAACTCTCAAATGTGAATGTGTTCAACGAAAATAATCTTTCTTTATAAAAGACGATCCCGCAACCTGTTCTATACACGTGCTCGATAGCTCTTGTAAAGGGCGTAACATAGCTGTAGTATTTGATTATACATGGATGTGTAAAATGCATTTTAAAAATCTGGTTGTTTTGTATAGCGAATTATATTTGAATATTAAGGGGTCTGAAATTTAGCTCACGTCATGTTGTATTTTTACAGACAGAATTTATCTCAAGCCAATAGAGAGCGTACGACGTCACAATCGCACTGCTTACACGAATTCACAGTACGACGACGAGCAGTTCGACCAAGTGCGCCCCTCTTACCAGCGCCCGGCGGCGATCGGAAAGAGTCACGAGGAGACGCCGCCGCTCCCATGGTGGCAGCAACGAGACGGAGACCCAGAGCGGCACCTTTCATGACATCAAACCGGAGCAGGAGCAGCAGATAAGCGCCGGGACGACGAGGTTCACAGAATTTTAATGACGGCATCATACCTTACTTTATTGACGTCGTCGTGTGTTGCTTTAATGACGTCATCGTGTGTTACATTAATGACGTCATTATCTGTAACTTTAATGAAGTCATCGTGTCTTACATATTGTTTTATAATTCGGTTGTTATTCTTGATTTTCCAACATTTTGTATAAAATTATTAATTCTATTATCCTACATTATATGATCGTCTTCTGTATGAGTATTAATGCTGCTTAACGACACTTGTATGTATATGTTGGTTATTATGTCATTGTATGTTATTCGTGGTATTTTGTATTTCATCTTATTCCATCTTATTATGCCTTAATTTTTATTTGAATTGTTGCTTAACGACACTTGTATGTACGTGTTGCATCAAACAATACATTTTGCATATCCTTAGCATTTTGCATTTCATATTATTTTATTATGCCTTTATTTTTTGTTTGAATTTCTTTTGTCTAACTAAGATTATACATTCTAATTATTATTAAACGCAGTACAAAAGATAAATTGTTGCATATATGGCAGAATATATAAACACAGTATCTCTTTATCTCGTTTCGAAAGGGTCTATTATACGGATGTTATTTTATATTTTTCACCCATAGAGTGCTTTGCCTCAGTAATGTGAGATACTTTGTTGATGGTTTGTTGGTATTATAATAGCAACACAGTATAGTTATTATGTGGAGTTGTTAATAATCAACAATTTGTATGACATTTTTGTATGTTTAGACTTGCATGAACAGAATAATAACTTATGACGAAAAACAAATTTAAATATTTTAGATCCTTCTCCGCTATATATATATATTCTTATGCATGTTGTGTAAATATATGTATGTAGTTTTTCATATGTGTACATTTGTTGTCCTCATGTGCCACATCTGGTGTATTGGATTTGAATAAAATGTCTATGTGTACATTCACGACGCCATCATATGTTACTTTAATGAAGTCATCGCGTGTTACCATCATGACGTCATAGTGCGTTACTTTAATAACGCCATCGTGTGTTACATTAATGACATCATCATGTGGTGATTAAATAATGTCTTCATACGTTACACGTGCATCTGACGTTCATTTGGACGCATGTTAAATGATTGTTCATCTATTAACCAATCACATCATTACATTATCAGTGATTTACAGTAACATTATGCATGAGCATACGTGTTCATCTGAGAAAGACTTAGCATATTTATTTTTATACACAAACTTACCTCAATTCTTAAAAGTTTGTTTAATATCCGATTATCGTAGCTGGTATTGTGTTTGGGATATAACATCGTTCATCATATCGTTATACATATTTGTTTCGCCGATAAAAGGCGTGCACAACGTTTAACTAAATATACTAATTTAAATAACGTCGAATTATATTTATATGATATTTTGGAGCTATGGAGATTATCGTTTATCCATTCTACATATTTGTAAAGTACTTTGTAAAAGAATGTAGTAGTTATCACAAACCAGCATAATAAATAACCATTGAGTTCGTTTCTGTTGTATTGTATTGATCATTATTAATCAACCTTACAATATTACGCACAATATCGGTGAAAATGCACGTCTTATATCAGTTAGCACGAGTAAATAAAACGATACACTGTTCCTGTATGAATTCAACTGTTCCTGTATGAAATTTAAGCATTATGATTGGCTAATACCAGTGCCTGTATGAAATGTCGATGCCTGAATGAGATTCAGCACTTTCGATTTGTCAATTACACTGTTCCTTTATGAAATTGGAAATATATTTTTTTTATAACTTTTGTCCATAAACAATACGACGCCATTTTGAAATAAATAAAACAAAACAGAAATAATCGGATTTGTAAAGTTTTCAGGGTTAATAACGACTAATAATAAAGTTTATTAATGAAATACTTATTAAATAAGTGGGCTCATACCAATACAGCAGACCTCGGACAAATAACGGCGTCTGTGGGAAATCACTTATTTGAAAACATAATATTGCTCAAAATGCTTAAAATCATATACAAAGTATTTAACTTTAGGAAGAGCATAATAGGTAAGATAAACAGCGTCCATTTATTTCGCATATTGCCCAATTCCTAACTGCTTGTGAAGTTCCGGAACTGAGTCGTCGTATTCCGCCTCCAAGAAGTTTCCACCAATCAGAATCAAGGAATTCTTCACTGCGAATTCACGGGCCTTGAAGCTGCGTCTACCATTGGCTGCAATGTACATACAGTGTTGTGTAGGATGAACACATTAAACTGAAGAAGTGAACATGCTTTAAAAACCTGTATTACACATGGTTATTAATGCACCTATCCATATTTCCTCTCAGGGAGGAGCGGGGGGCTGACCCAGCGAAATTTGACTAATTTTATTTTTGATGGTCTAATTCCCAACCCTAGAGCCAAATAATTTTGTCTAAATCCCCGCAGTGGCAGATGCTTGGAGTAAGCGCGTCTGTCATCTTTAAGCTATGTGCTAAAAGCCGGCGTTTAAATTCTCCAAGATTTATACCGGGATCTAAAATCCGACCAAATTATATTTCCTGGGACACGAAATCATTTGGAATGTCGAATTCCCGCCTGTCGGGAATCGCTTTCAGTCTAAAGAATATTGATAGTTGCATACAGTTTTTGTAAAAAATCTACGTTTTTAAATAAATATATGACAGAAGACGTCCAGCTGCATCTTTGTTTAAGGAAGTTAACAAACTGCCCATAAAACACAATGAGCAACAAAAAAACCCACAAAACATGACTTTTATACACAAAACAAAAAACTCAAACTGGAGTCATCGCCACTAACGGTCAAAGCATTTAGCATAATAATCGAAAGTTTAGTCATAGTCACGGCTACATTTGAGGCGTGTCGTGAGAAAACCGGGCTTAATGCATGTGCGTAAAGTTTCGTCCCGGATTAGCCCGTGCAGTCCGCTTTTAGGGCATTTTCTGTTTCAAGGACGTCTCTTCTAAAAATAAAACCACCGTAGGCGGAAAGTGCCGTCTCGGATTAGCCTGTGAGGACTGCACAGGCTAATCCGGGACGACACTTTACGCACATGCATTTAGCCCGGGTTGCCCACAACATTCCTCATTTGTCAAACGATGTACACCAACAAACGATGATCAAACTTACCTGTGTTATTAGGAATGTACTCGAAATCGGAGAAATCAATTTTCCCAGCAGGTTGCTTGAACAGTAGGAACACGTATCTATGTAAACCTGCCCGGAATGTACAAACAAAACCATTTAAATCACAGTACACATTAAATTATTCATTATACTAATTAACACATTTAAGACAACAACGTGGTATTTAATTATAGAGCATATAAACGGTTGATTTCAGTATTTGATTTCAATAAGGCGCCACTCGTGAAATTGTCCTGCATTTTAAGAAAATGTATTTGCTTTAAAAACCGACTGGTTAAATTTTCCTCTATGTTCCCAAGTTTGTCTGTGTTATAAAAAAGAAATAAATGATTTAAAGTACCGTCCGCAATGGAGTCCCTCGCATTTTAAAAACCACAACTTAATTTATTTAAAATAGAATGAAGCCCTCAAATGGTATAGTTTTACTCGACCTCAAGCGAACATACTAGGTTAATATTCATTATCTACATGCAATATTTCATCGCATAGTACATTTGTTTGAAATAAAATGTTTATTTATAGAATCGCTACAACAAATGTAATAATATGTACGCACCTGTCCCTTGCGGCGCCCCGGACCCAATGTAGGCTGCCTTTACTTCCCCTTGCTGCACCTCATTGCCGGGAATGTTAACCACGAGCCAGTGGAGGACCTCACCGAACTGGGGATCCGCCCTTGATGGTGCATCGGGATCTGATACGGAATACACATCACTATTGACGCCTTTGATGGTGCATCGGCATTTGATACGGTATTAATAGCACTATTGAAGCCCTGGAGTGCGCATCGGCATCTGATACGGTATTAATAGCACTCTTGAAGCCCTTGATGGCGCATCGGAATCTGATACGGTATTACTGGCACTATTAAAGCCCTGGATGGCGCATCGGTATTTGATACGGTATTAATAGCACTATTAAAGCCCTCGATGGCGGATCGGTATTTGATACGGTATTTATAGCACTATTAAAGCCCTGGATGGCGCATCAGGATCTGATACGGTATTTATAGCACTACTGAAGCCCTGGAAGGCGCATCGCGATTTGATACGGTATTAATAATACTAGTGAAGCCCTTGATGGCGCATCGGGATCTGATACGGTATTAATAGCACGCCTGAAGCCCTGGATGGCGCATCGGGACTTGATACGGTATTAAAAGCGCTATTGAAGCCCTTGGTGGCGCATCGGGATCTGATACGATAATAATAGCACTATTGAAGCCATTCATGGCGCATCTGGATCTGATACGGTATTAATAGCACTACTGAAGCCCTTGATGGCGCATCGGGATCTGATACGGTATTAATACACTTCTGAAGCTCTGGATGGCGTATCGGGATCTGATACGGTATTAATAGCGCTATTGAAGCCCTTGATGGCGCATCGGGATCTAACACGATATTAATAGCGCTATTGAGGCCAGTGGTGGCGCATCGGGATTTGATACGCTATTAATAACTCAAGTGAAGCCCTGGATCGCGCATCGGGATCTGATGCGGCATTAACAACACTATTGAAGCTTTTAATGGCACATCGGGATCTGATACGGTAAGAATAGCACTATTAAAACCCTTGATGGTATTAATAACACTAGTGAAGCACTTGGTATCGCATCAGGATCTGATACGGAATAAATAGCATTATTTGGAACCTTTGATGCCGAATATCGGGATCTGATACGATATTAATAGCACTATTGAAGCTCTAGCTGAACCATCGGTATCTGATACGATATTAATATCACTACTGAAGCCATTGATGGCGCTTCGGGATATAATACGATATTAATAGCACTACTGAATGGCAGATCCAGATATAATACGTTAATAATAGTACTACATACTTAATAGTACTACAGCTAGAAGTCCTTGATGGCGAATTAAATTCCATAAATTCACTATATAGCTTTGCTTAACGTTCACTTTGGCAGCCATTTCGTTTGCAATGTAAATGCAGCATGATTTTGACTTTTCAGCCATCGAATTCAGCAATTCTTTGGTGCGGTTAAATATTCAGTTAAAACTGTCATGGTTGCCAAAGTGAATGTGAACAATGTTTTATAATGTATTTACGGCGTTTAAGTGGTTGTTTACGTGTTTTGAAGGGAATCACATTGTGGATTTAAAGACAATGGTGGATTGTAATAAATACACAAAAGTTTACCAGATCTACACAATATATGTGCTGAAATCGACCAGAAACTGTGATTTGTGCATTCAATGGGCGGACGTCGAAATCGACTAGGTCGAAAAATACATTAATTTTGGTGAAACTTTTCATCGTTTCTGAGCCAGTTGACAAATTTGGACCAAATAAAAAGTGTTGTCTACGAGAAAACTCTGTCCTGCGATGACCAGCTAGAGGATATCGGGGGAATCGGCGGTTTTAGTGAACTGTACCACGACAATGTGAACTGACTATAAAATGGGCGTTCCCTTAATGTATGAAGGTCAGTTGTTTTTGTATCTAATTTGTACATAAAACCTTCGGCTTTATGTACAAATTAGATACAACTGCTTTATGTACAAATTAGATACAAAAAACTGACCTTCATACATCGATGAAGCGCCGAAAAGAGCGTTTCAATTCTTAATAAAATAATAACTAACCAACGAATACCAATGTGTAGAAAACATCGGGATCAGCGTCATATCTGATAAATGGTTCTTCCTTTATTTCCCGTGGCCACACCTGCTCTCCTGGGTACAAGTTCTTATTCGTCCAGGAGACCTAGGGGTAAATTGTCGTTGTAGCTACTGTGGTATCAGTAGTAGAAGTGGTGGTAGTGGTGGTTGTTGTGGTGGAGGTGATGGTGTTTTTTTATCGGTTGTGGTTGCAGTGATGGGAGAAAATTGTTGTCGTATTTGTAGTGGTGGCAGTTGTAGTAGTAGTAGTAGCAGTAGTAAAAGTAGTAGCAGCAGAAGTAGCAGTGGTAGTAGTAGTAGTAGTAGTAGTAGTAGTAGTAGTAGTAGTAGTAGTAGTAGTAGTAGTAGTAGTAGTAGTAGTAGTAGGAGGAGGAGGAGTAGTAGGAGTAGTAGTAGTAGTAGTAGTAGTAGCAGTAGTAGTAGTAGTAGTAGTAGTAGTAGTAGAAGTAGTAGTGGTAGTAATAGTAGTAGCAGTAGTAAAAGTAGTAGCAGCAGAAGTAGCAGTGGTAGTAGTAGTAGTAGTAGTAGTATTAGTAGCAGTAGTAGTAGTAGTAGTAGTAGTAGTAGTAGTAGTAGTAGTAGTGGTAGTAATAGTAGTATTAGTAGCATAGTAGCAGTAGTAGTAGTAGTAGTGGTAGTGGTAGTAATAGTAGTATTAGTAGTATAGTAGTAGTACTAGTAGTAGTAGTAGTAGTAGTAGTAGTAGTAGTAGTAGTAGTAGTAGTAGTAATAGTTGTAGTCGTAGTAGTAGTAGTAATAGTAGTAGTAATAGTAGTAGTAGTAGTTGTTGTAGAAGTAGTAGTAGTAGTAGCAGTAGTAGTAGTAGAAGTAGTAGTAGTAGTAGTAGTAGTAGTAGTAGTAGTAGTAGTAGTAGTAGTAGTAGTAGTAGTAGTAGTAGAAGTAGTAGTAGTAGTAGTAGTAGAAGTAGTAGTAGTAGTAGTAGTAGTAGTAGTAGCAGTAGTAGTAGTAGAAGTAGTGGTGGTATTGGTAGTGGTAGTGATAGTAGTAGCAGTATTAGTAATAGTAGTGGTGGTATTGGTAGTGGTAGTGATAGTAGTAGTAGTAGTAGTAGTAGTAGTAGTAGTAGTAGTAGTAGTAGTAGTGGTGGTATTGGTAGTGGTAGTGGTAGTGGTAGTGATAGTAGTAGTAGTAGCAGTAGTAGTAGTAGTAGTAGTAGTAGTAGTAATAGTAGAAGTAGTAGAAGTAGTAGTAGTAGTAGTAGTAGTAGTTTGAGTACAGGACTTGCATTAATGGAAGTATGAGAGTAATTTAGTCCCAGGTGTTGTGACTTCCAAAATTGCAGCCAAGGCATTCCCATGTAAGGTTGAAAAAGTGAAAAGAGATTTAAATGTATACGTCTTTCACCTAATTAATTGGCATATAATCACTAAATGAAAAAAAACTGACCTTAAACAAAGCTTGAAATTTATACTTAACTTCATGTCTAAAATGCTCACGACTCCTAATATCCAACACATGGAAGTGAGGAATTTTCAAAACTTCCAAATATTATGAGCAAAACTTCCAAAATCAGAGACCATGTGGTTAAACTTCCAGTTTTCAAAAGTAAATGAAAGCCTTGCACGTAATTGTAGTGACAGAGGCAGCAGAAGTAGTAGGAATGTTATTAATAGTAGACACATCAGTAATTAAGTAGTTTTAATAACCATGTACATACCAACAACAGTTTTCCTGGAACGTCATCAATCACATCACTAATAATACCGGCTTTTCGGAATGACTCCATTTTAAGAACCAATTTATGAACTTCACTACTCAACTCGTTATCACACCGTATGCATATGAATACTGATGATGTATATGTTATGATAATGAAATGGGTACATAGCTCGTTGTTAAGTAGCTGTATGATGAAGATAACTTTATATATGATAAAGCCGTCAAGTTTCTATACGAACACAAGAACGACCAGCGAAATGAGTTGTTTTTACAAACCTCGTTTCTGGACAACAATATATTTATTCGGCGGCGATTTAGCCACAAATAAACACAACATAAGTAATAATAATAATAATAATAATAATAATAATAATAATAATAACAATAATAATAATATTATTATTATTTCTAAAATATTACCACAATAAATAATAATAATAATGATAATATATTATTATTATCATTATTATATTTCTAAAAATACAACCACTATATATAATAAAAAAAATAATAATAATTGGGTGTTGTTGTTGTTTTTTTATTGTTGATATTATTATATGTTTATGGTGATATTATTGTTGGAATTGGTTATTTTCGTAATATTCACTTGCGAATACTCAGTTTTAATTTTTAATAATGACTGCAATAATATGCATTTTGTTCATAACCATATGCATTTTAAATATATATGACATGGATATATTAACATTAAATAATAGTTTTATTTTTTATTTTGAGCTACATTTAATATTGAGATAAAGCGTTCAGAGGGCGGAGTTTATATTCCGCTGATAATTATTCAGTTAGGACCGGTTGACCAGGGGGCGGTGTTAAAATATAGACAGTGGGTATATATACCTTTGTTCGGAGATCCTATATTATTGTTTTGTTTTCTACATACTTCAGATTGCATATATAAAGTTGTCAACAGCAATAAAGATTTTGCACAGGAAATACCATATTAAAGACATTTATACTAGATATATGTGATTTAAAGTTGAAATTCAAGTCAAAACAGTGACTACTTTCGAGCGTCAACAGAATTGTTTCAATAGATAGTTTAGTTTCCAAAGATCTAAATAGACAAAACATTTTGTTAAATGTTACATTTACCAATCACATCAAATTTCATTTATTTATACATTTATAAAAATATATTTAATACGTGATAAAGTAGAGAGATGCCAAAAACGTTGGGACCATTTCCGACCGATTTAATACTTTCCAGGTACCACATGTCAGCGAAACGTAAGTGACACAATGTCGGCATCACGTGCCTTATTGGTTCGCAACGCAATCATAAGAGTATCTTTCACAATATTTGGTGTAAAAGACATGCTCGTGTGTTCGTCCGTTCGTTCGTATTAATGGAGAAAATAAACAGTGATAAGTAAATTTACAAATACATTCGATAAGCATGTTTGAGTTATTTAATGACATTCACTTTAAAAAAAGACAATTACACTTCGGTAAATAACTAATATATACCATTCTTGATGTGAATGTGTGTGTGTTTGAATGTAGTCAGCTATGAATTTCACACGTATTAAGACGTTTCTTAAATAAATAACTTTTAATAGTGCAAAGGCACATCAAACAACGCCAACGTGCAAACGTGCGAGCGGTCTTTCCGCTGCAAGGGGCTGAAAACTTACCTGCGACCAGCCATGTACAGACAGGCTTTCCAGCCTTGCAATGATGCACATACATAGGGAGAAAGCTATTGACATTGAAAAAGTCATAAATACATTTGCGGCCGTCAAAAGTTGAAAAATGGAGTTCTATCAAAAGTGATAACAGACATAATTGAAACTTAAACTATCTTGCAGTGAGCCACTTATGCAACGGACGTGAAGGCATATAGTTAAAGCCCATGTTAAACGCACTACATGTATATTTGTTTACAACTATTTTGTTTGAAGGACCTGTAAAGTAAATGAATTGGATGAATATTAGAGCAAGAACGTGTTGTTTTATATTTATCGGTTTATACTTTCACATATATCAGCATATACATTTATAAATGTTAAAGCATAAATGTCTTTGATAATTTTCTGACTTCGTATCTTGACCTTATGCCCGGGCCTACAACACGAAAAAGGCCTAGCTACGCCACTGAAAACGATTGCAATGTCTCAATAATTAATTGTCACCATACAAGTTTATGTTTTGTCCCCGGGAAGTCTGAGGAGCGGTCAAACTCGTATGGCATTGAAGGAAAAACAACATGTGGGTTAGGATCGAAAAAGGGCATTTATGGAAAATGCCATAACATAACCAATGCAATGTATATACATAACACATTGTAATATACAATGAAAACACACGTTTTTCCATAAATGACATAATGGGCGGACAAAGGGCATTTATTTAAAGTGCCAAAAATAACCAATACATTGTATATGCTTAACAATTTGTAATATACAATGAAAACACAAGTTTTTCCATAAATGATATAATGGGCGGACAAAAACCGCCAAAACACCGTATATGCATAACAATTCGTAATAAAAATTGAAAACATAAGATAGGCCATACATGACCGAAAATGACAAAATGCGCGGACAAAAGCGCCGTATAGATAAAATATAATATACCATGAACATCAAAAATAGCACACATTAATTGACGTATATCCGCCGTGGCATAAAATAACGATGACTGGAAATAAAGGGATGGAGGTGGTGGTGGTGGTGGTGGTTTTTAGAATTGCAAAATGGCGAGGCATCCGCCAGCACTAAATACAATGCAAACAATGAATTCTACGTATTATAATTGGCTGACTAACATCACGTGATAAAACACTTGTATACGATTGGGTATTGGCCACTGAGCCAAAGGTAACTTGCACAATACAATTTACGTGTGCAATGACATAAAAAATTGTATGTGTTCATAACGTATTATTTATGTTTTGTCCCCGGGAAGTATAAGGAGCGGTCGCACTCGTATGGCATTGAAAGAAAAACAACACGTGGGTTAGGATCGAAAAATGGCATTTATTTAAAATACCATAAAATAACCAATGCATTGTATATACATAACAATTTGTAATATACAATGAAAACACAAGTTTTTCCATAAATTACATAATGGGCGGTCAAACACCGCCACAAAGGGAACCGACCGCCGTCCATGAAGACCGAGTTGGACAAGAGTTCGGGACTAAAACGTATGTACGTGATATTAAACGAAAAACCTTAATACTGACAAAGATCACTTGGGCTGGTTTAGATAGCAACCCGCCTGTACGAAGAAGCACAAAAATGTAAAGATAACAAACAAAAACATCAAAAGCAAGACCCCCACAATTGAAAATGAAGTTGTAAAGATAATGAAGAAACATGTTTTGCATGTGCTACAAGGCAATAAACTAAGTGTTGTTTGATGAAGAGATGTGGTAAGCAACGAAAGATGCAACATTACCTGTGTAAAGGAATACAAATGCACATTGCTTAGAAGTATGAGCATAGTATGTCCATTGAATTAGCAAGGAATACTATATGTGTTAGACTGATACAGAAGTAGTGGCTTAAGACTCCAAACTTCAAGCTTCCAGACATATTAAATGAAAAGATATACTGTTATTACTGACTAATCAAAAAACAAAAACATACCAAATAAAACTGACGAACTATACTCTGGCATTATCACAGCGAACATATGGGGAAAATTAAGCTGTATATACACATGTACCTATATTATATGTAAGATATTAAAATATATAACTGATTAGATATGAATGTATCTGAATAATATAGTAATAAAATTCAGACCAAAAAATTTGATTGGAAGTGACAAGGTATAGATTCCAATCAGACGCTGAAATATATGCAAAATATTAGTTGCTGAATACCTCAGAAACAAATAAAAATAGAATGAAGTAAATAAAAGTAATTATGATTTAAATAAGTACACAGTAGGTCAGTGTAGTGTGACAATATAATGAGACCAGTCGCAGTGATGAGTATTCCAAGCTGTGAAGCCATGCAGCTCTATACTGACAAACCATAATATAAGGGGTAAAACATCATATACGCTAAATTCATTCGCAAAACACAGTAAAATAAAACAGGACCACATGATTAATGTGTAAGGTAACAATAAAATAACACATATATGTGTATAGTAGCAACAGTAAAGATCCGCTTTGCAGCCTTAAACTGTCAGAGTGAGTATAACAGAAGATTTCGACATGTGTCTGCAACTGCATAGAATACTATAAAGCTCTGCAGCCTTAAACTGTCAGAGCATTTCAGTTAATACAAGGTAGCACAAAAGGTTGCTCCAAAGCGGCAGTTATGCTATTTAATAAATGGGTACATGTAAATAGATCCACGGTAGTGGGTTGTAACCATTCAATAACATTATTATCTGTATAGTAACAAACATGCAATTCTGAAGCCTTAAACTGTTAGAACATGCTAGCATAATATGATGCTACGAAGCAGTTATAAAACTGTTCAATAAAACAAGTAAATTGGCCCACAATAGTAGAATGTTACCATTGAAGAACATAATGATATGTACATGTATAATTGAAAACGTAACTCTGTAGTCTTAAACTGTCGGAAGACGGTAGCATAATAGGTTGATGCAAAGCAGTAATAACATACATGTAAATAGACCCACAGTAGTGGAAGGTACCCATGCAATAACATCATTTTATGTATAAAATCAAACATGCAATTCTGCAGCATTAAACTGTCAGAATATGTTAGTATAAGATGGTGGTATAAAGCAGTTATAACACTGTTCCATAAAACAGGTAAATCGACCCGCAGACGTATAATTATGGTAATACTGAATTAGAAAAAATGTAACTCCGCAGCCTTGAACTGTCAGACCATGAAAGGTTTGGACCTCAAAACTACTATGACACACAGAGGGCTGAGGCAAGAAGTAGATAAATAATACATACGTGCGAGACACCAATAAAATAATAAATATATAAGTACATCGATTAGGCTCTGCAGCCTTAAACTGTCAGAGCACCACCAAAGGCTTCTATATAAATGGTTTGCCGACTAAAAGTACAACGTGTATACTGCATGTAAATAAGACCAATGAGGTACAGTGTAAAATGACAAAACAAGAACATATATATAATAACATGCAACTATGAAACTCTGCAGCCTTAAACTGTCAGAGCACAACTCATGTTTTCAGAGAAGTGAATTTGTGAAATAAGGTGACATACAACATGCAAATAATAAATATATAAGTACATTGATGAAGCTCTGCAGCCTTAAACTGTCGGAGCACCACCAAATGCTTTTATAATATAAATCGATGGCCTACTAAAACTTGTAAGACGACAAAACAAGAACATAAGAATGTATGTATATCAACATTCAATCACTTTTACTTGAATACACGTATATATACATTAGTATTTGCCTGTGTTCTGTTGTGATGAAATACTCCCGTCCATTTATGTCGAAATGAGTTCTTCATACAATTACACAATGGTTAGACGAAAATGGTTTTCAATCGTTGCATAATTCTGTTAAAATACAACGTAATGGGAAAACTGCGTATTGCAAATGCCATCGAAATTGTAGAATTCAGAATTCGTTTATTCATTTCGTCTTATTTGATCACAGAGTTTTACGAAAGTTGTTTTATTGATAATATTTTTACGAACAATATTTATTATGTTTGCCAAAATCTTGAGCTAACAATAACTTATGTGACATTAGATGTTGCAGTCGTATCCTCCTTATAGTATAGTATAGTTTACCAGTTACCATGTTAATGTCAATGGTTTGCTGCTTTTATTGGGACATGTTTTTATTTCATAAGCATGTTTTCATTCTTTCTTGTTGTCAAAATAGTAATGCTTTGAGTCCACCTTCATCAAAACGTTATACAATTGATAAAACATGGGGAAATCACGTTATTAGGGTGTCATTTTCAAATGCAGACAATATCACGGCTGTGTAATTGCACCTTTTTATGATATAAAAACGAACTTTTTACAGGACATTATTCTAATCAGTTTCATGTGCCACAATAAGTTTGCATAATGTTTATTGAATATTAGAGTTGCAACGATTCTTTCAATGCATCGATCAATCGATTGTGAATGGCCCAATTTGATTGTCGATACTAAACCAGCCAATTTCGATACGATTCTCGTTTATATATTTAATAATAATTTGTCATATACTATTAAGTACAGTTATGGTTTTGTATAGATTAATTATGTAAACTGGTTATGGCATCATGGTTGCTGTTATACTGAAATACGTATTTATCTTGAACACTATTACCATTTTCCACTGATCGTATTGACATTGATATATAAAGCAAATACGTTTCACATTAACCAGTGCAATGACATTAATCATAATAAATATAAATATTTCCTATATTGCAAGCCATGGCTCATAAATACGCAAAAACAAGCCTGTATAAAAGAAAAATGAATCGAATCGAAATATTCAACTGACATTTGACATCGAAATCAAATCGAATCGAGCCATTTTCTGAATTGTTACAGCTCTATTGAATATTATACAATTATTGACTAGAGGGCCATTGAATATGATATGATTTTTACTGGAAGAAAGACGTATTTTTCAATGACAGCGAATATCAGATCATGTTCTATGGCCATCTAATCAACAAATGCTTTATTATATGACATTCTATAAATAATTGTTATCTTTTACTGATGTTACACGCACTTTTCGTTTAAAACGATGAAATGTGAGCTAAAAGTAGTTATAATGAAATGACGTCATTTCCAAAATAGCGTCGCTGTTATTGTTAAACCGGACCTTTTGTAGTAAGTGACGTCACTGGATGTATCCCCGCTGTGTTTTTGCAAACGTTATTCGTAACGTATGGAAACGGGTACCATCGTTATCTATTTTTAGCCCATTTAATATGAATGGGGAAACCCAAAGTCTATTGCATATGAGATATATTTTGTGTCGCCAACCACAATGTGGATCAATGAGAAGCCGTTTATTTATAGGTCATATCATAATATGTGTTCCTGACAGTAAATCATCACGGGTGTGGGCAATGTTCGTCTTAGCTTCCAACTCCCGACTGCAGACGTCAACGTCTGCACAACAGCCAGATCACAAGCGGAACTAGAACCAATGATTCGAGAAGGTAAACAACAGTGTTGAAACCCTATTTAATAACGTAGCTTAAATTATTTAAAGATGTATACAATCTGTCTACTGTCTAAAAATACATGAGTTACATTTGTGGATATTAAAGATTTCAGTAGTTTTTTTCTGCGCATCTTTTCGCGCATCAGTGAAGTTGAATTAAATCTTCAAGATGAGAAGTGTATTGTCATTTTAGTCTATTGTAACAGAAAATATCCGCTACGAACATATAAACTATTTACCTATTCGCGCAACCAAGCACGTTGACCCGTGACTGACTATTTAAATATATGACATATTCACAGGTACAGAGCTAACCGGTGATGTAAGCTGCCCAAATACCCTTCTAGGGAAAAGCTTTTTCAACGAAGTTTCAAAGTTTGGTGCGCATGACTGCTTGACGAATTATACCGGCTACATAGAGTCTTACGTTCTTCAAAACAAAACCACGTTGGAAGTGACTAACGCGCAATGCATGGCAAATCCATTTGCTACAGGTAAATGTAAATATCGTAATACATTGTTAGCGTGGTCCACAACTGATAATTGGTTTAAATGACACACAACTGTATCCATATACATCTCATCTAGACCAGAGTAAAATGATGGAATTTAACCATTTTAGTTTACCCACAGAATCTTACGAAAAGTTACAAGTATTGATATTGATTTGCAATTTTCACTCATCTTCCAACTTGCATTAGATCAAACTGTGCTTTGACTTATTATAAGCATAAGCTAAACATAATGAACACAATAAACTCTGGTAGAACTTAATGTCCTTACGCTAAGGTTTATATATGTTTAAGCAACATTTCATATTGCTTGCATTAGAAACATAATTATAGGTCTTAACGTTTGGATATTTTGAAGTTGGGAAGAAACTGGGATCTTTATTCAGCATTCTGTTGAGCAACCAAACAGACGTCTACGTCGCGTTTCTGTACAATAAAGACGTTGATTCCTTTTCCCCGTTCTACTGTATGGTACGATTCCTATTGTCTATGTACTTCCTTATTTATGTCTAGAGTTTGGTTTCAGTTTCTAATTCGCCCATTTCAAAGCCACTGTTTAGATTATGCATTTTTAACATTAATTATTTCATAAAATGTTTTCCTAAACTCCGCTATAGTAAAGTCTGGCATATTGCATATAAACAAATAGACGAAAACATATTTTTACCGCAAACGTAAGTTAAATATTTACTTTGATTTGATGTCAACCGGTATTTTCGGTGATAATTGCATAGTTCAAACTGTTGATGTAGGTAATTAGAGACGTGAAAACAATGTTTGCCACTTGGGCCAATCTGTCGCGGATGTCCAGACGTCAAGATTCAGGCTAGACTTGTACCATTAATGTAAGCGCTAATTAAATACGAATGCATATAAACATCTGAGTGTATTAACCACGATATTAATTTTGTCTTTAATTAAACGCTACAACATTTGCTAAGAAGACCTTTTGAACAAAAATAAAAAAAGTATTATAACGCTTTGCTTATTACAATATTTACGAAAATAGTATGTTCAATAGATTGTGTTTTTGTCAAATAATCGCACAATTACATTTGCTGCATGCAGGCGTGTAAATGTTTAAAAAATGTCCTTATTTTAGATGCATGTACAGGAAACAATGCTAACAGTGGCGGTAGCCACAAACCTAACATTGAAGTCAACATCGAAACCAATGTGCATTGCGTGTGTAACAAGAGCGCCAAACCAGTGTGGGACACATATCTTTATCGTCATCTGAGGCTACCTGCGCATATCAGCGCAACTATCGTTGTACATACAAGCGATGTGAAATGCAGGCTACATTAGCAGTAGAGAAACCATTTTTTCTATCATAAAGATCCCTTATTTCAACGACCAATTGTCCAAATACAACATTGCAAGATGAAACACTATACGAAACGAAACAAGCACATAACTTATTCGTGCATGTAGAGAGGATACCTTTAGAACAAAAATATGAAACGTCATGGTAAAAGGACATTAGTTCATCATAACATTGACATTTTAATTGGGCGAATAATTGTGTGTAATGTATCATGACTATTGAGACAAATTCGTTTCAATCACGTTTCGTTTCGTCAAAGCTTCCATCGACACAGTTCCATTTAAGACACAAAACAATTTGATTGAGCTACTTATATTACTTAACGTATAACCCGAATATAGCGCGCGTGTTCGCTTTATGACATTTGCATGCGAATGACCTATTTACCATAAAGCCAACATTTCTGAAGAAAATTCATTTTTATTAAAGGAAGACAACGTATTAGACATTGAATATAATGAATAATTCGGACATTTGCAACCGCATACATGTTTTATTAACTAAGTAGTTATTTATAATCAACTTCAAAAACAGACCGTTTAATTGCAACATTTGGACTTTTTTAAAATATTTTTTCCATAATCTGCCATTGCTGTTCACTGCATTTGCCGAACTTGTCACATCGCTCGATTTTGAGGATGTCCAATGTCCGTCGTCCGGATATTATGCGATGCTTGCCGAGACAGATTCAAGCATGTTCTTTCTAGATGTAGGGATGTATTACTTTTCATTTTCTACCGTTTGGTAGATATTATTCCAACTTTTATTATAAGAAAGTTCGTATAGTTTCTAGGTCTTATTAATAATGATTAATATATTAACGATAAGAACAAAAATTACAATCTTCTCTAAGACATTATATTAATATGTACACGTTTCAGCAGATTTGTTATAGAAATGTAAATTTGTGGAACAAATGCATCCAAATTAGGCACAACGTAACAAAAACAATTTCAGTTTAATTTAATAAAAAATTTAAATGACAAATTTTGCGAATTAATACGGAGTGTTCATTTACAATGCAGCTTTAAACAAGAGTTAGAAACAAGAGCTTGATTAATACCTGTCAAACAAATTAATCTTTCATTATAACTTTACAGCAACATTGAGACAACATATGCACTTAATGTACACGCGTTACAAGTCCGTAGTAAAACATATATCGTGTATTCTTAAATTGTGGACAACTTTTGTTTTACATTTATGGTGTATTGAATGGCCCAATATGGCAGACATCCTTGCCTATACCTAATGAAAGAAGTTTTTTTTCGTTTTCTAATCAAATGTTTCGTAAAATATGATCAACCTTTAAGTGTTCAGTGATAAAATTGTTACATCGGTAATGTTTAAACCGTTGACTTTAAGACATGGAAACATTTTAATGACAATATGGGATTTTCACTTTGATGGACCTCTTCGTGCCATGTCCATCAAATATACACTATTACAACGATATATCTCCATGACATCAGATGAAGATCGAGCATTCCCCTGTCTCTCGTTAACCGATATTTCTCAGAGGAGTGAGTTTGTGTCTACAACAATGTAATTTTGTTTTTATCTTACGTTTTATGAGATCGTAGTCTAGCAATTTGTGTAATACGTATTAACCTTAGAAATTGATAATCTTTCTTTTCCAATTTAGATGCGACAGTGTTCTGGAAAACAGGATTTATTGTATTGATAAAAAACAACAAAGATTTTTGCATTGACATTACATCAGTGATATTTACTTAATATATTCTTCGACATCACTCGTCACTGAATTAAAATCAGAAACTATTAAATTAATGATATTAATACAAAATATAATTAAAACTTATCAAAGAAATGTAATTATGGTACACACGTATTAATTATATGTGTTGTGTTTTTTTCGGAGTATATATCATGATCATAGTGCATATCCTAAAACTTTATGACAGACTTGATCAGAAAAAAATACTATATACAACAATTATGAGTACCCGACCGTATTATTGCTGTATGTTTCATACTGCAACGGACTTGCGTTATCATTGGTGCAAAATACATCTGTTTTATGCGTAGTAATTATCAGTTTCAAATACAAAATAAACAAAGTGAAACACAATTTCTGCTATTATACAGTGCCAGTTGACATCATTAATGTCTTTGTGGTGACAGTCCTTGATTGTTCAAACGTCTAGACCCGTGATGGTATGTTTTAGTAGTACAGCACTCGGCTGTAGTTTAAATGGTTTATTATCAATTCAAATGGAATGAACGTCACAATATATCGGTTTTATTTATTGACCCTTGTAATATTGCGAAAACCATATGTAAACTGTGATGTGTGCATCTAAAAAGTCATCGTCTTGTCTATAACCTTGAACTTTATTTGGTCGTTGTTTAAAACCAAAACAAGTAAACATACATGTACCAAGACACGCGTTGATATCAATTACACATATTATTCGCAACGCACGTGATTCAATCTTTTCTTGTAGATACGATTGAATTGTTATGTTTTTGAAAATGTTTGTTTTAACATGCAATGAAAACCAAGAAATTTACATTTAACAATAACAAAAACAAATCAAAGGAAATACATCTCCAACAAAAAAAACAGTAAATGCAGTTTACATATCAAATAAGCCACATAACGTTTGTTGTCGTTATTGAACGTGGGGTTGTATGTTGACCTGGTGTCTAGGCCTAATTTTTCTTGTTCTTGGACGTGTTGTCTATGTGACAAAATACGGTATGTGATTTATGCATGTTAGACAAATGTACATATATGTTTAACGTGCATGTACCGTTTATTTGTACTTTAACGTATTGGAGGTAAATGTGAAATGTGTAATTAAAGTACACTGATACTTATAATTAGAGTATCTGGAAATTAACATTTCAGGTGCAAACAAATTGTGAATTTAGTCTTTCTCTGCTGGGTATTAAGTATATTATGTGATTACGAAATTTGTGTAATAATTTGTTTTTCTTCTTAGAAAATATGTTGTTTTTTTATGTGAATAACTGTGCACATAGTATTTGCCAATAGATGGCATGAATAACAAATTCCAAGACATACTTGCTCTAACCTTGTATAAGCGCTGTTACTACGCCTATTCACACACTGCGCCGACTATTTGTAATTACATTGCTGTAATAATGTTGATGTGTTTGTATCGCAATTTTGTATGAGATGTGCTTGATTCACTACCACACACCTTGGAATAAACATTTTTTATTCGAGTAGTGGGAGCATTATTACAGGGATATGTAAATTCCGTACTTGTAGTATGAAACGTTATTATCGACAATAATGTTAAATATAACAAATGGTTTTAACAGACACTGTCGCTTATTTGAGTGCATCATATTGAAGACCATGTGTTGTAAAAGTACCATATAATCTGGCAATTTTACAAGAACATATACTACAACGTCGTTGATTGCTTCATGATTTGTTTCGGAGTGTTGATTTCTTCTTTGTACAAGTGCAAACACTACAGCCGCTTTTTCACCGCTAAATGAAAATAATTATTTAAATTGAAGGCGCTTTTTCATATATATTCAATAAAGTTTAACCTGACAAATAACTTATTATTGAGTATTAGTGTTTATTGGTTATTGTATTAAGAACATTGGCTTTACATTTCAGAACTTTAATAAGCAAATGGATTAACTACATGTTATATACATGTATCTATGACAACAGAAACAAGAAATATCTTTACAAAAGGTATTCGGCGTCTGAGGTAACGTTGCAAATAAGGATTTAGTTAAATTTCCAGCGTAAATATTCAAAACAATGTAACTAAGACTAGATCCGAGTGGAATAAAATACTCAAATACTAAATAATACTAGCAGTTTACGCCTCCTAACATACCATTAATATATCGATGGCTTAAAGCCACAAAATATAACCAATTATGAGTATTACATATTGTGTCAAAATATGAACGCCATATCTCAATTAGTGTTTGAGATATTGATTAGAGATCAAAGATAGTATCTGCTTTTAATCGAAATTTCTTCTGTCATAACTCAGTATCTGCATGTATATACAAAATAAATATAGTTTTCATTTGTGTTGACCGACCAAAACATATCATCAAACTTTGCCTGATTTTGGCGTTAACATAACAATGGCATTTGTGCCTATTTTACTCAACAAGAAGCAGGTATCTTATGAAACGTTGTGCTGGCTTAAACTAAAACACACAATTATTATCAATATTACTGCGCCACAACCAAGTATCTGACGATGCTTATTTTTGTAAAACCCTTTTGAAGATGTTGACAAAGGCCAAAATATAGCATCTGGTAATACATTTATCTGGCAATAACAACATTCCGGAAAATTATCAAAATATTACTGATAAAACAACGTATGTGCAGCTAATTGGTTTTGTCAGTAAACAAAAGCCAGAGTGAGAGGGTTAATTGCTGTTGATATCTATGTATCTCATTACCTTGTGCCATCTGAATGAATGAATAAGCAGTTGGTTTCACACTTAAAACATGACAATAACCATAGCTGTGGAATAGCTGAAAATTCTTTTACGGATTATTTAAATTATTTTATATTAATATAAAGGTATATTATTACATAAATGATTTTGTTTTGTTGGACTTTAAGTTAATTTTCATAATAGAAATATAAAGGTATATTATTACATAAATGATTTTGTTTTGTTGGACTTTAAGTTAATTTTCATAATAGAAATTGTATAAATTATTTTATACGCTATTTACTATGTGTGGGTTTTTTAAACATCAACATTTTATATATGCTCTTCGGTTAATTAAGGATTATGTAATGAAATTAAAACTGTTACAATATATTCGACAACACAGACCATGATGCATAAACTGTAATATATGCATCAACAAGCCGTAACATACACGGAAAGAAACTTTATTAACTAGTACATTTCTGTTCTACGTATGCACACGATTAAATATGTTAAAATATTTATTGCTAGATAAATCTCGTTGAGGTGTAAAGAATACATGTATGTCGACAATGCTATTTGTCTCGCATATTCAACTGTACACTGTCATTTTGACCCTGCAGGCGAGCGAGCGTATTGTCAATTCGCCCTCAATATAGACTATTCTTCTTGTGGGAGAATTGTCTTAGATAAAATTGATATTTATATAATCGCTCTGTCTATTTTATACGTATTTAAAAGAAAACGCTCAAATGTAAAAAAAGTGTGTTCATTTACATCGTTGCAAAACACCGAATTTATAGCTTTTTAACATGTCAAATGTCATGTCAAATCATTTCAATAGCGCTGCGAATATATGAAAGCTCTCATTTTGTGCAAACTGTTATTCCCTTATTGAATTTGCCATAATTATTCGAAACCTATTACGAATTCGTCTGCAATATTGTTGGGATGTTCACTGACTCATTTATGATTAGTGTAGTGGGAATTTATTGTAAATTAGCCGATGAAGTGTTAGAATTTATTCATTCGTGAATATTGGCGGGAATTTTCCACAACATTTGACTGGATATTCAGGAAGGTCAAAAGTTGGGTTAAACAGCTACGCCGAAAAAAATCAACAGAGACAAAAGCCTCTCTCAGGACTCACACCCACGACATTTGGTTCAAAGGTCGGACAACTAGTCTATAGTGGCTAGAACTAGATTGGTGTGTAAGTGACACGCAGGTTTTGAAAACCATATCGAAGAAGCGGTATATACGCTTATAATGCTTGTCATTTCCAACGATTTTTTTTACAACTTTTGTACCGAGCAATTTCTGTATCAGGTGAGTCATTTCGGTTATTTGTATACAGTGTAGTTTTCGTATGGAATCGATGACAAAAATTGTGGAAAATGTTAATTTGCCAATCTGTGAATAAGTCCCTTCAAGTCGTCTCAAACGTTAAAGAAGCAGCAAGCGTGTGTCAAGTGCTTGCGGCATATTAAAGTGGTAATGTGTTGTTGACGAGCGATAATAAAAATATTGTGTACTTGCTGACGACCAATAAAAGGCCATTTTCTAGCGATGAAAATAATATAAAAAAAACAATAGAGGGGCTTTTTTCTAAGGAGAACAATAAAATATGTAATATTCTGGTGACAATTGATTGAAGGTCGTCTTCCGCAACAGATATAGGTCATGTTCTGACTACGACAACAAAAACTAAGTAATATTCTGGTGACAACAAGCGATAGAAGTTCATGTTCGGACTGTGGCAATAAAAAGATAATGTTCCAAAACATTAAATTGATTGTAAACATAACATGCATTATAGTATTATTAATGCCTTATAGTATTATTAAATACAAACTGAACGAAACAAACCAACAGAATCATAGTTTGTGTCGTACGCATAAATAAGCTGTTGAAAAGCAGGCAATAATACTACGCCAAATACTATCTGGAATGTTCGGAGCACATGTTCCATGAATTCGTCATCTGTTTCTGATTACTGATTTCACTGTTGTTTACAGGAGGTGCACTATACATTAGTTCCGCGTTAAAACCCTATTTATTATCAATAAGTTAATATGTACGCATTTCACAATTATGATGTATAATTATATTTACGTGTCTTGAAGTGACAGAACCGTTATATAAAAAGCGTCAAAGACACATCATGATAGGCATTAGACGGATCACGGACTGGTTTCTACATACGCGGCGGTAAAGGGCCGAAATATAGTTCCTACAATAGTAAAAACACATACGAGGGCTGTTTCATAAATTCGCGGAATTACTCTTTTTCTCATACCTTAGCTTATTTATCGAAAAACAAAATACATCTTGAGATACGTTTACTTATGACTGACTTCCAGACCAAAACGTATAAGGATACACAGAACTGTTAATGTTATATGGAAAATTGAACAAGAGTACTGTGTAGTACGCCGACGTCAAATTAACGTCACCTAAACGTCAAATTGAAGAGTGCGGTTCACTTTCTCAACGTAGTCACCACCTGTAGCCACACTTTCTATGTCTTTGAACCCACTTGTCAAATGTATTCTAGAACCAATCTTTATTGAATGATGAAATAATGTCTCTCGATTTGTTGCGTAACTCTAACGATGTTTTAAAGCGTTATCCTCCCAGTTCATTCTTAAGTTCGGGAAAGTAAAGGTCCATAGGGGCTGAGTCTGGACTGTAGGGAGGGTTGATACCTTCCCTTAATCGCGCATGCCATTTGTAAACAAATGTCTTTCCACAATTTGGTAATGTATCCGAGTTTTTTTATTTGTTTATATGTTTCCGCCGGAGATAGTTTGAGTCGAACGCAACATTTGACAACGAAACGTAACTTAACATCGCCCGTTGACGTCAAGCGATAAAGCGAAGTCAAGGCGATAATACACTGCTGGGATGTAACCGTTCCACATAATGCTTTCAAACTTACAGGAAATGATGTCGAGACGTGACGCTAAGATAAGGCGCTTTCGTGCCAAAAATTGCGTAATGTTTGATTATTTAACAGCACTTTTGTGCGTTTCAAATGTATAAAAACTGGCGTGCTTCAAGTCGATTAATAGTGGTTGCTATAGATACCACTAAATCTTCCATAAATAAAAGAAAATAATAAAAAAACATTTTAAAATATAATAGGATTTGTGTCCAAACAACTTGTGCATTTGTTTTCACTTAAATGTATTGAAAAATAAACGTTTGAGAAGATAATTCCGCAAGTTTATGAAACAGCCCTCGTACAGGTACTTTGCAAATTTACTAAAATCAATTCTCTTTACCCACCGAACGTGCATTTATGCAACGCAGTTACTAACTTTTTATACAATGGTTTTTGCTGTTATCATACTTGCCTGTACCGATTTGAAAGTCTTACGTTCGTAAGGAACCGGAAAAGAAAGTACACGTAGTTTAATTCCGCAGAAAACCCGCGAACGTGCACATGTCAATTTTGACCAATGTCTACACTGACTGTTATAAAGAGAGCAAAATTTACACTGGACTTATCTTACGAGAATAATGTTTTGTAATTCACGTTTCATCACGGTGATTGTTTGAACATTGTTTAGATTCTAGTGTTCATTCAACAGTTGTTAAATGATAATGAAATCTAGAATCGCAACTGATGTAGAGGTTTGCACATTGCTTTGACGTGTGTTCTTTGTTTCTCTATATTTTGAACGATTTGTTCATCGCGACAATTTCAATTCAAAGCTTATTCACATCAGACAAAGCTGGAGCCTCCGATTCTTTTATTTTCAGATAATTAAAACAAGATACAAAACACGTTTTTCATTATATACTTAGAAGCAAGTAAGTTATATTAATGTCAAATATAATATAATATCCTTAGCTTTCTACCGAACTTTTTATTTGAAGTTTTACATGTACAAATGCAAATCTGTGGTAAACGAACGTTGTCGTATTTGACATTAGATAATTTTGTTATTATTTCGTATTTGTTAATAAATGTATGCATTGTACTTTACTGATACTATATGTTATATTTGTTGTCAAACCTAATAAGAGAGGCATACTTTCGTTTGCAGATAATGTACAACATTACAAATTCTGCCACGTGTTAATTGTTTTGGTGATTAATTGGCATATTTGCCAGACATTAGATACTTTGATTTAAATTACCACAACTAAGCCTTAACTTAGACTGCACAATTGACCGAAGGCTTCATACTAAATCTACAACATAATGTTTCAGTGCATACAGAGACGGATTCTTTCTTACTCTTACAATTTGTATTTATATAGTCATCTCAAGTTTTACATGATAGAAACACGGTCATAAATAGTTTTCATTTTTATAGAATATAAGTAAGTTCATGTTTGTTTGTAGATTTGATCATTATGATGTGCAATTCATTCCGAACATGAGGTATAACATGTAAATATATTTGCAAAATGCGTAGGTACAATTAGTAGCACAACTGCATATGAATGAGTCAGATGAGTAACGAAAACATTGCATTATGTTCAATGAAACATATTATAACATAATAAGTATTTATTTATTAATAAAAACAAACTGCTCCAATAGACGTATGACTTTATAGTAAATTAACAATGAAAATGAGTACTTTATTTTTGTCCTCACTACAGGGTATGTTCGCATTGCGGAAAAAAATGGTTTTGCTATGCTCTGAACATACCGATATATTATCAGCCGTGACATATTCAGACACATCCAAGGTCCCATCGACAAAGTTATATTCAAGACACAGAACTTGCATATATAATTCTGGCAAATTATATTGAACCTTTGCACTCGCCTTATTAAATCTGCATATAACGGTTGCGTTCACTTTGTGCAGTTTGCATAGAAAGGTCACTATTTACCATAGATCCAGTCTTTATATTGTGTTGAAAGCAAATCAATGTATTTAGACATTCAATATAATGGGATAATTGAATTTTTTGAGCATACACACCCGCGTGTAGTACTTATTTATGTCGGCACATTTACTAAAAATTCTACATTTTAACCGGTATAAACAATGAATGGCAAATAATAATGCTGCATTATACAATCGATTTCTTTATTAAACTAGTTTATTATTAAAAGGTTCGTGTAATTGAAATACAGACTTATATAATTGCAATATTTGGTCTCTTTCCTATCAGTGCATACTTCTACTGATTAATTTCAACAGAACACTTCGCATTTTGCCCTAACCAGTGCACTTTTCTACTGATTATGTTCAACAGTACACTCCGCACTTTGCTCTTACCAATGCACACTTCTACTGATTAAGTTCAACAGAACACTCCGCATTTTGCCCTTACCAGTGCACTTTTCTACTGATTATGTTCAATAGAACACTCCTCACTTGATGTTCACTGCACTTGCCGGACTTGCCACATGGCTGGATTTAAGGATGTCCAATGTCCGTCGGATGTAATACTTTTCAGTTTCACGTGTCCGAAACAATAGTATGCATATCTACTACAGTGTGTAATACATTAGTGTTGATGCTATCGAGTCGTTTGTATTTTTCCTGATTTTGTCAACCATACTAATGAAGCGAAAATACCGTTTGGAATATAATAATAAATACAATAAAACGATGTACTGAAAAGGAGAATTGTTGAGTCCTTTATAATAGGCGTATTTACTCCTTGCATACGACGTGATAAAATATTGCTAAATACTTGAAGATATATTGAAAAGGCATTGTGAATTACGAGTCTGATATTGTTATTATTTCGTAGTTGTTATGAAATGTATACATTGTACATTACTGCTACTATGTGTTATAATTTGTTGTCAAACCCTTATAAGAAACACATACTTTCGTTTGCAGATCATGTACAACATTATAAATTCTGCCACATGTTTATTGTTCAGGTGATTAAATAGCACATTTGCCAGACTTAAATTATTTTGTCAACATGATGACAGAATGCAGTTACAAACTTGGTTGTTTAATTAGGTTGAAAAGAACTCATAGACTCATGTTGATCAATTACACGCCGCTATTGCAACAACTCATCTTTTCGCCATAACATACAGATCGAGCATTTCCCTGGTTCTCGTTAACCGATATTTCTTAAATTAGTAAGTTTGTGTCTGCAACTAATCTAATTTTGTTTTTGTTTAAGGTTTGACGAGAATGTCATCGTTTTTGTAGTACATTTTCAACTAAGAAATTGTATTTCTTTTTCTTTTTAGGAAAGGGAGGACAGCGTTCTGGACACAAGATTTGTTATACTGATAAAACACATACAATAGACTTTTGCATTGGCATTACTATAGTTATAGATACAGATAGGTCGACATCGTTCCTCACAATTTAAATGAGAATCTATTAATGCAAAGATAAGATCGAAAACGATCAAATAAATACTTATCTGTAGGAAATTGAGGATAATACGTATGAATAGTATTTGTTTTATTGGAGTATTTTTCATGTGCATAGTGTTTATCATGAAATGTTTTGGCAGACTTGTTAAGAAGAATAATGTAAGAAGCAATAATAAGAAACAAACCTTTACGCTTACTGTATATTACATACAGTAACGGATTGGTGTTACCGTCGATGCAAACACAAATTTACTTTGCATAGTAATGATCAGTTTCAAATACAAAACTACGAAATCCATCATGAGTCCTTTGAGTATTCAGTGCCATCATTACTCGTTTTGTGGTAATACATGTAGTTCTTGTTCCTTCAAATGTCAACGCTTGTGATGGTTTGATTTAGTGAAACAGCACGTGGATGTAGTTTGAATGGCATTCAATCAATTCAACTGGAACAAAAGTTTCAATCAATCGGTTGTATACATTTACTTTAGTAATATTTGGAACACATGGGGCCATATTTAATCTGTGTTTTGTGCAACATTAATATGTTTTTGTCTATAACATTGGGCGTTAACTGATCTTGTTTCTATATTCTCCAAATAACTTAATAAAGATGTACAGGTAGCAATATACGCGTTTGTCTTCTAATTTGAAGTAATATTACAAAACTTACTACAAAACAGTAAATGCAAAATATGTAAATGCATGTTTCACATGTCAATTAGGGCATATCACATAGCGTTCGTTGCAATTATTGAACCGCATGTTGTATGTTGCCCTGTTGACTAGGCATAATATTAATTGTTCTTTGACGTTTTGTCGGCGAGAAAAAAAACGTTATGTGATTTATGCCTGTCTGGCAGATATACTAGTATGCTTTACGTGCATGTACTTTTCCTTGTACTGAATCGTATTAGCAAAATGTAAACCATGTACTTAACGTACAAATGGGCTGAAAACAGTATCTGAAAAGTAACATTTAAAATGCACACATATTTATAATATACTTGTCTGTTGGGTATGATGTGATGACTTATAGCATATATTAACGATTGTATTTGTTCATGGTATAATCTTAGAAAGTATTTGATGTTAGTACTAGTAACTCGTTTAGTCATTGCCGATAGATGAGTAACACATTCCAAGACATTCTTGCACTAATCTACTTGTGGACTGTTTTAAACGTCTATCCAACTATGCGGCGACTAAATTTTATTACAATGTTGTGTCTGTATCACGATTTTGTGCGAGATATGCTTGATTCACTGCCATAAACCTTGCAATAAGCATATTTTATACACAAGCATTTGGAGTTTTATCTCAGGGATATGTAAATGCAGTACGTATTTTATAAAATTGTATTGTCGACAGCGTTGATGATATAACACATAGATTCAACAGCCACTGTCGTCTATGTGCTTACATTTAATGTAAGACCTTGATAAGTTATTATATAATCTGACTATTTATTATAAACAACAAAATATACTACACTTCATTATTTATTTCGAGAAAATTGTCATTTTTGTACAATTGTTCGTTATAGAATCGCGTTTTCACCATCAAAAGTTAGTTAATCATTAACTGACAAGTTGCTATGCGTATTAAATGCACAATTTTGTGTCATCTTGCAATAAATTGATAATTTATGTTATCTTAAACATTAAAGAAGCACCGGAGGACTGTTTGAAGTGCTGGCGGCATGTCATATTTTTAATGTGTTCCAGATAAGTTTGTGTAAATACAGGATAAATGAACGCTCAACCAAGAATATATGAGGGTAAATGTACGCACATTCCAATATGTATGGGGCTAAATGTATTTTCAGTCGAAAAGTTAATATGGAAAATACTGAGCGTAAAAGTGCAAAATAATGCAATGGTTTAACTTTGGTTGAATTATGTAGTAGATAATTCTTGACAGTACACAACGGTTTTAATTAATGAATGTGCTCACATTCAAACACTTTAACAGTCAGATATAATTTATGAGTCTAATTTTCATTTTCATGAATACGCAAACATTTTAAATTGTGTGCGCAAATGTACATCCTGATTTATATTCCATGAAGATTTTATTTTCTGTGTGTATCTTGCGATTTTCCACGCGTAAAATACTCGTGTATGCGCCTTATCTATTCGTCTGAGTTAATGTTCTAGATACAACCGACATAATGTTCTAGTTATAAACAACATAATTTTCTAGTTACAACCGACATAATGTGCTAAGTACAAACGACATAATGTGCTAGTTACAACCGACATAATGTTCTCGTTACAACTGACATAATGTTCTAGTTACAACCGACATAATGTTTTTTCCTGACGATGTCAATAAAAAGGCCCTTTATATCTACAAGCAGGCCAGGTTATGACGACGACAATAAAAACATATCAGATTTATACTAATTTCTGAAGTACATCTAAGCAAGAAGCGACATATGTCAATTTGATACATACATTCACACACAACATCTGGAGTAGTTTAGAAACGGACCAATACAGCATTAAAAACCAATACCAACTCTTCTCACTGTTAGCTGCCTATCAAAAATGTTCATTTATTTTTCATGTTTATTTGTTCCTTTATTAGTTTATATTTTTTCCGCTCTGTATTAAAACGTTGTGATGTGTTACGAATATACATGCAAGTTCCACTTATTATTTCATTCCTTTATGATTTTTTATGAGCGACCTTCAAATCTTATCTGTCAATTCCAGAGGTCTTTCAATATTTAAAAGACACAATATGTGACATTTACTGCCTACAGGATACGCATTTTATTATCGATCAAAATAAAACTATTTACTAAGAATGGGGGGCAGAATGTTTGTTGAGTTATAGCTCTTCTAATTCCCGAGGTGTCGCAATTCTTTTTTCGAAGTGGCTTGAATATAAAATACATAATGTACATTATGACGACTTTGGTAATTATATTATTTTAGATGTGAATGTTGGTAAAACTAGACTCACAATTGCCTCCATATACGGGCCAAACTCTGACAACCCAGATTTTTTTATCGATGTTTTTCATATTTTTATAGACATTATTGAAAATGATTCCTTTTTAGTTTGTGTTGACTTTAATTTAGTTCTAGACCCGAGTTTAGATTGTGATAACTACAAATCAATAAATAATAAAAACTCAAGGGCATGTATATTGAATTATATTGAAGAACGTGATCTGACCGACCCTTTTAGACATCTGTATCCTAATACTAGACGATATACTTGGAGACGAACCAACCCAATACAACAAGCCCGGTTTGATTTTTATCTTATCGTCACTTTATTGCCAGCCTGTCATAATGTTGGTATATCTTCCAGTTACCAATCTGATCATTCAATTGTAATGATGACTTTTAAATTTACTAATTTTATACACGGAAAGGGATTGTGGAAACATAACAATATGCTTTTACGTGATATTAATTACATTAACACAATAAATAACACAATTACAAAAATCAAACAACAGTATATGTTACTCGTTTACAATCAAGTTAACATCGAAGCAATACTAAATCAGGAAAGTCAGTTTTCAATAGACGATCAACTTTTTCTTGATACTGTGTTAATGGAAATTAGAGGTAAAGCAATTTCATGTAGTTCGTATAAAACGAAATCGCGTAACAATCGCGAAAATATATTAAAACTTGAAATTGAAAAACATGAAGAATCCATATCCGAGAGTAACTTGCAAAATATGGTTGAATTGAAAGATGAACTTAGAAAAATTCAGGATGAAAAATTAAAGGGGGCCATTATAAGATCGCGAGTCGAATGGATACAATATGCAGAATAACCATCGAAACTCTTTTGTAATCTTGAAAAATATCACTATTTAGCAAAAACTATTAATAGGTTAACAAATGATAATGGAATTGTTTTGGATAATCAGGCTGACATTTTAAAAGAAACGGCCTTGTTCTATAAAACCCTGTATTAAATCAATGATAATACCGACATTGATGATGATCTTAATCTTTTTATCGCGGATATATACATACCAAAATTATTACATGAAGAATCTAAACAGTTAGAAGGGCCAATAACTTTAAACGAAGCTTCGATTGTTTTAAAACATATGGCAAATAATAAAAGCCCCGGCTCATCCGGTTTTATTATTGACTGTTTTAAAGTTTTTTGGCCAAAATTGGGCATGTATGCCTGTAGAGCACTTAATCACGCATTTGCAGGGGTAAATTGTCTATAACCCAGGGGATAATTACTTGCATACCTAAAGGTGATAAACCCAGGCAATAAAAAAAAAAACTGGCGCCCAATAACTCTGTTAAACACTGTTCATACAATTGGTTCTGGTTGTTTTTTTTCAGATACAACGTGGTTACCGACAAGGTGATCTCCTAAGTTGCTATATATTTATTCTATGCGCCAACATTTTATCCATTAAGCTCAGGTGAAACCCCACAATTAAAGGAATCAAAATAAACGATATTGAATATAAGTTGTCGCAATTTGCTGATGACACATCTATACTCCTGGATGGCTCTGCAGAATCTCTTAATGAAACATTAGATGTATTGTCGAATTCCTCATTGCACTCCAGTTTGAAAGTTAATTTTGATAAAACCAAAGAAGTTTGGATCGGAAGGCATTTATTCAGCTCCGAAATTATAAAAGCTCAATGGAAATTAAAATGGAACCATCATACTTTTGATATGCTTGGTTTGACTTTTCACATTGACCTCGACAATATGTTCAAAATTAATTATATGGACAAATAGTCCAAAGTAAAAACATTACTTAAAAATTGGTCAAGGAGGATATTAACGCCTATTGGATGAATACAAGTAATAAAAACGATTGCTTTACCAGTGCTAAATCATCTTTTTGTTGCACTTCCTAATCCGCCGCATAAAACATTGGCATAGTTAAATGATCTATTTTTTTAAATTTTGTGTGGAATGGGAGGTCAAAAGTTAACAAAAATGTGCTTACAAAAGAATATGCTGAAGGAGGTTTTAATATGATCGACGTTTTTTCATACATAATTTCTTTAAAGTGTTCCTGGATCCGTAGAATATTCACCGGAAATGGTAAATGGATCAATATTGTAAAAATGAAAAAAGACCGTGACAAATTATATAACTGTGGTCTACACTATCCTGAAAACCTAATCAATAAAATAGGTAATGATTTCTGGAAAGATACACTACAATCTTTTGTTGATTTCCGCACAGCAGAAACATTCTGAAAAAAAGTACAAATTGCAAAATCCAATATTATATAACCCTGACATTAGGATTGGTAATAAAAGTGTATTCTTCAAATCATGGTTTGAAAATGGCGTACATTTCATTGGAGATTTGATCAGTAATTATGAAATTTTGAAATTTTATACGTATGAAGAATTTTCTAAAATATATAATTTATATCCAAACTACTTGCTTTTTCTGGGTATTGTAAAGGCAGTAATACAATACTTGAAGAGGGTAAGATTGTTTGATAAAACATTTGTTCTAGACCAGAGTTTTATAATATGATTTTGTTAAACCATTTGTCCCCCTTCACTTGCAATCCATTTTAACAAATGCAAAAGGAACTCGACCCATGTATAATATATTAAAAATGAATGAAACTTAACCAACATGTATATCAAAATGGGCGAGCACTTTTCAAAATATTGAAAATAAGGACTGGCAACATATTTTTAAAATGCCCTTTTATATAACTAAAGATTCTAATCTACAATGGTACAGTATAAAATTATACACCGAATTATAGGTACAAATTCTTTTTTATTTAAAATCCATTACAAAACGTCAGCCGAATGCTCCTTTTGTCAAAACGTGTGCGAAACATATTTTTGGGGACTGCAAATACGTAAATAAATTCATTTCAGAATTGTTTAAAGGATGTAAAATTGTTGCAGATCTCATTAACGCAGCTTTTTTTAATTAGGACATAAAAATACAAATGATCCTTTGAATCTAACTTTCCGTCTCACTAAAATGTTTATTTATAATTGTAAAATTAATAAAACATTACCTTCTGTTAAGGCTGCAAAGTCTTATTTTTCTGTACACTATCATTAAACTACTTTAAAAAAATTTAACTACTGATAAAGAATGGGACTGTTTGCTACCTCTTTTCAGGGTAGAACTATGTGCTATGCGACTTACATAAATAATTTTTGTATCATTTTATACTGTATATCAATACCTCAATGTTTTGAAAAAAAAACATAGTAACATTAAGCGCTTATGTTAGTCTTATATTTAATGTGTACCATCACTTGAGCACTGAATATCTATTATATATGTTGTGGACGACACTTGTTTATGTTATACATGTAAAATTGTGTATGCATTTAATGTATAATGTACGGTGTGGAGGGGGATGCCTCGACCCCTACACATCTATTACGAGGATAATAAACTAAATTGAAAGGAAAAAAAAATCTTCTCACTCACATATGCTTTTTATGAGCGTTGGCACGCAAAGCATTTTCAAAACAAATTATTTTGAACAAAAACGTTAGTTTAAAACCTTAAATGCATTTAAAACGCACCTGAAAGAAAAAAAAAAAACCTGCATCACAAGAAAACAAAACTTTCAATGTTTAGGTGTAGAAATATTGTTGCTTTCGCAAAACAGGCGAAATAACGTGTCAAATACCTTCTGGTACATTAAGTTCAGAACACGTGATTCAAGCATTCTCCAAATTCTAATTGCTGACTTTACTTCATCATCGTTTAGGGTACGTGCACAGTACAACAGTGCCGCAATAAAAGCCCAATTAATACAAATGTTCGCATTCCACGATGGTGATGTATGATTATATGTCCTATCTTGGACTGGCAGGCAAGCTCGTTCTAAAAATAGTGGCCGCGTAAAACACAGACCTGTTAGAACAGGAATTATGTTAATCACTCGCTATTTGCTTATTTAACTACGTACGCGGAGGTAAAGTTAAGAAATCTAGTCGCATAAGATGAAGAGGTTCGCATTTGGACGCGCATTTTCTTTATATATATTTTCATGGACTTTTTTTACAGCGACAAATTTAACAAAAGTTTATTCATATCCCAATGGCTGAAGCAGATGCGTTTTATTTCAAAATAGTGTAAAAAGATGAATTAAAATTTGTTCAGCAATCTTCGCATGAACAATTACAAGTAATATGATAAATCATAAAAACATTAGGTTCTTACTTTATGTAAGTTTGTACAAATTAAAAAATATTGTCTTTATTCAAAATTGATGTAAACTATTGTATTTTATAAGATGATTTGATCTGAATGTAATAAAGCTGCGCTTATTAGTAAACTTTCAAAATTGAGTCCTATAAATACTACACAACAGACTTAATTCTTCACAATAACTCTACAAAGTGTTGAAATTGTGCAGTCGCATAAATGGTCCTCAATATGTCATAATTATTCGTGTGTCCCCTATAAGTTTGCAGGTTGTGTACTGTGTCTACATTAAAGCGCTAGTCGCATTTGATATCACGTAATGTTGATCACTGCCTTTGTCAAACGTGTTGCAAGGCTGGATTTAGAGGAGATGTAATGTCCTTCGCCCGGATATTATGCAATACATACCGATACTGATTCATTCTTGCTCTTTACAATCGTAGACATGTTCATGCAAATTACTCTCCAGGTTCACGTGAAATGAATAAAAGGTATATATTCGTAGAGCTGCAACGATTCTTTCGATGCATCGATCGATCGATTGTGAATGGCCCGATTCGATTAGGTTGTTTTTTTTTCAAAGATACGGACAAAAATCTAGAATACGCTCCTTTAAATGTGATAAAACAGTACTTGAAGACTCATGATGGTCATCTACACAGTATTACATCAACACATCTCTAAGAAATAAGACAAAGCTCGAGTATTCCCCTGGTACGTGTTAACCGATATTTCTCTAAAGAGTGAGGCTGTGTCTGCAACAATGTATTTTGTTTTTATCCCGAGTTTTATGATCTCGTAGTCTATCAATTTTGGTAATGCGTTTTAAACCAACGATATGTCTATCCATTTCACGTAGAGGAGATTCGTCTGTGTTTTGGAAGACAATAGTTTTAATATAGATAATTTTTTTTTACTATAAACGTATTTATTACTTGCTAAATAGAATGCTATTTATACGTAGACAGTGCTAGATGTTCACTCTTGCTTAAGTGAACGCATATACCTATAAAACAGATTTAGAACCATCTGATTTTCAGGTTTATGAAGCAAACATATGAAAGTCATTTGTACAGGTGTTAGAATAGAATATGAGAAAATGTATGTTCCTCATTTCGTATGTAAGATTCTATATGCGATACTCATCTGTGTCTTTATTTTGATATATTCCTACCCAAAGGGCATTTTAAGAACATCTGGTCGTGTTTTGTATTTTGTCTTAGTACGTACTTTATTTGTAAATTGAGTGACATTCTGCCTCGAAGAATTATTATAAATATGTTTTGCACTAAAATTGGTCATTGAAATACCAAAACTAACCTATTTATATGTTATAACTAGCAAAAACAACAATGCAAAACAACAATAAAAATGTCTATTTTACATGTCACATTAGGGAACATACTATGGATGGTAATTATTGGGAATGACTGCTCTGCAATTTGTATGCGGAGAGTTTGTTTAGGCATGCTATTTATTGTTCTTGGACGCTTTCACAGCGAAACAAAACATATGATGTGATTTATATACGTCTCTGGCAGACAAAACATACATACAAATAGTACTTATTTGAATGTACTTGTGCATGCACTTGAATGTATTCGATGAAGTGGTGAACTTTGTCTTTGTACTTTTTGTTCTAATATAATTATTAACTTTCAAAATTCAAAAGAATGTTTGTAAATACTTTGTATAATATTTATAATTCTGGCTGACACAAACTATATACTATAGATTATATATTTCCATGGGATTGTCTAAGTAGGAATAGTGATGGGATTTACTTTCAATTTGATGCAAAATAACATTTGTGATTTGCCACAACGTATTCTGAGCAAAGCAATAAAAGATACAATTTATTTTCACTAACTTTAGTTGAATGGTTTACTACGGCTATACACATACTGTAGAAAATATTTACAACCACACAATAGTTTCATTGCTTTGTGCGCGCTATACTTGTTCTTTCAAAGCAATTGATCATCATGCGACCACTTTTTTACAACATGTAAATACTATCGACAGCATGCATGTATAATCGACAACATTTATATTCGATCGACAACGGATATATTTGAGTATCAACTGATCTACATTTTAAAACTTTCTTTAAATGCCGACCATCAACATAACATTTTATCTTTTCGATAATTATTTACAGGTCAAACCAATACGTTAAGTTTAGTTTTAGTTTAATTCTATTGTATTGCTTTTCAAATACAAACATACATTGACAGTTTCACAAAATTGACAAACCTACATTGGGCAGAAAAAGTTTATATTCAGTTTAGGTGTGACCAGCAAAAGGGTTGGGTCGCAAGTTTTCGCACCATTAGAAATCGACCCTTCCCAATATATTAAGTGAAATATAAGTTGTAAATCCACAGACACACTGATGTTAAAATTTGTTAACGTACTTAGAAACAAATAAAATGTATCCCCTTTTGGACATTCCATATAAAACCTGAACATTGCAGTTTGTCAATTAATCTGTTGTAAACTTATGCTTATCGACAGTATGATTGGTTGAGTTATTATTAGAATGTTGGAAGGTCGCCTATTTAAACAATGATACTATAGTGCAATTATTAGTTTCAAGTTACGACAGTGACTTAACACTTTATAGCTGGGTGATTTAAGTTGTTTACCTTTTTGAAGCAAAACCATGAAACTTACATTGATTTTTGCTCTCTTTTGTGGAGCTGGTAAGATGAAGTTTGTATTTGTATTACTTTTATATAACAAACACAGAAATAGTATCAACGAAAGTGTTAACTGAGGTCAATTAATGAACTTGTGGATAATACCAAATGTCAAACCATCAAAGGAACTCTTGTAGTTTGAACATGTTACGATTAGCACAAAAATATTTTAATTTGCTGAAACTTTGCATGTATGCGTGTTAAGGGTTTGCCTATAGAAATGGTACACGCAATTCGTACCAGCACAGATTGTTTCAGAAATACTTGTATGTTGTTACTGAAAATAGTGTATTGCGCTTGTACTCCGTTTTTTAGAAGTGTATTAATTAATTAATTTATTTTTTATTAATTAATAAATAAATTAATAAATACAATTAATTTATTAATTAAAAAAATTATTTAGTTAAAAATTGTTTATGTTCACATTTGATATATACCCTTTTGTTAGTTATATTATTGTTGTGCCAGATGACATTAATGTGTTTTTTTTATTATTTTTGTTATCATGATATAATAGATGTTTTGTAGATGATACTGATTTAGTAATATGTTTGACTGTTATTCATGAAGATCCTTTTAATTGTTTGTTAACTTTTGAATTACATATTGTTACTGGTTATCCTCCCAGTACATTGTTAAATTTAAATAACAATGTTTAATGAATTTATTATTGTTTTAATAAATGTTTTACCAGATGCATTTATAAATGTATGCTGCTCAAAATGTTGCTACTCAGTAATATATTTTGCGGATGGAAAATATGTTGCTCCTGAGTTTGTAATTTGTATACCAGGTGACATAACTGTTGTCCGCAAATGTGCTCTAATGTCATTACTCATCTATCCGGAAGAAGGCAAAGCAGACCGAAAAAGCGTATAATTTTCAAAGCTGTGTATGCTGTCGTTTCCTGTTTTCGTGCAACACAGAGTCATGTCATTTTCCCGATGACATTTTTGGTAATTGGACCACAGCCACCATGGGCAGACTGACAATAACCAAGACAACGTTGCAAACAACTGCTTCCTCGTTAATCCCGTTAGCACAGACGCTTGAATGCAAAGAAAACTTCACGTTCAACGCCAACGCAACTTCGTTTGTTTTAAATGCAGATTCGTTCTTTATTACTTCTACTTCATTTCAATGACGTTTACATTGACTAACATTTATTTTAGAACAGAGGCGAAACTATCACGAATTCAGTTTAATTCAATTCTCCTTTACCTACTGTAAACACATGACCCATTTACCAATATTTAATAATTAAGTCCTAATTACGAGAAAATAAGTCTTAATAAGGACTTACTATCTCCTTATTTTGAGATACTATATCCTAATTTGGATTTAGTATTTCCTAAGTAGGACTAAGTTTCTCCTAATTAGGTCCTAATTAGGAGATACTATCTCTTAATTATGAGATACTATCTCCAAATCAGGACTTAGTATCTCCTAATTAGTACTTAGTTTTACCTTATTATGAGATAATGGAATACAACAATAATTTAGACTGTGGCACTAGAATGCTTCCATAGTGACTTGTTAAAACCGGAAAAATATTTTGACACAAGGCGATTAACGATACGGTCAACAATGCGCACAAAAATATAGTTAAATACGTATGTATATTCGTACAACAAAATACATTGATTTCCTTTTTCCGGGACAAAACAAAAGACGTAAGACTCTCGAACCTGATGGCAACTAGGTGGAGTAAACTTATGTTTGTTTTGTCCCATCATCGGGTGTGTTAGACAAGCCCCGTTAAATACTGTTTACTTTTTGCAACACTCCTTTTTATTAATAATAAACGTCAAATAAAACAAATGGATCTGATATGCATTAACCTTAAACAACAAAGTTCAACAAGTCTCGTAGTATAGCTTTTCGAAGACTCGATAGTTAAATTTAAACATTGTTTTTGAACGCTAACTTAATATTGTATGTATATTTATATTGGCAGGGACGGTACAGACGAGTTATGCGCCATGTCCGGAGCATCTTATAGGCATACACTCTTTTTACTATATTAAGGATTCACAGACCGAGGACTGCTCGTCAAACAAGACAAGCTACCTCGAGTCATGCGAACATCAGAATCGAGAGTCGTAACAGATACAAGTTGTAAAGCAAATCCACTTTCAACAGGTTAAGGGCATATAATTATGTTATGTTTCATATCACCGAATGTATCAAAATGAAACATTTAAGACTGTATTTACTAAACTGTATTATTTTTTGTTTTTGTTTTGTTGTTGTTATTGTGCAATTTTTAACTGTGTTTTGTTTTAAACTATGTGATATATGAGAACACAGTGGACAGTTATGTTTTTTTATCCGTTGTCCCTCTTTAACGTTGTATGCCTCTGGGAATACACGTATCATTTCAAATTGTCAATCACTATTCAAACAAAAACAAATAGTCTTTAATTACTTGTAATTATACAGATGTATACACCTTTTGCTCATAGTTTGAATAACGATTGCTTTATTTGCTGTTTCAGATAAATACTGTTTTGCCATTTATTTACTACTCTTTTAAGTCTGACTTAACAAGAAACATTATTGCTCAATGTTGGTATAATTTCTGTTTTAATGCAAACTATTTAATATCCTATCAAGTCGGGAAGCAGTTAGGCTGCTTGTTCAGTGGTCCCCAGAGCAACAGAAGCGACGATTTCATAACTGTTATGTACAATAGGGACATCAATGCATCTCAGCCATTATTCTGCATAGTGAGATACTAAATTTAAGACAATTGCATATTTTATAGCAATGATATAATACTGGGATTGTTCCTATAACAAAAATATAAATACGTACCCAGCGATGTTTGTTTTAGCCTTAGAGAAAAAAGTGATGTTAATTGTATACAATCACGTACGTCAATAATCTTCTCTTAAGCAAGAATATTATATTAAGTCTATGGGTATTGCTGCTCTTAAACATGTTTTGTATTTGCTTTCTACATTTACATTTGCATAGTATTATATGCTTAGTAATTAACTGCATCTGCGGTGCGATAAATTTCATGCACATTTGAATATTTGATACATATATTGTGTACTATCATCGGTAATTCGTGAAATAACACATATAATGTTGTTTTAAAAAAAAAATATTATCCACATTTATCACAACTTGGCTCAATTAAGAATACTAATACCCGACTGGCATTTCGTGATCATCGGTCGCTTAATTAGCCTAGTTATGTTTTTTGTCTAAATGTTTAAAACTGTAATGGTTTAGTTATTCGTGTGCGCCTTTTATATCATATAGACAATGTTCTTTTCTGAAGGCCCGACACACATACATCTGCACACTCGTTTATCGCCTTTCCATGTTTCAATTCAATTGACATGAACAGCACGAACATCACCGTAGCTAGCATGTAGACAAACGTTTGTGTTCCAGGACAGACTGCGTTCTTGATTCCATCATCTGGGTTCCGACTTGTTCTATGCGGGGACTGTTAAATTACATGTATTACAATATATAATATAAACAAAATGTCATGTGCTATGTTCTTTAAAGGAACTACCACCTACTGTATACAGTTCGAGGAAATGTAGATAGTTCGAGTTTCCTGAACGTTTTCTTTTTCCTTCAGATTCGTGTGAAGAAGATGCTTAAAACGACGAAAACAATGAAACAACATCGCCGAGCACCGATGACCACACATCATCATGGAGCACGGGAGACCATGCAACGTTTACGATGTCAGTTACGCATGAACACAACAATACTAATACAACCACGGATGCGGTCAATGACAAAATCAGTAATGAAGTAAATTGCAAAGGACGTGAGCAACCTTTCTTGTTCGTTGTCGTTTGCATGTTGATTTGGACCCTTGACATATGTGGATTCGTGTTGTAACGCAACCATGTCGGCCAATAGTACGCAATAGTGCAAGACAACCTCTATTTACCTTTTCACTTACCATTTCATTACAAAACTGAATCAAAATTACACGCAAGGTCAACTCAAAATTCTATAACAAATTATATAACTGGAAACTAATGTCTTAGGTAAAAAAAGTAACTTAAACAAATGCAAAAATACCTGTGACATCAAGAATAACTGCTATTTCGGCCGGTATAGCCAACAAGCACCAAACCTTATTAATGCTTTAGAAAGATTAATATAAAATATTGGTACTTTGTTAGCAAGACAGTAAATCCACATCATGAATACTTCTATACCACAGTTGAGTTCTGACACTTTGAAAACACACAAATCCTAGGCTGAAATTTAAACAGATCCTGGATAATCCTGTTTTATTATTAACACAACAGATGGAGACTTACATGCTTTTAAATGCTTTAAATCCACACCATATATCCAAATTTTCACTCGGCAAGAAAAATGCAAAACAATCCACAAATGACATCACTAAACAAGTGATGACGTCTAAGCTAGGTCATCGATCAATAGCATCCACACGGGCGTATCTAAGCTCTTGTCTTTGCCTGGGCATAACTTGTATTAGAAAGGATAACATTTTAATATAAATCTCAAAATGCATTTTTTTTAATTATTGTACATGTTAAACAATTCATCAGTATTAACTGTGTATAAATGCACAATAAATTAGACGATCTAAATGCATCTAGCAAATAGACACATCAATGTGAAATCATATCCATTTTAAAGCTACTTTCCTGAACCGATTATACGTCATGGACATTTTCTGTGGTCGCTTCTAAGAAAAGTAATGTTTACCTAAAATACCATAACATGTACATATTACTTGCTAGCGAAATGGCTTTGTTTAATAATAACTCTTGTAGACCTTGCATGATAGAATACTATAAAGCAAAAGTGAAAAAAATGTCATATTGATTTTTGTAGAAGAAGAACTTGAACGAAATATTCATGTATATTCATTATAAAATCATTTAATCAAACGTCAACAATAAATGCAAAAAAGAGTAACATCGAACAGTATAAGACATCTTAGTTCATGTAAATATTGTTGTTGAAATATAATTTGCATAAAAATAGGACACACAGATATTACTACGCCGGTGATAAGGCATTGCGTTCATACTATTATGAATGCATACCCCTTCCATATTAAAATGCCAATGCAATGTAAATATATGTATATTAATAAGCAAGTATAATTGAAACTATTTTGATAATTGAAATGATACATAGCTATACATTTCAAATGTTGACAACAACTAACAATATTTGTTTAATTTAATTGAATTTGCATTTGAATATTACACACTGTAGTTACCATATCTAACTTTTAATATCATTGTTTAATTTTGAGAGTTTATATGCAAGAATTATATATCTTAAAATATAGTTGCTTACTACAAATAATACATGCATGTATGTTATTAATTTCGTACTTAGTTTTGATCATGACTTTGTCCAGATGGTATTGTCACTTCATAGTTGGAAAACAATGACAAACAAACGATCCATTATTTGTGTTGAAGAACGTTCTAGCGTGTACTCACTAAAGCCAAATCGAATAGGAAAATGAAGTTAATTTGTTTTGTAATTGTGTTTCTGTAATTACCTCGTGCATTTATCGCCGCCATGAGAGAGATACGGTTAATACACGCCATAAACGCCACAATAACGCATTATTTATATTTACGCTGGGAGTTTGTTAGAAGCATTATTTAAATACCATTTTTGTAATGAATCTGGATGAGAAATACATGGATGTGATGGGTTATGCGTATACTAGTTTCTTGATTGGTGACTTACACTATATATCAATTTATCTGAGCTAAGTGCAAGGTTCGGCATGCCTTTAAACCGGTTTAACCCCCTAATGCTTTGCACTGACCGTTCCAAGGCGGTGACCCCAGTTGTAATCATGTTTAAGTTGTGTGTTGTGCGTATTGCCCTGTATTGTATAGGTAATTGGTCACTTGCCTCAAATAAAGGACTAACGGATGGTAATAAGTGTTTCTCTCCAGATGATGTCTCTGGAGTTTGATGAATATGTAGTTATTGAGACATTGCCAGATATATGTTCGCATGCTTCACATAATATTTCAATTTACGAAAACAATTAAGCTAACTCGAGAGACTTCCCGGATATTTGCTTTCAGGTATTTGCAAACGAATGTTCCATTTAACGAATACACAATGAAATTTGATGATGATGATGACGATGATGATGATGATGATACGCTTTGTTACCATATAATAAAACATATTGCTTCCAGGTATTTGATTTGAAAATATGCATACTTTATTGTTATATTATAGTGCGTTTTTAAATGTTTGTAACAAACTATTGCACTCGTTAATTAACATAATAGCTTTTAGCAAAGTTTTGTTGATTCCTGGCAGTATCAGCGTGCAAAAAAAAACACCATCCAGACGGTATGTCAGGCGGTATACTGACGTATACAGCAACATCAAATGCCGCGAAATCGTGTTAAATTGCCTACATTGACGTCAGATGCGTATCAAATGAAATCAAGAGAAATGTTTCGCATGGATCTCACGTACTGTGATTAATGTGGGACGACGAACGCATTAACCGGTAATTGCCTTCTTTCCTAATTTTATTTATCCAGGAATTTCGGCTTGAACACGCATCCCTTATTTCGTTACGTGTTTATTACTTGTACCGAGTAAGTAATTATACGTGATAATACAAATATTTTGTATACAATTAACAACACAGTCACTATACCAACCACAACCTGTACATAGTTAATTTTACTCAAGCAAGCAAAAGGTGTGTATACTGCTTTGAGTGGATTTAAAACGTTGTACGTTATACAGTTAAACAAATTCCCCAACCTAAATCCACATGGAGTAACTTAGGCGTGCTTTTTCTAACTAATTTGACAGAAATACAACATATGCATGCATGTTATTGCATTGTTCACCATGCTTACCTGGTCGTGATCGTTTAATACCGACAATTACTTTACACACTCCAAACACTGATCAGAAACACAGAAACATCTGAAATATTTCATTGAGTTATAAACATTCTTTGAATACTTGTCCACGGAAATAGTATATCATTAAAACCACAATTGTTATATAAATGACAAAGTGCTATCAATTAAAGTTCTAGTTTAAATAAAAACAAAACAACAAGCCCATGACAATTAACTTATTTAAATTAATTACAATTGAGTTGTTTTTAGAATATTGGAAATGCAAAATAAGGGACTAACATGTACCATTAAAACCTTAATTTCTAGTAAACACTATGATGCATTGACAACTGATGTGTCTGCTTGTGTTAGATTTTATTGACCTCACACTCATGGATTTCCCGTTTATTTTCTTAAATCTATTTTAAGCTACGGAAACTTAGACTCGAATATATTGATTAAATCTTTACACCGTTAAGGTTGATACTGCAGTGCAGTGGTAAGCACCCCAGTTTGTAAGCTTAAAGGTTCGAATCCCAGAACAGGTACTTTTAATTTATTTAATTTATGTATCTTATTTAATTTATTTAATTCATCATTTTGCTGACGCCATGACACGAAATCTCATCATCAAACTCGATTCAGGCGCCGATACTGTGAGCGAAACAAAATCTTTTGTGAAAACATGTTTATTTAAATACAATGATTAAACCAACAAAATAAAGCAAATGAAAAATAAAAGGAAAAAAAAGAAACAATGTCATGAGAATTAGTAATGTTAAATGAAAAGAAAATAATAAAAAGGAAAGATTTTGGCAGGACTTGAACCAAAGTCATTGTGTTTCAGTGTCGACAACGCTATCCACCGCGCAATTCTTCCCGACACTCGTTGATGGGTGCTTTTATTATATGATGGGTGCTTTTATTATATGATGGGTGCTTTTATTATATGATTATGAAATCCTTTCTTTAGACGCTTGATAAATGTTAAACCGATATACATAGAACAGTCGACTTCTACTACTACTACTACTACTACTACTACTACTACTACTACTACTACTACTACTACTACTACTACTACTATATTACTACTACTATTACTACTACTACTACTACTACTACTACTACTACTACTACGCTACTACTACTGCTACTGCTGCTACTATTACTACTACTACTACTACTATTACTACTACTACTACTACTACTGCTACTACTACTACTACTACTACTACTACTACTATAAGTACTACTACTACTACTACTACTACTACTACTACTACTACTACTACTACTACTACTACTACTACTACTACTACTACTACTACTACTACTACTTCTACTACTACTACTACAAGTACTACTACTACTACTACTACTACTACTACTACTACTACTACTACTACTACTACTACTACTACTACTATGACTACTTCTACTACTACTAGTACTACTACTACTACTACTACCACTATTACTATTACTACTACTACTACCACTACTACTACTACTACTACTACTACTACTACTACTACTACTATAAGTACTACTACTACTACTACTACTACTACTACTACTACTACTACTACTACTACTACTACTACTACTTCTACTACTACTACTACAAGTACTACTACTACTACTACTACTACTACTACTACTACTACTACTACTACTACTACTACTACTACTACTACTACTACTACTACGACTACTTCTACTACTGCTAGTACTACTACTACTACTACTACCACTATTACTATTACTACTACTACTACCACTACTACTACTACTACTACTACTACTACTACTACTACTACTACTACTACGTATACTACTACTACTACTCTACTACTACTACTACTACAACAACTACTACTACTAATACTTCTACTACTACAACAACAACTACTACTACTACTACAACTACTACTACTACTACTTCTACTACTACTACTACTACTTCTAATTTTTATATATTTATAAATATGTTGGCGTTATGTTTCCGAACGCAAATGTTTGGTTATTATTAACATGAACAAAATGATACGCAAGAGTGCAAAAGGTACACTTTATTAGCTATAACCTCCATTGTAAATGAAGCAAAGTTACCGACTATGACATAAACTCACATAATCAAATTGACAATCAAATTCACAACTGCTGAACGGGAATATCATAAAGTATGAGACCAGTTTAACACATTCGGAGCCAAGCTTAAAGCAATGTACCTACAAAAGATTGTAAATATTTGTATAAATTATTGTTATATTATAACGCGTTTTCAAAATGATTGTATCATGATATTCAACTCGAGTTTAACATATAGCTTTTAACATGCTTTTGTTCTGCTTGATTATCTGCTCAGGCATAATGCATAAAATACCGCGCTATCATGTTAAATTGGGCCGATTGACGTCAGAAGCGTATCAAATGAAATCAAGCGAAATGTTTATATATTATATATTATATATTATAACGCGTTTTCAAAATGATTGTATCATGATATTCAACTCGAGTTTAACATATAGCTTTTAACATGCTTTTGTTCTGCTTGATTATCTGCACAGGCATAATGCATAAAATACCGCGCTATCATGTTAAATTGGGCCGATTGACATCAGAAGCGTATCAAATGAAATCAAGCGAAATGCTTCGTATAGATCGCATAATAAATGTCGACATAACGTCTATGAAATTGTTGTTCAGATGTGATTACTTTACCCATTCAACTCCTGAAAACAATTTATTTGGCTTAAAAGGCATTCCGAATCTTGTTAATGCATGTGATTTTAGGCCATTTGGGATCCCAAGGATAGGATTTGAAGATTTATTTTTTTGTTGAATTCAATGGCTGTAGGCTACGGTGCACTCGTTTGTTCTGAGGTGACATTGGGGAAAAATTCCTGAATGTTTAATACAATTCTGATGTATTTTCAAGACAGAGTAATCGGGGATTTCTGCGGGATGTTTTTGTTGTTGTTTATTCATCAGATGTTTGATGTTAATACACCATGTTATAGTGTTGTTAAGGTTTCTTGTACATGTATACCAATTAATATGATCAAATGACTTAATAACAACACAAGTGTGAATTTATATAGTTATTCTAGGATTTTAATGAAAGCTAAGCATAAAAATCTACATTGCTCTACGGCGTACTGAATACTACTAACAAAGATATAATGTATGGAGGCTATCTTGTGCCAAAAATGTACAAATGTTTTTTGTAGAAAATTTTTGTACAAATCGACAAATTACAAATGTAAAGCGGTTAAAAATTAACTAACATTTTGCAGTTTTCAAGATTACACGTGCAATTGTAGAAATACGATTTTATTTTAAGAAATATAATTCCGCTCTTTCGCTGTTAGTTAATCGCAACATGGTTTTTTGCAATTTCTAATGTTATGTTATGGAAAAGGAATCGGTAGAAAACCAAAATCCAATCTAATATCCATTCTATTGAATAATTTCTCATAAAAAAGATCTAGCTTTACTTAATTCAATGTTTTGAATATGCGAAAAAGTTCATCTGACAAAGCGACAGTGGAACAACGCAAATGGAAAGTCGCCGTTTACATTTCTCGGTTTACAAAACTCGAAAGAAACAAGTATCGAATTTTGCACATGCCCATATATGGAAAATGTCAATAAGAATGTGGGAGGAGCCTATCGAACGCTCGTGCATCATCGGAAATTACCGGATTTAGTGGAAGGTCTACAGTACTGTAGACCGTTTATGTCAAATATACATTCTAGCAAAGTTACGTAAATACATCCGGACAGTCTGTAAATCCGGACACCGGAAAGAAATATATGTACGCATTATCTATGGAATTTATTAAGCCATCTATCTGTCTCGGTAATGTAAGATATATTTCAGCAGAAACCACGGCGTTGGTCAATATATATTGCCGCCATAGAGTCTTTTGTTGGTTTTTGCTGTTCAGCTTTATTCTGAACGCGAATTATTTCAGCTACCACGGCGTATACATATTGACAATTGTTAAAAAAGCTGATATTTGATTCCACAAATGCCTGTGTCGGCTGTGAGTGTGAGCAAAAGCTGTTCTGAGAGTTTCTGTCATACAGAAGACATTAACTACAGTACTTTAATCTGTCACATAACCTAATTGTGACATATTTTAGTTTATCAGTTAAAAAAATTCTTGTGTGTATATTTTATATCAAAAGTAATTGGTAATGTATGTTCATGGCAAATGTATTAATTATATTAAGCTTTAAGAAAAGACATGTGTAAAAATTATAAAAGCGACCATTTCCATTGTCATTATGTTCACTCACAAAAAGCAGTAGGCCTACTTATATCTTTGTGCTAGTTACTAGTATATGGTAATGTTTTGATTCACAACTGGGTATGTCCTGAAAAAAAAAAAAAACAACATACACTTGTACATGTGCAATAATTATGCAAGGTTCTTAAAAATGACATTTAATTGTTATTATAATGAACTTAATATAATAACATGTTCTGAATTTCATTATTTCTATGTAAATATTAACTGATTTCTGTACAGCCTTGTTCTTTTGGGTTATATAAGGCATGCAACCAAAGGCTTTATTTTAAGTCCCTCTCAGAAAATGTGGAGGGTCTTGAATCGTTTGTCAATATAATTTGACCAGTTGAAATCTTTGTTTGATAGAGAATGCCAATTTATTGTTTTTATTTTAACAAGAAGAAATTACTGAGTGATACCTTTGTATTATTTTTCAAAATACAATTGCATTAGAGAAACATCATATTTATGTTCTTAAAGGCTTTAAAATAGGGCACTTTAGGATACTTTTTTTCTTAATTTAAAATATATTTCCAATTTCATGAAAAAAATAGAAACAGTCGTTGAGACAAATACTTATTTCTGTGGAACTTTTTTGTTAAAGTTCATGCATTGGATCAAAAGCGATGAGAGGAGTTATTGGCACTGTGATATTTACCAAAATCAAGTAACAGATTTGCTTCTAGCACATGTTGGGCCCTACACAGAAATTGAGTTAAGCACATATACAATGTACATTAACAGTAGCTCTAAATATGTGTTTAGTGACTCATTCTTTAGATTAATTACTCTAAGCCAGTGTTTCAGAGCTGTGCATTAGCTTGACTACCAACTTGTCCTGTCAGGCAAGTACTTTGAAAATTAACTTGCGCGATTTGTAGACGGAGCTCTTGATTGTACTGGTAAACCATTTCATGGCCAAACTTCATCGATTACATTAATTTGCATACGGTGAATCCCGAACAACACCGGAGAAAATTGGGGGCGGGGAGAATACTTCGGAAAACTCCGTAAGCATTTCCTTATATGGAAGTCAGTGAAATTGCAACTTGCGATTTGTCATTTCCGAATCGCGATTTGTCATTACCGAATCGCAATCGGTGAAGTGTGAAAGTAAGTTGGTCAGATGCCAAAACTTAATCGTTATTTTACATTTTCATAAGTACGTTGAGAAGAAATAGAAGTGCAGGGTAATAATGCTAGTGGTCAAAATAAAGAACTGTATACTGATTTTAATGTTTCCAAATGTAAAGGACTGCTGTCTTATTAATTTTTATGTAGATATCTAGTTGATAATCAAGAATTCGATTTGTTTTCACAATAATGTACTTTTCTTGTTTGAAAATAGAATTTAGATGATTTACTTTCTTATTTTAGAGAATGGATTTTATACATCTGAAAATTCCGCTTATATTTCTATGTTTGTACATCATTACATTTTTGGCACAAGATAGCCTCCATAATAATGCGCGGGTTGTCTGCATCTCTTACATGTACATGAATTATATATAAGGATATAAATATGTTTGGTTCATACATCTGGGTAATGGAACAATATCGAACTCATTTAGCTTTTTCCTGTCATACGGTCATGAAACGTCGTTACCGTACTGATATCACCGATAGCCACACCAATAACTCCATTTTACAATTAATTTAATTTAATTTGTAATTTAAACACGTAAACATAACAGGTAATCGTTCTTTATTGATCATTCAGGGACTATCTGCATGTGCGAAACAAACTACATCGGTTTCGTTAGGATGTGCAAATTAGTGTGCTGTGTGCAATGTAAAATATATAGATTTGGACTGACATGTCATACTGTACCAGAGTTGTGAGTAAAACTATCGTTTCTGATATAGAAATGTTAAGCAAAAGCAACAGTTTCACACTCAACCCTCAGTTTCACACTCAACCCTCAAATAATGAATGTGTCGCCAAACAATAAGTGTCTATTGTTGATGAATTTGGAAATGATAATTTTATTTTATGTGGTGATTTTAACCTAGTGCTAGTCAGCGAGCTACATTATAGTAACTATAAATCTTTAAATAAAAACATAAATTCTAGAAACTTTATTTTGCAAGAAATTGCAAAAAGAAATATAATTGATACATTTAGGAAAATGCATGAAAATACTGCTAGATTCACATGGAGACGCACACATCCATTGCACCAAGCAAGATTGAACTTCTTTTTAATAACCCTAAACATGCTCAATTTTTTAATTTCAAATATAAGAGCCCGTATAAAATCTGTTCACTCTATTGTTGATATTTCGCTTGAATTTAATAATGTTGAACATGGTAAAGGGTTGTGGAAATTTAACAACTCTCTTTTATATGATAATGAAAATTTAATTTGTCTAAATAACGCAATTAAAGAAATTAAAAAACAGTACTGTTTACCGGTTTATAATTTAGAAAATTTTAATACAGCAAACCATAATGAGCTATATTTTACCATAAACGACTAACTCTTTCTGGAAACACTTTTAATGGAAATACGAGGGAATACCATATCTTATTATAGTTTTAAAAATAAATTAAATTCCTCAAACGAACTACGATTGTTAAATGAAATTGAAATCCTAGAACAAAATTTAAATGAATCGAACAAAGAAAAACTTGCACAACTACATGTGGAACTTAACAACATGAGAGACTCGAAACTAAAAGGATATATCATTAGATCTAAAAGTAAATGGATTGAGCAGGGAGAGAAAACAACAAACTATTTTTGCTCATTAGAAAAACAACATTACATTAATAAAAACATACCTTTTATTCAAAGACATGACGGTGTACTTATACACAATCAATCTGAAATTTTAAAGGAAACTTCTGAATTTTATAGAAATTTATATAAAACAGCTGAACTACAGCAGAGCCACACACTAAACGAATTGGAATTTAAATATTAATAAACTAAGTTCAACCTAATCATTAGAAATTGAAGGCTTACTAACATATGAAAAGATAACTAATACTCTGAAATATATGAAGAATGACAAGAGTCCTGGATCAGATGGTTTTACAACACATTTCTTTAAGGTCTTCTGGAATAAAATTGGAGTTTTTATTCTGAGAAGTATAAATTTTGCTTACGAAAATATGCTTTCTGTGACTCAAAAGCAGGGCATTATCACATGCATACACAAAAAAAAAAACCAAGACATTTCCTAAAAAATTGGAGGCCTGTTACACTTCTTAATACAGTCTAGAAAATAACATCTGGTTCAGTTGCAAATAGATTAAAACCACATTTACCAACTCTTATATCTAGGTATCAAACTAGTTTTGTTTCACGGCAATACATAGGGGAAAACACACGTCTCTTGTATGACATAATGTACTATACTGAAACCAATAAAATACCGGGGTTAATATTGATGATTGACTTTGAAAAAGCTTTCGATTCCTTATCATTTGATTGCGTTGAAAAAACTTAAGACTTATTTAATTTTAGACCAAGCTTTAAACGATGGATATCGATTTTTTAAGAAATACACAGACCTCGGTTCAGTTAAACGGATTTTTGTCCGAAAGCTTCACAGTAGGCCGCGGTTGTAAGCAAGGTGACCCGATTTCACCTTATATTTTCATTTTATGTGCGGAAATTTTAGCAATTAAGATTACGCATTGTAAAAACATAAAAGGCATATGTATTAACGGTATAGAATACATAATATCTCAGTTTTCAGATAATATCTTTGTTGGATGGTTCCGAAAATCATTAAACGCTGCTCTAGATCTTCTCCAGGATTTCGTATATTTGTCTGGCTTAAAAGTAAATTTTGATAAAACTAATGTAATTTGGATCGGATCCTTGAAGTACAGCACCCGCTCGATCAAAACAAAATATAAATTAACATGGGAAACAACCAGATTTAAACTATTGGGAATCTTTTTTGATGTTGACCATAATCTTATGGTTGATTACAATTTTTCTGACAAATTTATTAAAACAATAAATATAATAAGTCAATGGAAAAAACGAAAACTTACTCCAATTGGTAGAATTTCCGTTATTAAATCGCTTATATTACCTTTTTCACTCATTGTTTTTTTGCAATACCCACACCAAAGAAAGATATTCTTGTTTAACTGAACAAAATATTGTTTGACTTTGTTTGGGATAATGCACCTTATCAAATTAAAAGTTCAACACTTACACAAAGCTATGAGAAAGGTGGATTACAAATGATAGATATTTATGCATACTGTAAAAAAATGAAGCTGTCTTGGATAAAAAAAAGTATACACATGTTATGATAGTAAGTATGTAATTCTTATAAGGTCCATTTTTGATGTATGTAAACTTTTTAACACTGGAAAACAGTATATTGCCATAGTTAAAAAATGTTTTTAAAATGATTTTGGTTTGAAGTATTTTCGTGTTACGAACAACTTCTGTATGTATTAGAAATTGCGGATGTTAATAGTGTTCTTAACATGCCATTGTTCTACAATGACAATTTCAAAATTGGTAATGAACCCTTATTTTTGAAAGCACTGTATGACAGAGGTATTAGATTTGTGAGAGATTTAGTTATTGACTCAAACACCTTCTTAACAAAATATCAAATAAAAAATATTACGGGAAATCCTTGAACTTTCTTTATTTTGCACGACTTGTAAAATCAATAAAGAACTTTTTTAAGAAATGCAATGTACAGTTTAATACAACTGACGTTCAAACATACGGCCCGTCTCTGTCATGCTATGCAAAATATTGTATAAGCCATGAAAGCAAAGATAGATCAATTTATGATTATTTCATTCAAAACGGCATTGAACTTATGTGTAAATCCAAATGGAACAATTTTGTCATTACTTATGAGGAATGGAAATGCATTTTTAAAACAGTATTTAACATAACAAGAGATAGCTACATACAATGGTTCCAGATTAGAATTATTTAAAATATACTCGGTACAAATTACCTTATGTACAAAATAAAATTGTTAAATAATAATCTGTGTACTTTTTGTCACAAATTTGAAGAAACGATTGTTCATCTTTTTTGGTCTTGTGAAAATGTAAAATGCTTGATTAAGGAAGTAAACAAAACCTTGTTAAATAATAGAAATATAAATAGAATGACAGAAATAGACTTCAGAACATTTTTTTATGTTAGGTAGCACTAACAAAGATAAACCAAATCTTAACATACTGTGTCTCAAAGTTAAAAGATACATTTTCACTTGTAGAAAAGATAAAATAATATCAAATTACATTGGTCTTGTAAATATTCTAACCTTAGCCTACACCATATACAAGTCACTTACACATTCAGAAACAGAAACAAATTACTGGTCGCTGATAAGAGCAATATGCGAACCAACTACCTCTGTGCGGTAAGAACATAATATTAAAGGAAAACAATTCTATATAAGTACCGGGTATTCAAGAATAGGAAGAAGTGATATTTCCTCTCTGTTTTTTTTGGTAAATGTTTGCAGCAAAATGTACCCTTTGTTTTTTCATACTTATGTTGTCTATGTATCTTTTCCATGCAAAAATGTAACCTACTTAATACGGATAAACCTGCACGGTAAAATATAAGAATATTGGCCTGTTCGTATGCATTATCATATTACTTTTATTTGTTGAGCTATTTAATACAAAACATTGAAAACTTTCAAACATACAATTCCATTGTTTGCATGTATTGTATGTTTGTATGACTGTATGTTTATTTGTAAATGCATATATATGATGGAAATAAAGAAAGATTACAATAAAAAAAACAACTCACAAAGATAATCAGAAATCTGTATTTTTTACAAGATAAACGATATATAAAGCTAGTTCAATCAGTTAAAATGAACAGGGCCATATGCGAAGCGGATTTAACTAATGTCCAAAGTAGATTACTAATTTTTTAACTTGTGATGTTTCAAAATTTACACTTGAATTCTCATCAATTTAATAACATAATATGAACTGTTCACGATGCTAACAAATAATTTAACCACTGTTTAAATGCCATTAAAGTTAAATATAATATTCACAATCTCAAAAACTAATTCCTATGTCTTAACTATTATTTTGGGTGGTCATTGAAATATATCGCGAAATCAGGCGGTCAAAATTTGACGTGTTCCACGAAATATATGCCCGCGACAGTTGACGAGATCGCTACTTCAATAAACTTAAATCAGGTAATTAGTATTACATAATTATGGTTGTATATACACAGTCCACGGGAATTTCTAACGGTATATTTAACGTTTAACTGGTCATCGTATTTAAGAGAACTCTTTACCACGTGTTCTGATACATGTATATTTTTATATTGTTTAACAAAATTAATGCTTCTTGTTTTTGCGTGGTCAGATGCTTAAAGCAGCATGTTGATGTTGCTGTTTTGAACGCGTTGTATATAATGAACCGCATCCACATTCACCACCACGACCACCTACACCACCATCGCATCCACAACGATCATCAGCATCACCGAAAGCACCTCCACAACAATACCACCACCAGCACGCCCCCGATAACCACAAACATCACCACCATTGCATTGACCACCTCCCTCCACCACAACAAGCTCCACCACGAACAAATTAACCACGACCACGACCAAAACCATCACCATCTCAACCAAACAAATCACTTCCACCATTATCTTCAATTCAACCACAACCTTCATCTACCCCATAAAAACCAACACCACCTTCACCATAACCCTTACCTTCATCAGTACTATACCTCCACAATAACCATCACCACCACCATAATTACCGCTACAATAACCATCACATCCATTATAATAACAACCACCTTCTTCATAACAACCACTTCCACCATAACCATCACATCCAACTTAACCACAACAAACTCCATACCCACCATCTACACAATAACCACCATCGCCACCATATCCTTTACCACCACCTCAAACGAAACCATCACCACCACCCTAACCATAACCTGCACAAAAACAACCACCTCAACATTTACAACCTCACCCATCACTACTTCCACCTAAACTATCACCTCCACCATTCAGCATCACATTCACCACAACCTTCACCGCCGCCTCCACCAGCAACTTCATCACAATCATCACCTTCACCACAACAACCACCTAAACAGCCACCACCACCTCCGCCATAACCATCAACTCAATAATAACCACTGCATCAACCTTAATATCCATCTTTACAATAACCACGCCCTGTACCCGGATAATTCTAACCATGTTGTTATATTTGTGTTGAGTAGAAACGTAAAGCTTTTAATAGTTATAGTGTACAGTGGATTATTTACTTAATTTTTGTTTTGACAATCACCCTTATGATGCTAGAAGTCATTAAAATGTTCTCGAAAAAGTCCTCATATAGAACATTTTTATGTTTCCGACCCTTTTAAAATATCTCAAAATGCATTAGTACCTTACTTGAAAACTATATTAGTTCAATGGATATCTCTATGACAATGTGTAATCATATCAAAGTTTAATGTTGATGTTGATATATAAAATATTGTTTGTATTCTGTAGTGGTTGAGTGCTTGCGGATAATTCCTGACTGATGAATTGATGTAGGAAACTGTGATGGATAAGCGCGAACTTAAAAAAGATAATTACCTAACAAACTGAAAAAGAAGATATCTGTTCGTCCTTAATATATGAAAATTTTTCTTTTAGTGTTATTTATGTGCTTGTTCAATAATTTCCTCTAAACTGTCAAAAGATGTATCACAATATACACGCTTAAACTTTGGACGTTCATACATACATAGTAATTTTGGGTAAATACACGTTGTCAATGGTGAACGAGCAAATTATACAATACGATTGAAATGAAAATAGAAATATATAGAAACCCATTACAGTCTTTCAGCATACATGTATATTCATTCATTGATATAGAATATAAGTCGGTTAGGGGTGTATACGTCAGGTCTTATGCGTTGGTTTGGTTTTTATCCGTTACTAGTATATATTGCGTTCGGTTATTATTAACCAGAAAATAGTTTTTTATCAATGTTATCGCAGTTTGCACATTTGAACGAGTATTGTGTCCGAATCCAATGGGATATCGGCACAGTGTAAATGTGCTTTTGAAGCAGTATATGTCGTTAGGATTATCCGGGTACAGGGCGTGATAACCAGCACCTCTACCGTAACTAATACATCCACCACAACTACCACCTCCACCATAACCACCACCTCCACCATATCCATTCCTAAATAATAGCCAGCAGCATAACCACCAGCACCAAAACCACCAGCACCACCATATCCAACAACCTTACAAAAACAACTACCTCCACCATAACCACCACATCCACCATAACCACAGCCTTTATGCTGCACCACATATGCGTCTTGTTTTTTTAGTGACCAGATGCTTAAAGCAGCATGTTCATGTTGTTGGTGTTTATAATGGACCCCCTCCACATTCACCACCACGACCACCTCTACCACCGCCACATCCGTAACCGTCATCAGCTTCACCGAAAGCACATTCACCACCAATACCACCACTAGCACGATAATCACACCCATCACCATAATCGCATCCACCACCTCTCTCCTTCACAACCAGCTCCACCACGAACAGCTCCATCACGACTACAAACACAAACGTCATCATTACCACCTCCACCAAAATTATCACCTCAACCACAACCTTCCACATCTGCAATAACCACTACAATCACTATAACTACAACCGCCACCAGTATAACAATCACATCCACCGTAACCAAAACCTCCATCATAACCTACACCTCTACCAAAACTATCACATCCAACATCTAACACATAGCAACGTACACCGCCGCTTCCACCATCACCTTCATCACAACCCTCACCTCCACCACAACAACCATTTCAACAACCACAACCTCAACCATCAACACATTCACCTTAACTATTACCACCACCTCAACGATCAACACCGCCGTTAAAGCAGTCACAACCATCACCTCCATCATAACTATAAATTTTACCATAACCACCACCTTAATAATAACCGCCGCTTCAACCTTATTCTCCAGCTTTACCATAACCGTCCACCGTAAAAATCACAACCACAAAAAACACCACCTTAACCATAACCACAACCTACACCAAGACAACCACCTCTATCAAATCCACAATGTAAATGATAACCACCACTACCACCATAACCACGACCTCCATCCTAACCATAACCTGCACCAAAACCACTATCTTAATAATAACAACCGCCTCAACCTTAATCTCCAGCTTTACCATAACCATAACTTCCACCAAAACAGCCACTTCCACCATAACCACCATCTTAATAACAACCACCGCCTCAACCATAATCTCTAGCTTTACCATAATCATAACGTCCACCATAACAGCCACCTCTCAATAACCACCACCTCCATCATAAGCAAAACCTCCGCCATAACCACCACCTAAAAAATAACCAACCTCTATCATAACCATAACCTTCATCATAACCACCATTTGTATAATAACCACCACCAAAATAATACTAACCACCACTTCAATAATAACCACAGCCTCCAACATAATAACCACAACCATCATAATCTCCACCTTTACCATAACTACCACCTTCACCATAACCACCAACTCCACCTTAATATTCACCTCCACCATAAACACCACTTCCATCTCAACCACATAACATCCAACTCCAACAAAACAACCCCTTCAATAATAAACACCACTTCCACCATAACCACCACTTCGATCATAACCATAACACCATACTAGTAACCTCCACCAAAACCACCGCCACCATCTTTACCACAACACCCAACTGCTCAATAATGAAAAGCTCATCCACCATAACCACCACCTCCATTATAACCATAACCTCCACCATAACCACCACCTAAATTGTAACCACCCCCAACCTTAATCCCCAACTTTACCATAACATTAACCTCCACCATAAACATCAACTCCACAATAACCACCACGTCCACAAAATCCACCCTCACAACAATTACTCTTTCACCTCTACAGCAACCATAACCACCAACTCCACCATCATCTCTTATTCCTCCATCATTGTCACCACCACAACGTTCGCCACCGCTATACCACTAACAATTCCAGCACCACAACCCTCTTCACCGCCACCATCACCGCAACCACCACCACAGCGACTCCGCCACCACAAATACCACCACAACCACTACCTTTATCAAATTAACGTTTTGTCTCGCGAAGCAATTTGTACTTGATGAGGGTAACCATAGGTGTGCATAGATGTGCACAACATGGTTTAAATAGAATAATAACGATAACTTGCTGAAGATATGATTTTGTGCATTTTTTTATTATTCTGTATTTGTTTTATTTATTTTAATTTTAGATCGAATGTTTAACACTATACCTCGAAAATACTATACCACTTCCACCACCACCACCTCAACAACTTTTTCAACATCACCACCATTACCATTACACAACCCCCTCCAACACCACAGCCACCTCCACAAAACCACAATCTCCACAACCATCTCAACCACAAACTCACCACATCCATCACCAAAACAACCATAACAACCATCGCCAACGCCACCACAATCACCAACAACACCACTTACAATACTACCTCAACCACCGCATCCATAACCAACGCATACTCCAGCACCTTCATAACTACCACCACCTCCAACACCTCTACTACCACCTGCACCAAAACTACCAAAACATCCACAACTCCAACACAACGTCCATCAAACCCACAAACACCACAACCTCATACACATTCTCTACTACCACAAACTCCACCTTTACAATAACTATCACTACCAACACGACCTTGACTACCACAACAAACAGCACAACCAATACGGACTTCATTATTATTATTTTATTTTATTATTATTATTATTATTATTATTATTATTATTATTATTGGTAGTAGAAGTAATGGTAGAAGTAGAAGTATTAGAAGTATAATTATTATTATTATTATGCTACCTGTTACAGCTACCTATGTACGAGACAAGAACTACAGCTTCCGTTGCTTTTTGGTGTCACTGATAGGTATAATTACTGCTGCTGCTACTCAAATTCATCACCAATAATGTTGAAAAGCAAATACTTCTTCTTTTGCTGTTTATGCTGTTGTTTCTGCCACTTCTTTTCTGTTCCAAGTTATGCTGATTATTCTGCTATTGTCATTTTTACCATTTCTGCTACTAATAGTATTACATCGTAACGAATGCAGCTCTAATTACGGCTTCTGCTAGTTTACTACTACTTTTGCTACAGCTACGTATAAGTGCACAGAAATACATATAAATGCCACATATGCTTTTCGCTGGTTCTGCTGCTGGTGCTATTACATGCTTTAACGTGTAGCCAGCTAAAACACTTATACAGATGTGAATTTACTGCTACTGCTACTAATATAATATATACACTGTTAAATATATACAGTTAATGTTGCTGCTACTGCTACTACTCCAAATACTCCAACTACTATTAGAACTTCCGACACTTTTGCAGTTACTTTAACTAATGCAAACTACAATTACTAATACCAGTACTGTTTTGCTATTTCTGCTTCGATTGTTGATACTACAACACTGATTTCTAATTCTATTACTTTGCAACCCTTCTCATACTTGTTTTGCTACTATTACTTATACATCGATTCCCACTTGTTCTGTTATCGTTGTTGTTGCTGCTACTGTTAAAACTTAAGCATCAAACTTTACATCAACTTCTTCTGCCGCTGCTACTATTGCTGATGTTAGTGTAATTATGTGAAATTATATACAACTAACAACCACTAGGAGACCGCATGTCTCTGTCAAGGAATCTTATTCCTCATGTGTAGTGCGTTGTTATTCATAATGTGGCAATTTGCTCTATCTACCAGTAATAAGAAATCGTTTGCAAATACATGTATCCAGACGGTCATCCGGGTCACCACCAGAATGTACTGACCCAATTGTAACGTCCGTTCATCAATGTTATCCTAAAGGTACTGGCTAACAAATAAACAGACATACGGACAAACAATTACCAGCTAAAATATAACTTTGCGGAGTTTATCAGTAACTAACATCATAAATTATACAAATGTAGTCATACATGTATGTTTCTTATATCGGTGCCGCGATAAATTATTGTAAGGCAAATAAAATAAATGTGCCCAAAGCGTAACCGACCCCGTTTAAACTATAAAAAATTAAAACGTTTAATGCGATTTATGTGCACAACCACTACCTTCATATTTAATAATGTTTTTAGTTCAGTTGATCAAGACGATATGAAATTTAAACCTTCAATACCATTCAATCACGCTTATGGTAACTGTAAACGATTGTTTTTAGAAATGCGTTGAGAGTGAAACAGACTCACGTCCAATGTAGAAAGTTACATTCTACATCGGACGTGTTAATTATGTATTGTGGTGCATTTCATGACACTCGCAATTGCAATCATGTGCCTTCAAACACGGTAGAAATAGCAACGCTCGCTTAGCGAATGTGTTGGCTTTAACTCACACTAATAAATCAATTCAATGACCCAATACGAGTCTGGCTTACAGAAATCAAAGGTCTATGTATTGTCAGATATGTAAGTGTTGTATTACCACTGTTTATATTGCGTTATCTCGTTATTAGGAAGAACTAGTACGATAATAAAGACATACTAAGTGGTAATTGAAAGATACTAATTATGAGTTAATACCGCCTAAATAGAAAATACTAAGTTGACATTTTGAGTTTCTAATTAGAAAACTATCGGTATTATTTAGAAACTAATGTGCCCAAAGCGCAGTTAGTATCTCCTTATAGGGGATAATAATTCAAAGTTATGAATAAGTTATTCCTAAAAGTATGCACGCCCGTAAGCAAGATCGCACACATGTACGGACAGACGGCCGAGTAAATGATTTTGTTACTGTCGCTTAAATATGACGTACGTACTGACGGACGCATGCACTCATTATTTTCCGCATAAACTTACAGACGGAATGGCAAACGAACAGACGGACGGATAGGTGGAGACAGTCTTGTACGAACGTACGCACGAACAAATGTATTTGTGTATGTATGTATGCATGTATGCCTGTCTGTATATGACACATACTATCTCCTAATAAGAACTAAATATAGCCTAGTTAGGCCTTAATAACTCCTAACTAGGACATAATATCTGCTAATTAGGATAAGTATGTTAACACATGATTTTAAATGTGTGTTGTGTTGTATCTTATAGTTAGGAATGAGTAGCACCTAATATGTAGTATTTCCGAATTCTTACATAATACAAAACCACAATAATACAGGCTGTACGTTGCACTAGGACACTTCCGTAATCTTAAAACTTAAAACGACTTTTAAAGTGCAGACACCGCCGTTTAATTTAACTCATTTCAGTGCATGTTTTATAAATACCTAGATGCTTTTCATGAAACTGAGTGCTAGCGTGCTTGACATTTCACCGTATTACTGAAAACCTTTTATCTTTGGCTTAGCTTTAAATGGGCTATTAAAGCAATAAAGTAAACCAAACTCTGTAGAATAGAAATATTTGAAAGAAATTGAAAGCGAAACCCATAAAAACATATGCGCTTTGATAGTTATGTGCTTAATCTGTTTGCATAAAACATCGCTGGATTTCGGTATTTCGTTCAATATAATTTGGACGCGTTAATTGGTCATCCCTTCCGCGATACACGTTTCATGATGAGAAAGTTAGTTTGATAAAGAAAATGGTTTTGACGGGCAATTTAAAATAAATTATGTACGCTGTGAACACTGTAAAACAGTCTTTCATTCATGAAAATGTCGTTATGTTTATATCTAATAAATAAGGGTCACACGAACACCACCATACAATGTTTCATGATGGATATGACGACAAATTGTATCTCGAGTTTGATTGATTGATTGATTTATTGATTGATTGACTGATTGATTTATTGACAGTGATTTACTAACAGATAGACAGACAGACAGACAGACAGACTGACAGACAGACAGACAGACAGACAGACAGACAGGCAGGCAGGCAGGCAGGCAGGCAGGCAGGCAGGCAGGCAGGCAGGCAGGCAGGCAGGCAGGCAGGCAGGCAGGCAGGCAGGCAGGCAGGCAGGCAGGCAGGCAGGCAGGCAGGCAGGCAGGCAGGGCAGGGCAGGGCAGGCAGGCAGGCAGGCAGGCAGGCAGGCAGGCAGGCAGGCAGGCAGGCAGGCAGGCAGGCAGGCAGGCAGGCAGGCAGGCAGGCAGGCAGACATACAGACAGACAGACAGACAGACAGACAGACAGACAGACAGACAGACAGACAGACAGACAGAACAGACAGACAGACAGACAGACATCATCATTATGATTGTGTAAGTAGTGTTGTCGTGGTTTTGTTAGAGGGGCATATCGACGTCTAATACGTTGTAACATTTTGAGTAATAAACTTACATTTTATGACGTATTCATTTATTATAACATAAGACTCGATTTTATAAACAAACAATAATATGTTTGATATATAATTATAAAAAGTAGTCAACGTAACACTTTTCGCAGGCGCGGGAAAGTTAGTTGTAGTTGATTTTAACATGTTTTATTTCCACAATGTTCACACAATTACAAACAATCACGATTTACCATAAGTACATATTGGAAAAAGGGTTAGACCTAAAGTTCTACGACGTTATCGAGGGTCTTAGCCTGGGAGTGTTAGTAAGTTACATATTGTAATGGTGACAAGCGTACTTTGAACAATTGTTGTCATTAAGGAAATCAAAAGCAAATTATGATAATAATAATAATAATAATAATAATAATAATAATAATAATAATAATAATAATAATAATAATGATAATGATGTTGATAATAATAATAACATTTGAAAACACAATATGAACAAAATTAGTGAATAGAATATATAGTAAATAGACAATCATTTGCAAATATAGATAGTTGTAAGTCCTGTCCAGCAAGCAGTTAAGTTTTAACGTTAAGTTTTAAACAAAACGCTTTGTCGTAACACTATATCTGTGAACTTCTGTAAAAATAATTGTATTGTCTTCATTATTAAATGAGGGGTTACCGCAGAGGAGCAAATCACTATTTAAGGGATGAAATTAGCGCAGTGCATTAAAGAGATATTCGTTGCATGCGGTAATTAGGGCATTTAAAGAAGTAATGTGTCATATTTGCACCATCATTTCCACATGAACAAAGGGATGAGTTTGCAAGATGGTCTAGGAATAGGTCGGAGTTTAGGTTGCTGCAGTTATTTCTTAGTCTAGCATGTAAAGTCGATGTTTTTATATCCCCAGTGTAGAAATATTGGGGGTTATCTTCGCATAAAAGAAACATTTGTTTCAAGGAAGCTTTAAATTGTGAAAGGGTTTCGCTCTTGCGGATATCGATATGTAAGGAGTTCCATAGATCTATGGCAGATGGCAAGAACGAACGTGAATAAAATAATGTTCGCCTTGATAAAATGGTATAGTCTTGTGCATTTCTAAGATTACGAGATGACTGTTCTTGAAATGTTTGTGGAAGAAGATTAGACAAGTAATTAGGACACTGTCCGTTATGCATCTTGTAAATGCTAATCAGTTTATCGCCATCGTTTGTCTAGACTAGGCCATTTAACTTCAGTATAAAGATTTCTAAGAGATACAGATCTAGTTAGGCCTGCAACAATACGCGCGGCTTCATTTTGGATTTTTTCTAATAATTCCTTATCATACAAAGAACAAGCATCCCAAACAACGCACGCGTACTCTAGTATTGACCGCATATGACTGACGTATATTTGGTTTAAACTTTTTCTTGAAAGTCTGTATTTAAGTTTTCGCATAATGCCAAGAATTTTCGACGCAGATTAAAAAATATGATTTATATTATCGTGCCATTTGCCATCATGGCTTAGGGTCAGACCAATATGTTTGTGACTTTCAACAAAGGTGACGGGTACATTTCAGAAACATAATTTCGGTAAAAGAACATTCTTTTGCGTTGTGAATAAAATTGCTTCAGTTTTCTGTGGGTTAAAATCAACTTACCATCTTTTGGCCCAAATGTTGATGAGGCATAGGTCGTGGTTCAAGATACCCTCGAGGTCAACTCAATTAGATGTAGTACTTGATAAGGAAGTATCATCTGCAAACAAGCGGGTAATACTTAGAAGATTATCGACAATATCATTTACGTACATCAGAAAAAACAACGGCCCTAATACTGAGCCCTGTGGAACTCCAGCATTTACTTGTAATGACTGAGACATAGCGGAACCCACAAATGCATTTGGGGTTCGGTTAGACAAATAACTTTATATTCATTGTAACATTTTTCCACTGTTACCATTTTGCTTAAGTTTGAATAACAGACCTTGATGCCAAACTCGGTCAAAGGCCTTGGAAATGTCACAAAAAATCATGCAGTTAAATTTCTGGTCATGAATAGAACGAGCTATTTCATCAACTATATCAATCAGTTGGAAGACAGTTGAGTGACCCCTGAGAAATCCCGATTGCTTGCAATAAATTAAGTTATGCGAAATAAAGTGATTATAGAGGTGTTGTATACTACTCGCTCCATAAGTTTTCCTAGACAGCTCAATATGGAGATGGGACGATAATTGGAAGGTATATGTGAGTCACCTTTTTTAAAAAGGGGCATGACAATTGCATTTTTCCATAATGAGGGAAATGTGCATTCTTGTATTGATTTATTAAACAGTAAGCATAACGGTTTTGCAATAGACAAGCAGGTACGCTCAAGATGACTGATTAAATCCTCATCAACCGCTTTATTAGTTATTAAAATTTTAATTACGTCTATTATTTCTGATTCAGTTATAAACACGTTTTGCAAATATTCAAAAGAAATGTCATTTGGGGAAGGGAGGACTGCCAAAGATGTATCTAAAATTGATATGGAAACAAAGTAATTGTTTAAGCAAGTTGCTTTTTCTTCATCAGACATATATATATTTACGTTTCCATGAGTATCAACCGATTTCAGGGGCGGTATCACATCAGCATGAGAATGTGTATGTATTAGATGCTTCTACAGCTTCCAATATTTTTTAGAGTTAGTGGAATGTAAATCGTTTAATGTAGTTTCAATATTGGAGAAAAATTGTTCTTTTGCTTGTTTAATCATATTATTGACCCTGTTACGAGCGTGTTTGAATTTTGCCCAATTGTTTGGATATGGATATTTGATAGCGTTCGATTTAAGTGGGTCGCGTTTTTGCGCAAATGTACGTATCATAGAGTCATACCATGGTTTGTCATTTGGACGTACGGTAACAAGTTTGTACGGAATACATGATTTCATCAATTCTAGTAATTTGTTAGTGAATAATACAGTAGCGTCTTCAACATTTGACATACTAATAAAGTTCCAATTTTCGTTGTTAAGTCATTTAGACGTTGAAAATCCGCACGTTTGTAAAGCCAAACATGTCGTTGCATCGGTTTACTAATCACTATTGGGACTTTAATGTGTACGGCCGTAGCGCGATGATCACTGACTGAAACATCAATTGAAATTACTTCACTGTCAAATAAATACAGATTATCGGAGACAATAATTGGGTCAATTAAAGTAGCAGTGTTGGCCGTGACTCTGGTTGCTTCCGTAATGACATTACCTAACTTAAATAGAGTCATAGACTGTTTTAAGCGGGTGTAATCTTTTTAACTGGTCTTCATTTATGTCACCGAGCGTGATTACATTTTGGTTTATATCCAAGGCTTTATCGATACTAACTTCAAGGTCGTTCCAAAAAGATACATTGGCGTTAGGGGGGCGATAAATGCAGCATATTAAAGCAGTGAAGTTTCCTGTTTGAATTTCGATCCAGCTTGAATGCAAGTTAGAACATTCTAACTCAAGTACACGCCGCGACAATATAGATTGATTTACATATATTAATAAGCCGCTTGTGTGAGGTGTATAGTCTTTCCGGCGGAGAGCTATATTAAAACCATCAATTAGTAAAACAATATCGGGAACGACATCAGTAAGATGAGTTTCCATAAAACATAGTATATCAAAATCACACTATCGAACACTTATTATGTAAATGTATAAGAACCTCATATATGACCGTCTATTCAAAACGAAATAATAGAAGGCCAAAAAGGTTTAAAGTGCATAATGGTATTGTACATGTACATATACATACAGCAGTTAACGTGACAATTACCTGTAAACATATAAAATGTAATTGAATCAGCGGCGTACATGATAATTATTAGAGATTAGAGTAAAAAATAACTGGATAATTTTCCATTTTGCTCCACTGATTAATACCCATTTTAATGTAGTAGGCCACTAATATACATAGTACAATACTGATATCTGTTCAACTAGACCACGGGGATCGCATGATATGCATGATAAATACCCATTTTGATGCAGTAGGCCACTAATATACATAGTAAAATACTGATATCTGTTCAACTAGACCACGGGGATTGTATGATAAATTAATAAATTGTAATTCATGGGGAATGGCTGAGTGGGTGTTTAACCGATGGCTTAACATAATTAGAAGGTTCAGTTCAAGGACAGGATTTCGACTTCGGAATAACTATTAAGTGATCGTTTAATAGTAGATGTTGATATTAGTAACGTAGTACATAAAATTAATAGACAGGCCTTATAGAGATCACATTATGGGTCATGACGGAAATAACAATACATACACACACAACACCACATCATAACAAGCAAATGCAATAGAACAGACAAACGGCACGTGTATAAATATTTACAGGCTATTTACAGACTATTCTTCAAGCAAACAAACAGTGCCCTTGGCTGGAGAAATAAAATGATGTTATATATATAATATGTACAAGTATTACATCTGAAGGCGAGAAAACATCAACATATACTACAATATGTACATGTTTGTAAACTGGTATTTAATTTTATGCAATTTTGATGAAACCCATGGACATGTAGTAAGATAGCACGACGTGCTGTGTTGTCATGTTAAATGGGGTACCTAGGCAAGTGTTTATCAATTATTTTAAATACGATTAGGCATGTAATAAAAGAAATAGTTTATATTAAAGAAGAAACACAATTCAAGAGGTATCGGACGATGTTCATCGAATAGTTCATATAAACTATCGGTAATGATAAATGTGCATAGCCTATCCGATAGTAGATAAAATTACAAAAAAACGTTTGCTGTGGCTAGAACTATCAAATCCGGCTACAAATGTTTTCGTGTGTGATTCGACGACACTCATGAGCTGGTTGACTGACTGTTAGGTTTGAATGAATCTAAGTCTCCGATGTGGTTGATTCTATGAACTTTGGACTTGGAGTCCTTAACCAGAATGTTCCCTTCAGATGACCACGCTCCAAGGAGACGCCCGGTTTTAACGAGGGACCTAGCGCTGAAAAGAAGGGAGCTTCGTTTGGATGTTAGATCCTCGTTGATGAAAGTGTTCTTGTAGCCATGATCTTTAAGTTTTGATGAGTAGTAGTTGTAAAATCGCTATGAATCAAATGTACAAGAAGTACCGATATGCGCACGCGCACTATTTATCACTGTTGTGTGTGTATGAAAGCTTTTTCGAGCGTGATTTTATAGGTGTGAGTTCGAAACCTGCTGAAACCGTGCATCTAAACAAATATATATTAGGCATTGTATATATTCCTTCTTAACAATTACATCAATAAATTATTGCTACTAGAAAAATAAATTCGTGAATAACTGGAATACGTCTTGTTTTAATACGAGTCTATATTCATGGGAAATACCGTCGATATGCCCCTTTAACATGATTTAGGACGACAAACGAGTACTTTTAGGTCGCCATGTGCAAGAATACAGCCAAGAATTTGATAATTATGTCGTGTGAAACAGTTACTGGCATGATTTATATTGCATTATTGTCATTTTTATGATTATAAAATTTTAGCTCTATGTTTATGTTTATTCGTAAATAATTTTGAAGGGTTTAATAAACTTGTTTGGCACATGTATGTTACAAAAGTTTAAGTTTAGCATAATTGTTTAACACATTAAATGAAATCAAATTCAAATTTTACGAAAACAATTATGAATCGATAGACGCGTTTTTCTTTTAGAGTCTTTACCCCCAACGTAAGTACACGAAGCATCATTGAGTGATTTTCAAATAAAATCTATTACAATGTCAATAATTCACCTATACAATATCACAATTCACAAAGCGAAACCCCTCGATCGACTTCGGAAAATATCTTGAGTATTGGTGCTTACCGAACAAATTTCATTTGCGCCGCGCATGAGCTCGGCGTCTATTAAAAGTGATGAGTCTTACCGGAAGCATATGGCCGGAGCGTTATTATATTTAATGTTTAAAACACTAAATTGACGTTGCTGAGTCCAACTGAGTATTGTATTGAACTATACGCTTCAAGAACAGGTAATATTTCCACTTTCGCCAAAACTTCGATACGTACTAGATAATAAAATATGAAAGTACCACGTGCTTGTATTAAAACGAAATATCATGCAATTAATTGCTGATCCCTGTTAATTTGACTGGTCGCGGAGTCAAAATTGAATTTGCTCCTGCGTCTAGTCTAAAACTTCCAGAAATAGGTTGTGAATCGTTCTTAATAACATAGAAGTGAAGGCTGTTACATGTGCGTAGCCGGTAGCTTGTGGTGGGTTTGTGTTTTGTTCGCATATTTGTTTTGACGCTGAAGTGTTTATTTTAAACATTCATCGTCATAATTTTAATAATGTAGGTGTTAAAAATAAAGTATATATTCAATGTCATTCATTTCTTATACAAGTTCTTAACTTTGGTTATATGTGATCAATGGCACACTTCTGTTTAAAAATATCATTATGTAATATGGTTATTTTTGCGACCCTGTATTTTATTTTAACAAACACTAGCACGAAGTCGCTGAGACAACTGAAAAGTTTTGCCTTATAATATTCGCTTAATGATACGTTATTATGTACAAATCAGTTACTTTCAATATGTATTTAACCGACATATATTGAAATCAATTGCAGCTCGTTGCCTCTACAATTTGACTTGTCATACCTCTCTATAGCTTCTATAAATGGCATTGCTGTATCTTCAGGAATAGTTGTGAATCATCATTTCGCGCGTAGTTATTGCATGTGATGTTAGCTTTGCAGGCACCAATTAAGGCGCGTAAAGACATTGTCAGTAGTGTTCTACGCTGTAACGTTTAAAGCGTTGATGCTAATTAATAATGTAGAATTTTAAGTTTTAAATACAACATATTTTGTTTATTTTAGTCGTTTGCTATGTAAGAAAAATGCTGTAAATACGTAATATTGTAAAGAAATGTTTTTGCGGTCATTCTTACTTGTCTAATTTGCGGTCTGCCACAAATCACGGAATACTAATGCATAACATTATAACTGTAACACGATAAAATGTTGTTTCCTTCAATAAAATCTATTTTGACTTTTAACTCTCAACTACGTACGACGCCCTTTGATGCTTTGCATCAATGTTTTTCCTTTTTGAATATTTTAATGTGACATGCTAATGGTTCCGGACTCATGTCGATTTCGCAGAAAAATGCATTGTTAGCTCAGAATGATTGTATGTGAATCTCTGAAATAACACTGAATATATATCCTGCTTAGGAAAATAAAAGTTTTCGGAAACATATTAAGTAAGGCATAAAAAAATATGTTTGTTTCAGGTAACGTGACCAAAAAAATTGGGTAGGTAGGTAGTGATTTTTTTATTATTTTTTTAGTGAATGGTCTACTTGGAGCGTCTAAAACTGAATGAATATTCAAATTAATATACTTCAACATTGTTTTGAAGTGGATGTTTTAATTAAACAACTTTTGGTGCAAATGTTTATCATTTATGCACTTAAAATATGATACAATTATTATATTATTATATAAATTTCCAAATACATAAAAATCATTACAATCTGTGAAAACCAGGCCACCTGTCCAGTTTACATCTATATTAATGTCAATTTGCAAGGCACTGATTTTTATTAATAAATGGTCATATCGTATCAAAATGTAACCGCAGTGAACTGAATATAAACAAACTTTTGTGCTTGTTAAGATTTATACATCATTACTGAATAGATCCCAGATGTACAAGTTTACTGTTTCTTAAAGTAATGATACAGCTAACGCTTCATTTTCAGTATAGTTATTATACCCCCACAAACGAAGTTTAAGGGGTGTATATAGGAGTGAGCTTGTCGGTCCGTCGGTCAATCGATCTGTTGGTTTTTCGTTTCCGGATGAAACTCAAGAAAGGCTTGACGTAGTCTTATAATTTTTCGTACACATGTGCAACATCATAGAATACAGGTCATGTTCGATGTTGGTTACAAACCACTAAATTTTGACCGAGTTATGGCCCCCTTTCGACATAACATTCCCTAAAAACATGGTTTCCGGATGATAACTCAAGAATGGCTTGACATATTCAAATCATTGTTGGTATACATGTGTAGCATCATAAAATACGGGTTTGGTTACAAACCACTAAATTTTGACAGAGTTATGGCCCTATATTTGACTTAAATTCAGTTTCCTGACGATAACTCAACAATGGCTTGACATATTAAAATAATTATCGGTACACACAGGTCAAGTTCGACTTTGTTTACAAACCACTAAATTTTGACACAGCTATGGCCCCTTTTATACTTAAATTCCTAAAAAACATGGACAATAACTCACGAAAGGCTTCACATATTTAAATATTTTTTGGTACATAGGTGTAACCTTGTAAAATAGAGATCAAGTTCAACTTTGGTTAAAAACCACTAAATGTTGACAGAGTTATGGCTCCTATTGAAATTAAATTTTTCCAAACACACTGTTGACCATTCACAAATTAAAGCATTCACTTTCTCCATTTCTTTCGAGTGGATGCTATAGTTTTGTGACAAGGCCATATTGTGGGGGTATTTGCGTCACTCATGTGACAATTCTAGTTAAAGAGTGGATTTATTCAACAAATAACTTTAAAAGGATAGAAAAGTAGATAAATTAAAAACATGTGTCATTTTTGTCAATTTTAAATGAGAATGGGTAAACTACTACAAAAATTACCATCATAAAAATTTTACTGTAATACGTCATAGGAAGGAAGTATTGAATGGGATCCAGCCATTAAATGATATGACAATGTATGTGAAACGCTTTGAACAAATTAACAGAAAAGTCGTCCATACAATTTGGCTGACGAAAATGAGCCGCAAGAAATCGTTTATTACCACAACGAAAATATATTTCGAGATAAAAAATTAACTAACTCAATAAAATGTTCTAGGGTCGGCGCATTTTTTTAGGGTAGGTCGCGTAACCTGAAACAAACATATTTTTTTTACGCCTAAGAAACATGAGTTGACAAACAACTTTATATACGAAGAAACGCAAACATGCCTGGAATTTTCGCTATATTACAGTATCGTCTTGAGTTACGTTCTAATTCGTGAAATACATGTATATCCTTACTGACAATGCCGTTGATACAACGTTACTCAATTTAAAATTTGACTGGTATTTAACCAGCGAGCGGCGTGTGTAATTTACAGACTTGGAGAGCCATGCTCTGTTTACACAATCGGGAATGCCTGCAGTATTATTTTGGTAGAAGGTTTAATATCCCAGTTCGAATGTGTGCTGTTGCTGTACCATTTAGAGACATTTCTATCGACCAGGTGGCAATTTGGAGGACGGACACGTCAATTCCGCAGAGAAGAAAACCCACTTAAAATCGCTTACTGTCACATAAGGTAAAATAAACTACTTCTACTACTACTACTACTACTACTACTACTACTACTACGACTGCTACTTGAACTATTACTTCTACTACTACTACTACTACTACTACTACTGCTACTACTACTACTACAACTACTACAACTACTACAACGTCTACTACTACTACTACTGCTACTACTAATACAGCTACTTCTACGTGTGTGCGTGAGTGCACGCGTACTTAGACACATCTGATTCAAACTTGAAGAGAAGTCTTAAATCAGTATGAATTGTACGGTATTTAATGTTGTCTTCATTGGATTGTGTCTCGTTCACACTCAGACCTCAGTTGGAGGTTGTTTACATCCACTGTTCTTGATTGGCGGTGGTTTGCATCTATATCTGTTGTGATTCCTACGTTCATAGAACATGTACACAGTCAAATTCAATACAAATTAAAATGGAAATACTTTTGCCCAGTTAATAAATTATCTGATTGCTATTTACAGCTGCTAGAGTGAAGTGTGTTTTAATGAAAGGTTGCAATACACTCAAATAATGGTGATGATCTTGGGAGAGACCATATTTTGACGGCTGCTGGTGGTACCATGGACTGGAGTGAGGAGGGTGATGGTCTATGACTGGTGGTACCACGGACTGGAGTGAGGAGGGTGATGGTCTATATCTGGTACTACCACGGACTGGAGTGAAGACGGTGATGGTCTATGATTGGAGTCTTCAAGAATGGACAAAGACAGGTCCAGTAAGTGTTTGTTTTTTTCTTATGGTGTATTACAATTCCATGATGAAAGATGTCTATTTGGTATTTCTTTAAGAGCTGTTTCAATAAATATTTGTGTCAACATTCGCTGGTGTATTTTAATACATGTAACTTAGAAACATTTGATTCCAACTAATACGAGTAGAAAAGTCTTAAATCAGTATGTATTTCTAATGGAAATTAATAAATTCGGTACATTTCTATTAACAGCTGCAAAGGCGAAGTGCGCTTTTAGTGAAAGCTTGAACGAACCTTTTGATTATGATGATTACCTTGAGATTGATCCCAATTTGACCCAATTTGACGGCGTCTGACGTTGCCATGGACTGGATCGAAGAGGGTGATAGTCCACCGGATAAGGCTTCAAGATTGGACAAGCGCAGTGAGTGTTAACCTTTATTCGCGTGGTTTATTACAATACTGTGATTGAAGTTGTCTTGTTGTTATCTATAAGATTATATAAGATATTGTATAAGAGCTGTTTCAATCAAACATGTGTCAACATTCTCTGATGTATTGGAATGTATTTCACTGGGCAATATTTGAGTCAGACTGAATTAGAAGTTTTAAATCAGTATGTATTATTCGGTTGTTAATGCTGTCTTCATTGGATTGTGTTTTGTACACACACAGTCTTCAGTTGGTTGCTGTTTACACACACTGTCTTTGATTGCCGGTGTGTTTGAATCTAATTATTTTATGCATAAAACTATTATACGTTTAAAATGTTGTTCTGGAAATTTGCTTTTGGCGTGTCTTGAGTGACGTGATTTAATTACAGATGTCAGTGATTGTGACAACACAAAATATGGCAGTGGAGAAAGGTTGATATTTTCTGACAAAAATATTCATCAAGTAAGAGGAACAAAATGCCATAAAACAAGACGTTACGAATGTTGATTACATGTTTTACTAACCTTATAATTGTTTTAACTTAATTTAGATTGTGTTTCCATTTAAGGTATTATACCCAAAAAACATGTTTTAAAAGGGTTAACTGTATTTCATAGAAAATTGAATTTATACATCATACTTAATACATTGTTGAACATGTATGTAGCTAGGAATCACGTTATTTCTTAGAAAGTATTTAATTAGTAGATATTAACTATGTTTATTAAAGGGTTTCCTGAATTTGTTTACGCAGGTTACCCTTGCTGACTCTTTAGAAGATGCCACAGTGTTGATCATTGCAACAGGTACTTAAATTATTTGTTGTTTATATTTTTAAGCTTTACTGTAATATTAAAGTGAATTTACTATGCTTTACATGTTGTCTGATAGTATGGACCTGTCAGTTCGTGTGTTTGTGCATAGTAAGATTATTGCTGTATACAGCATTTGGGCGTGTGTGTGTGGTCTTTCTGTACCATTAAAGTGTGTCATATTCGATTTATTGTAGCTTAGGCCCTGTCACACTATTACGTTTTAGACAACGTATGCCGACACGATGGCATACGTTGGAAAAAGTAATTAGAAAATCAATTGAAAGCCTCCGTTTGACGTAATGAGTTGAACGAATGTATAAGCTATGCTTAAAGTATGAATAACGTATTCCTACCTTATTCCTTGCGTTTAAAGAACTTTTACAACGTTAACAAGCGTGGACCCAGCGTTCCATTAGCGTTCATGACATATGCGGAACTAAACGTTGTTTAAGCTAATGACTATCTTGATGCATAGCGTATTGGTGCGTATTGCGACGATCACAATACGTCAGATATAAAACAGCGGCGGCTTTCTTCAACCCATGTCAGTACTGCAAAGGACGCAAATCAATCAGCATACTTAAAATATAATCTTAAGAAAATATTATATAACTGACGCAATGAGTACTGAGCGGACCGCCTATATTTACTATTTCCATTCGAATTTTGATTCTCCAGACTTTATATTTAATTGAGTGAATATTTAAGTATATGTAGAATATACAACACAATCTTATATAATAATGATATTTAATGTTTAAAATAAATAATTTGTTATACTCTAAGTTATGATATTGAATTTGTATAACCAATTTACATGTAATGTGTTTTCAGTATATATTACAATTAATTATATTTTGTTATAATTTATGAAAGGTGCAATGTTTGGTAAATATGCATATATTTTCAATTTTGATTTAATTATAAACGCAATGTTGTTAATAAATTAAAAGTACAAACAACAACTTGCTTTTTTATTTATTTACCTTTAACACAAATATATGCCCCTATTCCAAACATGCCACGAATCCCACGAATCGCCACGAATCGATACATTTTAGGATTCGGCTGGAATTGCACGAATGTTGTAAATAATTTACCACGATTTACAAGAATCTATTACGACTACTGCACCAACGCTAGGAAACAGTTACATATCAGTGAAGAGTACGCCGAATGCATGTACGAATTAGGTACCAATTACAATATATTTTTCAATTTATTTTCGGCGTGTATTCGTGGGATTCGTGACAGATTCCTAGCCGATTCGTGGTCAAGCCGCGAATTCTCGAATTTTCGAATGAGTTAATAATATCTATGAATGACTACATATCGATAACAATTCAGTTACGATGCCTCAGAATGCACTACGAATTTTTTACGAATTTTTGCAATTTGGAGTTTGCGGCCAACATTTTGAACAGTTAAAGCAGTATTAAGCAGCATTTTGTAATGCCTTTTGCAATTGGTACATTTTTCTAGGCTACGATTGAAGATCAATACATTTTTCAAATTACAAAAATCGTCAAATAAAACAACATATTTATATTAATACACTTCATAATATGCATATAGATTGCCCACATACATACATACACATGTATTATTCAAAGGCCAAATCTTAATTTCAGCAAAATGATGAAATTAAGAATTTTTACAAAATTTTATAACATACCAAAATGCTCTTGCAGATTAAACGTGCAGACTTCAGTGCAAAAAGAACAAGCTATGGAAAGAACAGCGACGCAGTTGTGCAAGACAGTCGATTACCTGACGGGCTGGTTTATGTCTCACAGGGACACCTGCATCCGAGTAAAATGATTCAAGAGTTCATTAAGGAGTTTAACCATACGCTGGTTGACCATGGCAAACTCTTTTCCGTTTGATCCTACTGTCTCGAATTAAATATCTACAGTGTCAAGTAAATCAAGTGGTTTTGATATTGGAGAAGGGCTTTTTTGTTCTCTCGTCGCAGCCACTCAGTGTCCCCCAAATATGTGATTATGGTTGTGGACAGCTGCACCTCATATATCAGCAGGAATTATGAGTTGCTCATTGGTACACATTTGATTTTAAATTTGAAGCCAATACGCTGTCAAATACGCTACCTATAAGTTTTAAACACGTATTTAACACGTTAAATAATTCAAGGATCGTCAAGCATACGTTCAATATGTCAATATACATTGTGCAAAATGTTCGATATACATTAACGATAAGTTAACTGCGCGTTTCGCTTATGTTAGAATAACGCTTCACACACGCTACACAATCGCCAAGCTGGCTGCCGAAGTATTTCAACGGATACCAACATAGGTGTAACTTACTTGTAGCGTATGTTTACATGTGCATACATAGCCTGTCACGTAACTCTTACATATGCTTAACGTATAAACAACACGTCGGCATACACTCCATATTGTGTGCATGAATAAAACAGTTGGTTGATATCGGCGTACGACAACGTATGCTTGCTTATAATACATAATAACTTGTGTAAAACATGTTAGACGTACACCAGTGTGTTAGCCAAATGTCAGGTACGTCGGCGTTATGCTGATGTTATTCGTCGTTGTGTGACAGGGCCCGTAGATAGCTTCTTATGTATGTTCATGTTTGTAATAGAATTGACAATATGCACATACAGTTATCGATACTATCTTTCAGAAAATGGCAATTGTTTGGCCACACATAAGCTATTCCAGGCACTTATTGGAAGAAGACAGTTGTGTCCTCAAAATGGGTATCAATTTCTTTGCAGAAAGGTGTTCCTCAGATTAAGGTATAATTATAATGTATTGATAGAACATTTAAATAACCGCGGATGTTAGAGCAAACAGGACATGATCATTATTTATGAAAATCATTGTGTTATTCTTAATTTTATAAAAGGGTATATTGGCAGTATGTGGCAGAATGGAGGCAATTATACTTTTGTTGAGTAGCAACAATATATTAATGAAATCTGGAAGCAAAAACATATACAGAGACAAACTTGTGAATAGTTCTTGTACATTGAAATTAATATCACCTTACGCAATGCATTATCTGTGTTGCGAGTCTAAGCACTGTTGACTCTGGCTGCTGTGTCCTGTAACATCATGTACAGTAAAAAATTGTACAGTATTAGAAAAACACAAGTCCGTAAAAAATTAAAACGTGCAGTTAATGACAAAAAGTGAACCTTGAACACAATATAAGTATTTGATTGATTTCGAGGACTTTAAGTTCTGTGTCATCTGAAAAACACTAACAAATATCCACTTAACCATTTTCTAGTGCACTATATTTGAATATGTTATTAAAGTCTGCATGATACTATGACAGCCAGATTTGTCTATCTAATCTGTATATTGGCCAACAATCCTGAACTGTTTGCTGTATGCATAATCAAATTCTTTATATACACAGATATTGACACATTTCCCATTTTTAATCCCCCGCCGCGAAGCGGTAGGTGGGTTATAGGCTCCGTCTGTCCGTCCGTCTGTCCGTAACATGTTCGTGTCCGCTCAATATCTCCTATACTCTTTGAAGGATTTTCATGAAACTTCGCTTAAATGTTTAGGTCATTGAGACGATGTGCAGAAGGCATGATTCAGTCACGCCGGCTCAAGGTCAAGGTCACACTTTAAGGTTAAATGTTTGAGCCTCCTTTTTTGTGTCTACTCCAAATCTCCTATGCCCTTTGAAGGATTTTCTTAAAACTTGGCTCAAATGTTTATCACATTGAGGCCATGTGCAGCAGGCATGGAGCAGTCTTGCCACCTCAAGGTCAAGGTCACACTTAAAGGTCAAATGTTTGAGCCTCCGTTTTTGTGTCAGCTCCATATCTCCTATGCCTTTTTAGGAATTTTCATGAAACTGATTAAGGTCAGTGTGATACTTAAAAGTCACATTTAAAATCTAATGAAGGATCACGGCGGGGGATATAGCTGTCCTTTGGACTGCCTTGATAAAGTTAGTTTGATAGTCATTAAAAGAGTTTGTTTTCATTTAGATGGATTACAGAGTGAGAAGCACATCCGTGTATGGCGCTATAAGTAGAACTGAGTGATACCACCCTTCACATACCAGATCGGTGGTGGAACATTTGTTGGTCTAACTGTGGGTGTGTATCATTCTTTTGGCTATTTAAAGATAATGTTTAATTCAAAAGATATTCATGTGTTTATATAATCAGCAACAACAAAAACAACATTTACTCAGCACTCAGCTTATACAAGCTCATAGCCTACATAATATGAATAAATATAAATATATACAAGTAATGGAAGTAATGGCATAATCATCAGTTCAACTGACGGACAGTATGTTGTTTTATTTTACAGTTGATGCGCGGGGTCTTCTAAATGGGATTGGTGGTACCGAGGTTTTGATAATAACACAAGCCACGATCATTATTTGTGGTGATGATGAGTTACTTTTCTCAGGTGAGACTCATATAATTAACTAATTTTATGATAAATAAAAAACACAACAAGACAAGACTAGTAATTAATTTCGCAAACATTCCATGGTCAGCAGTTCTAAATGCATTTATTGTAACTAATTTATTCCCATCTCATTTCACTTAAGAGTCACTTTAGTTCAAGTATCAGTTAGTTAGAATGGGAAAACATTTTTCAGTCAATAATTCGGAATGTGATATAATTACCAAATGTGTTGAGCAACTACATGTACATTGCCAAGGTAGGGGTGTGTGGGATTATGTATGAGAACTTTTGGATTAAAGTCAAGTTTACTGTTATTTAACAATCGTTTCTACTTCACCATAATTCTTGTTTTCCCAACCATAAATAACAACACATGGTTATGGACACTAATTGGAGGTTAAACTTATTGATGGATTGTATACTACTACTAGCATAGTGTGAATGGGTAATGCAAACCTATAACGTAACACAATCAGATTTATTCAGAATCGTAGGTCTCGGACACACTTATATTGAATAATAGGGAACAGCCTATGTGCTGTTAGTTACGAAAAATAAATCTATATGAAATGTTTAAAAATTACCGTTGTCAATAAACAATGTTTTTATTAATTTTCAGGCATGTGTGTTCAGAAGGGCATGCTGTTCCAAAGTATAGTCCATGGAGAAATATTGCCAGTCACATTGTTTGATAAGGCTGATTGTGACACATATTCAGATGCTTTGGAAGATGCCGAAAACAAATCCAATGGTGTGCAAAAAAAGACTGGAAAACGGTCCCATAAAAAGATGAGTTGCCTTTATTGTGGAAACCTTAATTCCAAAATGTCAAGACATTTGCAAACACATCATCAAGATGAAATTGACGCTGCCAGAGTATTTGCCTTCCCTAAAAGTTCTAAAGTGAGAAAACAAGCCTGGTCTTTGTTAGTTTCGAAAGCCAATTACTTGCACAACATAAATGTTACAGAATGTGGTTTAGGGGATATCATTCCCAAGTACCAGTCGAAAGGGGATATTGACCAGTCATAGTATGCCCGTGTGAATACTGCAAAGCTTTCTACATAGCATCAGATTTGTGGAAACTCCATGAAAGTTTTCCTGGTCGAAAAGAAGGTCAAAAGAGAGATGCGCCAGTAAAGAATTCAAAGCTGTTGCTTCCTGTTCATGTAAACGCATCCGAAGAACTCCATAAGAACATTCTAATGAAAATGAGAGATGATCGTCTATCCAGAATTAAAAATGACCCATTATTACTGGAATTCGGTCAAAGAAAAACTGATACAACTGGAAAGCACCAACATACGCACCAGTATGTTTCTCGGTCTCTACGAGAGCTAGCAAGAGTTTGTGTTGCTATGTCTTCAATTGATTCTTCACTGCAAACCTTATCACAATGCCTGTCTGCACATCAATGGGATAATGTACTGAAGGCCGTGAAAGATATCGCAGGATTTCAAAAGAGCCATCAATCTTGCAGTAAACATACTCTGGCTCAAAAGCTTGGACAAAATCTAAAGACATGTGCACAAATTCGGCGAAATATTTCTTTCCAGGAAGTTGATAATGATGCCTACAAAGTTGCAGATGGATGCTTAAAAATGTACCAAGACAAATGGACTCAAAGAAAAGGTGGGCATACTGGAAATATAACATCTGTAAAGGATAAGGATTTAGATGAGATTTTTGTTAATTTAGTTGATGTCGGTGTCCAAATAATGATACTTAATGAAATAAGAGTAATGGCTTGTATTGCAAATTGTATTGCCCTTGCAGTCATTGTAAGCATATTTAGAGGAATTTGATGCTACATCGCCTATTCCATATAAGACGATCATTTGTCTTGCAACTTGTGCCATCATTTACTTCTAGTGTTTTCATTTGGGCTCATTTTGCATTGTACAAATTGATTTACTTTGCAAGAGTACATTGATTAGACTTATTTGTAGATGCCATTTGAAATTTATTTCTCAAAGATATACCTGTCATAATTAGTTTCCTGTTCTATATTTAAAATACAGTATTGATTGTTAAATATACTGTCTAGATATACTGTTTAGATCAAGCTAAACACGGAAAAGAAATTGCATGAATAATTAATAAATCATTGAGATGAAAATCCGTAAAGTGATGAAAAGGACATAACAGAGGACAGCGTTGCTGTTGACAGTGCTTGCAGAGTTGCAAAGGACATTATTGAGACAGACTCCGACTCTGATTGGTCTGAGCAGCCAAGCCGGAAAAAAACTATTAAGTCAGAGTTTGTGTCATTTTCCAGTTAAGATATATTTCGAACATTTTACAACACTATTGTTCTAGCAAACAAGCTGGTCCTTGATAGCGTTGAAAACTAGTGTATGTGCATGGCATCATCAGTTGTACAATTGTTGGTCTTTTGGTTTCATCTTCCATAACATCATTATCATTATTGTCCTAGGGTTACTGAGTTGGTATTATCTGCGTGGCTGTCTGGTCTGTCCTAGGCATCACAATTTGAACTTTCATTTAATAATTCTGGATGGAATGTAACATTGTCTGGCACATATGTTTAACCTTCACGATACAAATTAAGTGAAACAAAAGAGGGTATGTTACCTTTCCCCTCAAAAATGAGTGACTTCGTTAAAGGATACACGATTGCTAGCTTTAAACATCAATATTAACTTCGACTGTATTTTGAAAACAAAACAGCATCTAATCAATTCAAATGAGAAATGCTTTGCAATATGGAATAACTATTTCCCATATTTACCATCCACATTTTTAAGTTGCAGGCAAGTACACGACGAAAGGAATAAGAACACCCTAGTACAATGAAGAAAAGGACGTAGTCAAGCAAGGTTTACCAAAGTGATTTTCCTGAAACAGTTGCCATCAAAGTATCACTGTGAAGAGCTCATTAAACAAAATGATTTTCTTAGTAAACGCTCTTGGACAATTGTGAAAGGGTTTGTTAGATTCACATTCGCTGCTAAAGAACGATCTGTAATGAAGAAAAACTAAAGCACCTCACTCCTTGAAAACTATTTTACTGTCAATCTGATGCGTGTGGTGTTCGAGTGAATGTGGACAAGTTTTAAAGTACTCTTGTACTTTATGCTGTAAATGAAGGTATGACATTTTAGTCCCATACGTTAGATGACCGTGGATCAAGTATGTTTTCTTCGGTCACAAACAATGCTTTATTAGCTCGTTCCTTTGCAAAACACCACTTTGAAAGGAAGCATTACTGAATTAATGATGAAATGTATTGCCGCATTACGATTGTGTTTACTTATATGACCATACTTTGTACACAGATTGTGGTTCTTGTTTGACATACACGGCTCATAATTAATAAACACTCCAATGTGAATTTGGAGTATGATAACATTCAGTGATAACTTCAGTTGCATGTGTATTTTTTTTTTTGAAACGTTGGTGCAAGTGTAGAAGTCGTCTTTAATAGAAAGTATGTACTTTTTATGCTAATGTATAGTACGCCTGTCTTTACAGTAGAACCTAATCTGTCTCTGTATCATTTAAGTATGATTACATATTTACCTTTTTGTACTGGAATGCATACGATTTTGATCTATTTTTAATATTTGACAAGTATATGCTTTTTATTATGAATCTTAGTATATGTTCAGTATGTGTGTTTGTTTTTCCGAAAAGAGAAATAAAGTTCATGTATTACTGTTATTAATGTTAAATTGATTTCAATCTCAAGATCCAATGTAATTCAACACAGATGACGGCACAGATGGCACACGGTTTCTATTCTGGTCAAAGTAAATGCCAAACAGAATTTGGTACGCAATGTCAACACATTATTTTAAACCAATTAAACATAGACTGTGGACAGTGGGATTTGAAAGCAATTAAATAATGGCTGGATCAAAATCCATGACGGGAAAGATTAAAGAGAAAATATGCTAGGAAAAATAATAAAATATTCCAGTCAATCTACATTTCAACCTCAAACTAATTGCAACAGTTATGTTATCAACATTAAATAATAAAGCTATGAAAAACATTCACGCTATATAAAATCTAAAAACAAATAGTGATGGGAAACCCCCCAAAAAGCAATAACATTATTTTCCTCAAGTTAAAATGACGCAAAGTGGGTTCCATATAAATTTTCTGTCTGAAAATGTGTGTCCATTGTTGGTAAACAATTGCCGAAATGTTTTGGAGAAACATTTATCAAAAGGTAAGATTATTACAAACACATTAATAAGTATGTTGTCAAAGTATGTTTTGCTTAATAGTTGCCAAATTAGTTAGAATGTGTTAACACATAGAGGTTTGTTATATATTTCCGCGACTGTTACCAAAATGACGAAAATATTATATTAAATTTAATCGACCTTAATGTTGTATTCTGGTAGAAATGATTCAGGTAAATACATAAGAATATTAATAATTAATTATTTACTGCCAATATAGGTTGGAAATAATAAACTTACCCAGCAGGGATAGTACAGACGAATGTTTGAACTATGGAAGGGCAGTTATGCCAAAACCATTGAACCTTATTGTGATGAATAGTAAATCGCACATGTTTTGCTGGTTTTTTAGGCCATTTTGTACTTATTTGATAAAACTGCATTAAACAAATGTCTTTATTTCTTGTAAGGATACAGTTTGCACCTGTGATATGTTTAACCTGCCACCATAGCACAGATGATAGACAAGTGCAGATCACACAAAAGGGATGGAATGAATACACCATGCTGGCAGAGGATGCAATGATTTTATACATGCTGTTCCGTGACATTTGGACCTAATTGTAAACTTGTTGCATGGCTACCATTGTTTGTAGTTGCAGGGCACAATCACTACAAACGAAAGTCTGTTCCGTTTATTACTATTTGCAAAGTTTGCAAGCTCTACACATGTCCATGTAGTTCGTTGTAGTGACAAGTATTGGGCAGGGTGCAATGACACATGGGAAAGGTTCTTTAGAGACCCATTATTTTCCAGTTTTTATTGTCGATGCCATCTTGGTCTGAAATTAACTTTGTGATACAGTGGTTCTGTGGCAAAGAATTTAGAACTGACTTAAACAAAGATAAATATTGTCCTTTTAAACAGGACAGCGTTTGTTCATATTCTGGTCAATTTTGAAACTGGTTTTACATCAGAATCACCCGTGAATCTCAAGCATCAATCGTGGGCAACGAATTTGTGAATTCAATGGAAGGACACAATATTTTTGAAATAAGTTCAAAACTATCACGCTATAACTATTGTTGGTGCTCAACAAAGTAGATAATGAATTGGTGAACATAGACCCACAGTTACGTTTTCAAATATTTCTGCCTGCATAGAGATCTGTTGACAATATGTTCATCATGTTTTGATTTAAATACTGTTGTGTACCTTCCACATTATTTTGATACCATGGCACAAATAAAAAAATCTACAAAATAATTGCTGGCAGATGTTCTATGGTCACTTTGAGATTGATGTGTTGTTTCTAATGCATGCATGTGGAACTATGTTTACACCATGTCTTGTATAATTATTATTGTACAGATTGATGTTTACATTTTTTCGAAATTACCGATAAAAATCGTTACATAGAATAATAAATACATTGTATAAACCAAGTGAATAATCAGCTGCATCAGCAGAAGAAAACTTTTATTAGCAGCACAAGCTCCTTTATTTGCATGTATGATGAACATGGGCGATTCATGGTAGAAGAAATGCTCCATCATATTAATTTCATTTTTGATGAATTTGGTAAAAGTTCTTATGGAAATGAGCAATACATAAAAGAAGAAATGTGTGGGAAAATACATGTCATTTTGGATGAATTCGATAATAGTACAGTGAAGGAAATGAAAGTTGAACTTATAAACCTGAAAGATTTTCTTAAGAGTGCTATTCACAACAGCACCGGGCTTCGGGATCAATTGAAACAATTCCATGAAGCCATGCAGACAATTGGGGATAATAAGGAACTCTCCTATATAGCCAGCAAAAAATGTTTGCACACAGTTGAACATGCATTGACAGTGCTGGGGAAGTCAGACCAGCTGTTCAGTGTGAATGGAAAGTCAGAGTTTATTGATTCAGCCCTTTGCTATATCAGAGGCATTTGCGTTCTCCCTGATTGTTAGATCATTGTTGTAGACTGGAACAATGACACAATAAAGCTTCTGGACCAGCAGTACCAGGTGGTCACACACTGTCTTGTGCCTGATATTCCACTGGACGTGTGTCTGATCACTCCAAATGAAGTCGCATTGACTGTGAACGGTGTCCAGTTTATCACGGTTATCACGGTGTACATGCTCATTCTACTGGGTATTTTTTTATTCAGTGTAATTGTGTTAAACCTCAGTTCTAATTCACCAGTCTCATATGAACATGTCAAAATTTTAGACAATGACCTGATACAGAACCGTACAGTCAATCTTATATGTTTACTATTATTGGATTTTATGTATAACATGAAGGTGTATTATTTTCTATGTTTATGAAAACCAAACAACACATAAAAGATAATACAATATCACTGCTGTGTGTTTATATAAAATTTAAAGTAATTAAATAAAGTAATTAAATATCTTGATGTTACTGTATTTGCAGAATACAATTGTGCTGTGAGCCCCACCGGCAATGCGGTCTACATCACCAACCGTTACGAGCACAAGCTCCTCACCCTGGCCGGGGATGGGTCAGTACTGTCAACATTTACTGACCCTGAACTACAAGACCCACAGGGTGTACATGTGACACCTTCAGGCCAAGTGCTGGTTTGTGGATGCTCATCAACACTATCATACAGGTGGATAGTGAGGGAAGGAAGAATCTGGCTACTCTGGCTACGTGCAAGGATGGAGTGTGGAACCCATGGTCAGTCTGCTACAATAGGAACACGGCCTCCATTATTGTGGCTACTCTGGCTACAGACAAGGATGGAGTGAGGTACCCAGTGGCAGTATGCAACAACACAGGCTCCATCATTTTGGGACAGTGAAACAACACACTCCTGGTGTTCAAAGTGCAAAAGCTTACTTTTACATGCATCTGATATTTGTATAAGCAAGTGATTTTAATTTCAATGACAATATGTTGTTGTGCATTGGAACTTTTATATCATGTTATGTTACAAAACAGAAATGTGTTGTAATTTCAGATACATGTATTTATACAAATATTGTTATTTGTTTATAAAATGTAAAGTGTTTCTTTGAATATTAGAACTGATGTACAATATTATGTGTAGAACATACTTGTTGCTGCATTTGTTCTGAACTAAATAAGTTGACCTACGGTATTCTGTATACCAAAATACACGAGCAATTTCAGTTAAGAAGTTATGTAGTTTAGTTTAGTTTAGTTTATTAGATAATACAGTAGGCAATAAGCCCATGAGTATACATGAAATGTCAATACAATATACATAAAACAAAGTCACTGGTCGTTCAAAGGATAAACATCAAAATTAAATCGGTACATTTTAAAATATTGGGTATTTTAGATAAGACAATATACAGCGAGAGGTGGTATGTATTTGTATACATACATATGCATAAATATATACCAAAAATCCTATCCTAATCGTAATATGTATTATAAGTATTTCTTATTTCCCATGCTTTATAAATAAACATAGCTAAATTTTTAACAATATTACTATTTTGAGAGGTCAGTAAATCTATAAACTTTAACATATTTGGTCTTACGTAATAAAATGGTTTTAAGTAAGCTTTTCTTACATCAGTATATAATGTGCATTCCATAACAAAGTGGTATTCATCTTCTAAAACATTGCATAAAGGACATTTTCTTTCTTCATAAGGAATAGCTATTGGTTTTTGCCATCTACCCGTTTCAACTTTAAGTCTATGTGCAGAGACTCTTAATCTAGAGAGTGCCATTCTATACTTTAGAATATTTACATCACTTAAATAGAATTGAAATTTAAAATCGGATATTAATATGTATGTTTTTGCTCTAGTTGATTCACTCAATTCGGTTTTCCAATTTTGTATAAACATATCTGTAACTCTTATTTTAAAAATTTTCAAAAATATGTCTACATCCCCTACCCCTTGTATCTACATAAATATACGTGTACATAACACTTACTCTTTCTACATACATGTAAGAAATGTATTTGTTTGATTAAAAAAACCTGAACACATGACACTGTTACATTATATAAATACTTTTTAAATTTTTTAAATATGAAGTGGTAGAAGAAAAGCATCAGCAATGAAAAGACATTGGTCATTTCAGTATTGTTTACGTAAATGATATTAAATGAATACACGTAAAATGTGTTAATTTTATTTTGTTTATGGCCGAAGATGACTTAATATTGTTTATTATTAAAGTGATTTTTGTGCTTGAAGTTAAATTGTCTCGTAGAATGAAAAACAATCAGACTTATCTGCGTGTAGTGTTGGATGCATTCTGATTAAGAGCTTTGAACATTTTAATTTTCAGTAGCATCAAATATTGTATTACACAAACAACAAAATCATTCATTTGCCTTCTGCGATAGATAAAGGCAGAAAATACTTTCAAAACTGACGTAATTTATTAAGTTTTTATCTACGAAGCTAAGAATGCAATTAAACTATTACAAACTAACATAATAGACTCAACTGTTGCACATGTGTGATCTTATGGCATGGGAAGATGACTTTTAATTTGATAATGTTTGTGTAAGCTAATATGGAATCTTAATAATTGTTATGTTATTTATCAGCTAGTTAGCAATTATTTTTTTGTTTGATGTGCAGTAACTGTTGTACAAACTAGTTGGGCCAAAGAGTGAGTGCTACCTTGACTGAGCTTATCCCTCGCTCAAGTATCACTTCTGCAGAGACCACATCTATGACCACGTGAAACTACAACAAAGACACTACATCCGAAATCGATCAACACGCTTTCTGGAAAGCTGTCAACACTAAGTGCTCCAAAAACAAAAAACAAGGTTGTGAATTAGATTTTAAAGGCAAGCGTGAAACAACGATCGACTGGACACTCAACAGATAGAGCACATACGTCAAGAAACTGTACTTGTTTGCAGAGAACCCTGAGTTTGATGCCAAGCGCAAACACTTCGTAGATCAATGCGTAACATCTTATCTTATGACATCAAGCAAAAATTACTCCGACAGAGAGCTTTGCTACGAAACAAGCAACGTAGGACTGCAAAGGCTAATCAATAGTCTACCGAACAGCAGAAGTGCTTCTATCAACACCCTCACCTATTACCACCTGAAATACGCCGGTCCCGAACTAACATTTAATCTGGATGCTGTTATATTGTGCTTCCCGAAAAATTTCGGGGGAGCATATAGTCGCCGCCATGTCCTTCCGTCCGTCCGTCTGTGCAGTCTGAATTTGATGTTTGACAAATATATATATATGTACGTGTTTTGACAAATGGGCTAGTGTTCAAATTGAATCACATCAGAATTAACAGGAAAATGCCGAGCCGTATCTTTTCACATGGATCAGAGTACCATACATTCCAAGGAAAACACCCTATGACAGAGATATCATCAAGCAGGCACTTGGAGGAACGCTTCTGTCCTGTCACGCAGCGTCCAGAAGATACGGTGAAAACTTCACATTACTGCGATGCTCTTTTCCATAGCTCGGACACATTGACCTGACACTCGTAAACTCTATTAGCATTAATTACGCGCTTGAATAATAACCTATAGTTCTACTCGGTTTTGTTCGATCACATGTTTTACGCGTTACATACTAATATAACTGCATGCTCTTAAATTGATTTAAACATGATTCCAATACAGAAACTAAGTATTCATCGTAACGGATCAGTAATATATTCATGCAGAAAGGTCATTGGCAGATTAATGTGTCCGAGGTATACCACCGTTCTGTCCGTTCTTTCCAAAGCTCTGTTCGGATGCAAGCTATGGAAAACTATCTCCATTGCAGATATGCAGCAATTAGAAATATCCCACCACTACTGCCGTAAATGTGCTCAATATCTGTCCCACCCTTCTTACTCCGACATGGTTACCGGTCTGATGAGAATGTCGTTGCTTGAAACACACATGACCTCCAAAAACACATTTTTCTCCGAATACTATGTCGTATATCGGCGAATTAGCCATGCCACATCTTATTCACCTAATGAGCTGTGTAAACACCAGAACCTTGGCTTCATACCATATATCATGAGAATATTAAACAAATATCAGCTACCGTACAACATTACACGATATGCTTCAAAATGAAAGCAGGCAATACAGACGTGTGAGAAAATGGCGCACGCGACTCAAACAAGACAGGGATTTTGTTTTCTTCAAAAACCCTCACTCCAGCCACCATATGGAAGGTAGCACGGATTCGTCCAGACAGTATCAAACCTATGAAGTTCCTGTCCTGCTTGTGTTGAAAGACACCGCCCGATCAGCCCATTACCTGTGCACAGTGTTCATGACAAGTTATGTGTAGCGAACTGGAACCCATTCTATTCCACTGTCCTTGATCTGACGTGCTATCCCAGAGGTGGTACATGTATTCACAAAGCATCTTAAATTTAATCTTTATCCTTCAATCTGGAAATGTCCTTAACAGTATTATTCCTTTGAAAACAGTGCAGCACAAAGTAACATTTAAAAATGTCATCAGTATTAGAATGCCATTGCCAAATAGCAACAACGTACACATGTGTTCATTTTGTTAACATTGATTGTATATGAACCTTTTACACTCAATAAAATGGTTAAGAAATAACTTAAGATTCTTTGTGAATATGGTCCCAGAAGCCTATAATCTACAACATAGTTCGTATTTCATTGAAGTGTTCAACCATCTCATACATCTAGGGAGCTTCAGCAGCAAGATAAACAAACGCAACATAAACATTGTATAGTGCTAGTGTACTCTTTATCGTGTTTATGGTCACTATTATACTATAACAGTATATTCATTATATGTTTGCCTTTTCTCATGTTTATATTATGCATGTTTGTACATTAATTTCATTTCCTGTGCATTGTCTGTTCTGTATAACTGATGTAAATCTTCAGAAAATAGAGGCAATAAAGATATATGTATATTTCATGTATTTAATCATTTACTTAAATGCATTGTTGACATCGTTGTTGCTATTTGATTATTGTTCTATTGTTATTTTAAATATTTGATTTCATGTTTAATAATGTTATCTTAAATGAAAACATAATGTTAAACAAACCACAAACTATATGTGTAGTGTAAATAAAACTTTGATTCTTTCACCTCTCCGATGTCGTTTATATCAATGAACCTGTTGATATAGCAAAATACGTACTGCTATATTGTTCACTGACAATAGAATAATATTCATATAATGAATATATTACTTACATGCACAGTTCAAGTAGTATTTACTGGAAACCATTTAGCCTGTAATTGAAGTTATTCAAAACGCTGATGCACGTACAGGTTTTTCGCCACATGAATTGCACACAAAATAGTCTTTTTGTTATGCCCCTTTGTTCTTCATTTTAAATTATGTTATAATATAACCATATATTTATTGATTAAGGTAAATTTACTGTCAGTCAGGGTAAATGGCTTTTTTCGGCAATGCCTATGCATTCCTATGCATAAGTCAAAAGAGTCATGGTCAGTATTTTTTAGATTAATGTAAAGGTACTAACAAGGTAAAAAAAAGTTAAATGTATCATTTAAAAAAAAGTTTAACTGAAAAATAAGAAAAGCATTAAAGACGTTCGCAACAATTCCGTCCATTTTTTTTTCCAACGACAGATTTTCTAAAAAATTTGCACAAACATGTGTCAATGTATCCTAAAACTAAAACAGTCTTAAAAAATAGGGGTCACCGGCCTTGTTCCGAAAATATTGGGGTTTAAATACGGTACCTGTCGAAGCCCTTTTTAAGTTTGCGTGACTAGCAATGTTCAATTATATAAAGCGTTTACATTCAAACAAGGACGGAGATTTTTAAATGCATCTTTTTTTTTTAACTTTCGTTTTGCAATATGCAAGTGCAATTTAATGATAAAACGCGCTTTATCTATATTTACCATAAAAAAATGACTTTTAATGGACACTTAATGTGGTCAAGTATGCATGTAATATGCCATTGAAAACATCAATTAATAATCAATTATTCGAATATCTTTTGTTCCAAACGACAGATTTTTTTAAAAATTCCATATACATGTGTCATTGTAACTGAAACTAAAACAGTGTTAAAAAATAGGGGTCGCCGGCCTTTTCCGGATATGTTTGTTTTGAATACGGTACCTGTCGAAGCCACTTTTTTCAGTTTGGATTTTTTATCAATGTTTTAAGTATATGTATGGGAGCTTGTTTCAAGCAAGGCTATGGTTCTTTCAACTGATATGTTTTCACATGCCTTATTTTGCAATATACAAGTGTGTTTTGATAATAAAAAAGCGCTTTACCTATATTTACTGTTAAAGTAATGAATTTGGCTGGACATTTAAGTAGGTCAAATGGGTAATAATACCTTTTGAAGCGTCATTCATTATACATCAATATATTTTGTTCCAAACGACAGATTTTCTTAAATGTTCGCACATACATGCAACAATGTTTACTGACATCAAAACATTAATAAAAAGAATGGGTCACCGAACTTGTTTGGGATATATTGGACTTTACCTGTGTAGCCTTTTTCATGTTTCGTCTTAAAATATAATAAAGATATTTAATGGATCTTTTTTAAAACTGATTTGTTTGGCAATACATTGTATACGTGTGGTTTTAATAATTATAATGCTTTATGAACTTTTACCATTGACTGGAACTTAATGACTTACACAGATTTATATTTATTAATTGAAATAAGTATATTGTAATCTATAAACAATAAAGAAATAATGAAGCAAAAGGAGAAATTAACCCAATTATTTTATTTTTGTTGCGAACGTCTTTAAGTAAAGCAATATAAATCAAACAATTTTAAACATATCCATTAAATGAATGGTATTTAAGGAGTGTTAAATTCAGTTTAGTGTTGACACTTCTACGTTATGAAACTAGCTAATATTTATCATCTTTTGTGTGGAATGTCGTGTATATCAGCGAATGTTAATAGTCTGATGTCATTTGCGGTGCCACGATATTCGGCAAGTTAAAAAAGCAAGTGTTTGTTGACAGTTTTACAACGTACAGTATCCAGCAAACCAAATGTTCCTATCAAAGGTTTGGAAAATAATTTCACATAAATGTTTTTTAGCTGGTCCATTACATAATTACTTCAAATTGTGTAAGTGAAATTCATAAATTATTGTTTATTAGACATTTTTAGAAAGGAGCAGATGATGCTATGTGACACCATTTTTAGAAAGTGATGGTAAACGGTTGCTTTAGTACCGAAAATCAAGATGAGGTATAGCTATTGATCTCAAAAGAGTTGAACCTCCATATTAATATCGTCCATCATCGTCTTTCAATTTACTTAAACAACTTCTCTGAAACTGCTGGATGGATTTTAACCTAACTTGTCAGGAATGTTCCTAGCATGGTCCGTTAACAGTTTTACTTATATTGCTACCGGTATATTGAAAAATGGAAAATCTTCTCAGAAACCACTGGTTTGATTTCTAAATAATGTAACACAAATGTTCCTTGGGTGACCCTCTACCAAATTTTGTTGATTCAATATAGTCATAGAAAGTAAGAAAAAAAGACGCCATTTTATCACGAATCATCTGAATTGAGCATATAACAGTTAGGTCGAATAAATTAACCCTATACACTATGACTCATAGCTTGTGTATTCTAGTCCATGGATTGTTCTTTACACAGGATCAGGTGATGTTACAGTGACTAGTAGGTGGCTTATTCAAACATTCTTGAGTTTGTTACCTGGGTAGAACCAGTACTTTTTCTTGAGGAAAATATATATTTCATTACTGCAACCAAATGGTTTTATGGATAGTGTATTGTTTAGGCTTTTGTAATGTGTGTTATGTCTATAATAATTAGATGGAGAGGCCTGTGCGCTCTTGACTTGCAGACTGAATACGACAGCAGTGCACATGTGGTCGAGGGCTTGAGACTGCGTGTTAGCAAGTGCTTCATGCTGAGTCTGAACTTCCAAGCTCCCAGTGCTGGTGAAACATTGAGAATGCATTGAGATATTTAAATAAAAATTAAAAAATCGATACCTAGTTTCAAGACCTCGCTTGCGCTTGCATATTGGAGGGGGGGGGGGGTCAAGATCACTGTTACTAAAAAATGGAAAAATGGTTTCCGCTCAATAACTTGAGAATGCACTGAGATATTTTAATGAAACTTAATAGCTACCTTATATCGAGACCTCGCTTGTGATTGCATCTAGGGTGGGTGGGGTCAAGGTCAAGGTCAACGTTACTCAAAATAAAAAATGGTTTCCGCTCAATAGCTTGAGAACACATTGAGATATTCTGAGACTTTTGGTGCTAATTCGGCAAGCGTCTTTTTGATAAAACGTCGTTTGAAATGACGTCACCAAATTTGCACTGAAATTAGTTTAAATTGCTCTTATTTTTAAGGACTTTAGAGTTGATCTTTTTAAATAAATAAAAATATTATCTAACTTGTGTTGTATAATGTACATTCTTACTGAATTTGTTGACTTTGACATTTTTGATTGCGTTATGAACTGATTACTCCCCTTTTACAGCAGTAGGCCATTGCCCTGAATAACAACATTAGCCACATTTAAGTCTGACACATTTCGATATAAATATTGGTTTGATGCGTATCATTGCACTTTGGATTTAACCTGTCTTCGATCAAGGTAAGTGTTTTCTTTCAATCACCATTACTGTTTTATGTTACCATGACCGAATAATTGTAAAATTATTGTTACAAACTAACAAATGAACAAACCTGAAACGAAAGTAAAAAAATGGCGACCGCGACCTTCTAGTGGCAATTGTTTGTTTACATTTTAATAAAATGTAGAATTTTGAGTCAAACGGTAATGTTTTGATATGACTGACAGTCAATTATCATCTAATGGTTGTAGTAATGTCTCGCCTGAACTTATCTTCCATAAAGACTCAGATTTCTTGAAGAATTGGAAATAGTCAGTGAATTCTATTTTTATAATTTTGACAATATTGAAAATGTGAACCATTGAGTATGAAGATTATAATCATGATAGTGAATTTGACTCTTTTCCTGAAACGGAAACACAAAAGTCATTGATTATCATTAGTTTCTTGTTTATTATTTCTAAAATTACTTCATCGTGAATTTAAATCTTTTTCTGACATTTAAACAAAAAAATAATTGATTATCATTAGCCTCTTGTTTATTATAATAATATGATTTAACATCATTTTCACACCCTGAATTTGTCCATGTCCGTGGACAAGTAGACAGGACAATTTCCTTGTCCGATGGTAAAATTGCCCACATCGGACAAGTCGGGCATAAAATTTCCACATACCTGTGAACATATCCGTAATGCACACATGTATCATGAGACAATACCTACATGTATGGTATTCAAATGGTGTTGCAAATATTCAATTTTCTCCACATAGTCTAAAGTTTGTTGGATGTAAATTAAACACCAATTATCCTATTTAGACTGTACATTTACCCCCAAAAATTCTGGAGGGAGTGTACATTTACTCCCAAATTATTACTTCTTGGAAAAAGCAGTTATCTGTTGCTCTGGGATGTGTCAAAAGTAATTAGAACCCATGAACAGGAACCATTTGATAAAGGATGGTTTAGTTTCCTCCCCTGAATTCCACTCCAGATTACAGCTTGCTTGTACTATGAGAATGCTGAAATTGGGAAATGTCAGGGCTAGGGCTGTATTCCAGAACAGCTGTAGTTAAATCTTATGTTTGTCCTATAGTCATAATTTTTCGTTTTTGTCGCTCCAATCTGAATAAGCCAGTGGAGTGATACAGGCACTTGTGTGCCTCTTGTTCCTAACATTTGTATCACATTGTGCATTATTGTTATACATGTATATGACACTGTTAAAGTGTAGGTTTCTTGCAAATGACATCGGGCTACGGATCCACTAAATATCATTGGTATTGTTTACTGTTGTTTACATAACAGTTAGGGATTGACTAATTTATATGTACTTTAATGTAGTTTAATTTCAGATGTTTTGTAAACTGGCCCCAGGTCAGTCTGCTGCAGTTACAGATTACATACACAGTCTCTCCAGGGTGATGATCCTCCACCCAGGTCAGTCTGCTGCTGTGGCAGATTTCATACACAGCCTCCAGTGTGATGGTCCTCCACCCAGGTTAGTCTGCTGCTGTGGCAGATTACATACACAGTCTCTCCAGTTTGATGGTCCTCCACCCAGATCAGTCTGCTGCTGTGACATATTTCATACACAGTCTCTCCAGTGTGATGGTCCTCCACCACTGACTGGCAGCGATGACTGGGATCTGGTTTGTGCAGCAGTGGTCACGCAAGAGTTAATAATGGACACTCCCGTGTCCAGGTAATGTTTTAATTATGTATATGGTTTATGTGTTTTCAGGTTTATGTTCAGTGTGTGTGCTTATTATTTTGCCTTAAATACCTGTCATGTTGATTATTCAGTTTTAATGATTGTAACCTTCGTTGCCTGGACCATTGTAATAACAAAAAAATATATATTTCTACATTATAGCAAAACAATCCACAAAACAGGAATATTTATATATATTAATTACACTTCAGTTATTTAATAGAACAGTCAATGTAACATAATGTGTTTTATACCAAAACAACATCCACATGAATGCCTTATTAATCTGTTGTGTATACACAGTTGATGTACAGAGGACAGATTGGTCAGCAAGGGACTCCAGTTCTGTAAGAGGCAGCAATTAAACTCGAACCTGACACTGGACCTGTACCGACCTCCCCACCAGGTGGAAGTGACTGTTGTTGGGATAGTTGTCAAGCCGAGGGTTGAACCACAAGTCGTGCAAAGGTAAGGTACATAAATATATTCAACAGTCGCTGCCTCAGTAGCATGCCGTCCTAATGTAGTAAGATTGTGATCAATGGATTTTTAGCTCACCTGAACTTGGTGCTCAAGTGTGAGCTGCACAGTTGTGGTCAGTCATCGTCTGTTGTCAACATTTCAGGGTTCTCAATAACTTTTGACTGAATAGGCCAAAACGAACATGTAATAATCTGGAGGGCCCAGGGCGTCTTGTTACGACACACCCATCAGAAATGTAATTGCACATGTTCAACGTAACATTTAAAATTCTCTAAATAACATCACATTGTTCTGATTACTTTTCAGTATTCCTCATTTAAACAAAGAACTCCATGAAAAACCTGAGACGTTATGTTTTTTTTAAACTACTGAAAGAGCGTGACGTCATGAAGTAGCTTTTTATCTGATACTGCAAGCCGTTAGCAACACCCATAGCAATGGGGTCATTTTTTTCAAATGTCTTTGACATGTAGCCAACTGCGGTTACAGCCTTAAAAGCGTGTTACACGATTGACACAAGGACGGCATCATCAATCGATGCTAGCATATCTGAACAATGCAAGCTCACTCGCTTGTGCATTAATCAATGAACTGGAACAAAAAAGACGCTGACATACTATTACTTTCACTTTCGACCAGAACATCACTTCCAATACTTTGTTAAAGGGTTATTGGAGCGTTAGTTTTTTAATATAATCTGTGCTCAATGGTGATTTTAAACAGCTCGTTCATTCCGAAATAATAGAAGATCTAATTTGTCGATTTTTTTTTATAAATGAGTAGCTCTATGAACATTTCATGTGACGTGCTAGACACGATCAGCGTACGCAAATTGCTAAACATAATTATGTCATAGTCGTCATAGTCTTCAAGCACTGATTAATTCTCAAAAATAATAATTATATTAACTTATTTTCATGTTTAGTAATTTATATCTAATGAGGTGAAAAAAGCATGCCGATAACAAAGCATACCCAGCGAAAATCGTGTTACTGTTTATTTGCACCGTTTCCAAGTAAAATGGGATCGAGGGCTTGACAAACGTTCAACAGATACACCCTTGTTCGCATATCGGAAATTTTAAGCGTTCTCATTGGCTAACTGGTATTCTGTAGTAAATAAGACTCCGCCTACGTTTAGATTAAATCGATGATTGACGCGCGGATTCAGTCAAGAGCAATATGTGAAATAGTGCATATATTGCAGTGTAGACGTTGTTTGTTTTGGAAAAAAACATGCACATGCGTGCGGAAATAGTTGCATCCTGGGAGTGATTATATGCAATTTTTGAAAATTGAAACTGACCAATATGAGCTCTGAAGCGGTTATTTCGGCCGGAGGCCGGTTCTTAATGAGAACCCTGAATTTTGTTTTGCTTTTTACAAATTCTCTGAAACCACTGGATGGAAGTTGAAAAAAATGGGCAAATGTGTTCAGTCCTCACAGAATCAAACTTGCAGGAATCCACATTTGATACTGTGTGTTGTCACTTTGGGTCAGACAGTGTATTGTAAGACAATTATTAATTGTAGTGGCATTAGTTGCTTGATGTAATGAAGGCCAGTAACAAGCCATAGTGTGCATTCTATTGGTAAGATCTAGTCTAATAATGTGTGAGTTGTGCCATGAAATTAACTTGACATATTCAAGTGTTTGGCATTAAAAGTGTATACATAATGTATACAAGTTTCATAAAGATATGTACTTCTAAATTCCTTAAAGTTGATGAAAAACGCTGGCCTCAAGTTACCACCATGTTTTACAAAGTGAGATAGAACAATTGGGTGAACATGTGCATTTGGAGTTGTTTCCATTCGACTGATTTAGAATTTTTACATTGACTATTCGACGCATAGTCCAAGCTAGTCTAATAACCAATTTGTCATTAAAAAGACCCAGAAAGAGCCTGTGGACACGATCCTCACGTTAACAGACCGACTGTTGAGCAGCATTGGTGACGCAGGAGATGGTGAAATAGGCCTGGCAACTAACTCAGGTATAGTTTAATGTTATATAACTCATTGTATGGCTAGCTTTACTGTCAGCATGGTAGTCAAAGCAATCTTGAAATACTTAAGTTCATCACATGTCGACTATAAGTTGATACTTTTGCTATATAAACCATGCGATTGTCACGGAATTATTGCTGACTGCATATAATAAAATCAAAATAAGAACAATTATTCTGCATGTGCGTTCCATGACATTGTTTAATTCACTGGTACGTGATTTTAAAGTAGTGTGGTGAATGGTTGATTAATAATTATTTAACACAAGTATTTAATTGAAGGATAGGTATGTAAGATCGTATCGGTATGTGTGTTATCTTCCTGACAAAAACCCCTTTGTTTTATAGGAGAACACTTCTCTCTTCGACTACAGGTGGCCTGTTGAGTACTCACAGAATCACAAGACAACTTGATGAATGTCTTACTATTTCGTCTACTTATCAACTTATCATCCACATGAGCTTTATATTGTTCTGTTGTGTATACACAGTTGAAGTGTGGAGGACAGATAGGTCAGCCAGGGCCTCAGTTTAGTAAGCATTGGGAATGGAACTCAAGCCAGACACTGGACCTGTCACGACCTCCCTCCTGCCTTAGTGGACGTGACTGTGGTTGGGATAGTGTTTAAGTCGAGGATTGCAACCCGAGGTCTTACAAAGCTAAGATAACATTGATATCAACAATAGTCATATCAATAGTCGCTGCCTCAGTGGCATGCTTTCCAAATATAGCATGAATGCAATGAACAGATTTTTAGCTCACCTGTGGTGAGGTCAGTCATGGTTTGTCATCTGTTGTTTGTTGTCTGTTTGTTAATAACATATTGTATTTTGCTTTTAACAAATTCTCTGAAGCCACTGGATGGAAGTTGAAAAACAAATTGGGCAAATGTGTTTAGTCCTCACAGATTTAAGGCGGAATCCTTCATTGATACTGAGTGTTGTCAATTTGGTTTAGACAATGTATTTTAAGTCAGTTATTAATTGTAATGACATTAGTAACTTTATCTAATGCAGTAACGTATCAAAATATAAACAAGGCGAAACTCCAATTTGCCAAACACAATACACAGGACATCACAAAAACACATAACAAACGGAAAACACACATGAATAAAACTGGAGTCACCGCCTTGGAACGGTCAATGCAAAACATTGGGGGTTTAAACCGGTTTATGTGCGCACGAACCTCACACCAAGCCAAATTGTGCATACTACTAGTATTGGCAAGTTCCTGTGGAATAATTTTAGTGTGTTGTGCCATGCAATTTACTTGTTTGTTCTGTGTAACATTGTGTTTATTATAATGCATTGAAATACTTAATATTAAATATCAGTAACCACTGGGCAGATTTCACCAAACTTCACAGGAATGATCCTTGGGTGACCCTATTTCAAATTTGTTCAAAATGTTCCGGTCTGCTGCATATGTAGGTCACCAAAGTTAAACATAGATTTTTAAAAGTTCATACTTTAAAAATATTCTCCTATGAAACCGGAAGGCTGAGAGCTTTCATATTTAATATGTGACATTCTTAAGTGGTCTTCTACAAAGTTTATGAAAATTACTCCCCTGGGTTCAAAACTGGCCACAGCCCAGGTGTCACATGGTGTATATAGATTTAAATAGCAAAATCTTCTCCTATGAAATCTCAAGGCTCCGACGTTTTGTATTCGGTATGCAACATTGTATAGTGGTCCTCTACAAAGATTGTTTAATTATGCCCCTGGGGTAAAACGAAGCCACGGCCCGGGGTCTCATGGTTTCTGTTGACTTATATGGCAAGTGGGCTTTAAAAATCTTCTCTGAAATTGCAAGGCCCAGAGGTTTTGTATTTGGTATGTAGCATTGTTCAAAACTGGCCTGCCCAAGGCGTCACATGGTTTATATAGACTTAAATAGCAAAGTTACTTAAAAAATCTTCTCTGAAATCGCAAGATCGAGATCTTCATACACACGTGAGTACTTTCGGACCATGTGGCTCTCTTGTTTTCTTAGTTTTTTACTAAGGGTCTTTATAAATGCCAGCCCAGGTGAGACTTTATGTGTGTTTCTGTTTTGAACAAGTATGAACATGGAAAAGGTATATAATTGTATGTACATGTAAATAGTTTGTAGCAGTTTGTAAATTTGATATTTAACATCTTGCAAATATTTTGTTTAATAGTGTAGGATATTTTATCGACTGATATTAAAACAATGATAATAGTGTTCAATAAATGCATTTTCTCTGTTTTTTTAGTGAGATATGTAAGAAAACTTCTCATTTTCATATGGGCAATATATTGCAGTACATCGCAAAATATTACGATGTATAACGATACGAGTCAGTGATATTGTTACACCCCAACAGGTGCAGGTGTCTGCTGTTTGTCTAAACAATCATTTGTTGAAGCACATCCTGCTCCGATTACATCTTTTGGTACTATATTACTTTAGATATATAAATAATTGTAAGTACAATAATAATGTTAATTTATGAAGTTTTTGGTGGCATGTGATCCTACACAAGCAGTATTAAATTGAAATAACTCCATGACAAATCCCGATGAATTGTTCTCAAATATCTACACTTCAAATTTATCAACTGACTAGCTTTTTTAAATTTTCTACGTTATTTATTTATGTATTCAGTAAAAATGTAAGTAGATATGATGGACCACATTTTCCGACAGCATATATGTCAAAGGTGGGTAAAATGATACCTATTTTGTCCATAAAGTCAAACATTTCACATTTTATTGCGAAAATTGAGATCGGTGTTTTCATTGGGGCATGAAAGAAAACTATCCGGTTTAAGTGCTTTGCATATTAATCGCATTTTGATGTCATCTATTCTTATACAGTCTGATTTTTCTTCAACCATTAGTTTCATAATATCAGGTTCGTTTCTGAAACTGGGTTAATGTATCTTAAAGGTGTTATTTTAAAAGCAGGTAAAATATCTATTGGTCAGTGTTTGGGCAAATGTTTTTGTTGTTTATTTAATTCACCATTGTTGTTTGTAAATAGTATTTATTTGGTTGTTTATCCTACAGCAACGGGTACATTCAGTTTTGACTTGGGACAATAAGAACCGCACATGCGCCCATGTACATATACAGTACATGTGGTATTGTTTTTTACTGTGCAGTAAACAAATATGTTAGTTTTAGTTCTCTCTTAATATGCAATCTGGACACAACTTTTTCCAAAGTTGCCCAAAGGGTTCCGCTCCGTTGATAAACATGGAAGCCAGGGACTATTTTTCTTTATATGACTATATGGAAAACTTTGCAAATTTTCTTGACAGAAACCACAGGTTGGGTTTCCAAATAATTTCACAGAAATGTTCCTTGGGTGGTTTTCTACCGAAGTTGCTCAAAAGTTTCCACTCTGTTGAAAAACATGGCCGCCAGGAGTTTGGGCCATTTTCCTTAGCCTTAAAAAAAGTTGTTTGTTTCCACTAACCCGACCGACCATGTATTTATGCCCCCGACCATAATTATTTTTTTTTGCCGTTTTGAAATTTTTCTTTTAAATATTCGCTTTTTTTCAAATTATATTGAACGTTTCTTTATGAAGGCAGTAACTTGACTGGGATCCAGCCTCTGGATATTTTATTTTAATATTCTATTACAACCGCGGAACCAATCCAGGCAGCAACGCCAATAGTATTGGTGTTGTTTAACCGTTTGAATACAATTGTTGTCGCCCTTTGTTTCATCTTTACCATGGTCTGCTTTAGTAAATAAATCACATTTTGCAAGTTCGTCGGAGCTTTCCTCCTAAATACTGACAGTGATTGATCCTTTTGGCACACATTTAACAATAATAAGTGTCTATGCCTTAATAAAGTTTGAATGTGTGCAGGACCCATTTCACAAAGCTCCGTAGTGAAAACTGAAGTAAATTTCTTAAAATCGTAAAATTCCTAAAGTCTGTGGCTAGTTCATTTAAATTTTATTTTGTGTTGTGACTAGGAACCAGTTGTGAATGCATTATAGAGCATATTTGTTCAGATACAACTATGTAGCTACAGTCGAAATGTGATGATGCGAATCGCAATAAAGCCAAACAACGTTATTTGGAAGTCGTCAGGACGGATAAAAATAGTTCGAAATAATGATTATTCAAATAATACATTTCTAGATTCTTTTAATATGAATCACTCTTCTAAAATTGCAAATATGTATACTAGTGATGTTTTTTTTATTTCTTATTGCACCAGTCATTGTGACTATTATACAAGGCACAAGTTATTTTATTTTGAATGTGTTGCAAGTATATGCAAACAGATGACATAAAAAACGTAAATCCAACTTAAATACGAAAACCTAATAAATACTTGAACTCCGGGTTTGCTATTCAAGCTTGTTGTTGCAATAGCTTGACAAGCAGAGACAAATGCTGACAATAACAATAAAGGTGTGAAAATTGATTTCGATCTTCATTATTCATACTTCGAATTAACAGTTGATTTAATGCACTGAAACAGGTGATCGGGACCCGAATAATGGGTTCGAAATAGCGATAAATTGATAGATTATTCTATATAGCAAGATTCGAATAAGACATCAAATTTGTAATTAAATTAGAGTTGCAGTGGTGTAATGCATATGGTGTCCACCTTGAAATTGGGAGGTCGCAAGTTCGATCCCGACTTGGGGAGCCTTCGAATGATCTTCCTCAAGAGACACCAAGTATTGGTTCTATCCAGGAAAAGGACTTGAGGGTTTCTCTATAAGCCACAGGCTTTTTACACATTCGAGCTAAACATCGAGTAAAACACAATATTAATAAAGGAAACTGACTGGAATAACATTAAACAAATAACCAAAGTTCAAATCATACTGGTTTACTCATTATAAAACATGTTCTTCAAATTGATTTCAAAAGATTCTCGAGACATATTTCAGCTATTTATATTTTTCAGGTTGTTGTAAAATTTCTATGGTCTGTGGGCCATTTAGCCAATTGGTCGATTTAACTTCCAGAGTTCCGTTGTTTACAAAACATACATCCAATATGACAAGTAGTAAAAAGAGCTTTCCCAGTGCCTAATACTTCAGGGTTGTGTGTGGTTGTAAAGCCCACCTCTCAATAGTACATGGGTTGTGTTGTGTGGTAATTTTCCAGAAATGTGGACTTTAAAAGATGTAAATAAGGGTTGATACTGCTTACACAGCTGAAGTTCTATGCTCAATCCTCGACATGTATTGTGTGGAAATTTGCCAGAAATATGGACTTAAAAGGATGTAAATAAGGGTTGATACCGCTGACCCAACTGGAGTTACATATCTTTTATAACTGGTGTGTCCTGCCTACTTTAATTAAGTGTGTTTTAAAGGGACTATGCCAATAAAAAGGGCCCCAAAGGGGCAATTGCAGAACAAAATCTGAAAATGTAATATTAATATTAGCATATAATAAAGGTTGAAATAATGTATATATAACGGAAAAAGAGTTTATGCATTCTGAGAGAAAAATCATTATATAATGTGGGATGTGTTTGTTTGGCCCTTTTATTGTTTACACTTTGACGTCATATTTGCGGGTTTCATATGCAATCATAGTATGGCCATTCATTTTCACAAATCAGAATAGCGCAGTTGGTTACAGCGGTCTACTGTCATTTGTTCTTACGACTCCGTCTTTGTGAGTTCGATACCCACTCAGGTTATTTTTCTTTATGTTTTTTTTTATCAAAATTCTTATAATGTAGTAAATTATTCATACGTTATATATTGTATACGCCTTTATATTGCTGATTTCTTTAACATAAAATCATTTTAATTGCTGAAAGGGATCACCTTTTTGTTGACATAGTCCCTTTAAGTATAAAATGACATATTTATCACGTTGAAGCAGGATTTGGCTAGTTTAATCAAACCATGCTGGTATAAAATGACACAAATGTTGGAAATGAATAATTTAGGCTTCTATATTACATTTTAAGATTGTAACCCTGTCATGATTAATCTTACAGACACATGATATCTTCCCGGTATGACTGTCGAATAAATGGGTGCCAAGGTGACACAACACATTAACCATTGTGTTAGATGAGAAAGGGTTGTAAATTTCATTGGTGACATAGAATTTGTGAATTGCTTAGATATACTAGTAGTTAAAAAAACATGGTTATGATAGAGGAAAAGTACACTGGTTTTGCAAAAACAAATGCCCCATGTTTAAGTCCTTCATTGTCTGCACAGCAGGGTTTTTTTTTTGGGTGGGGGGGGGGAAGAGTAATTTCCTCAAAGAAGCCACAAGTAACAATAATAACAATTGCCGGTTGTGTGTAATTCACCTCATGAATTAAATTAAAGACATTTAGCTCAGCTGGGAGTGCATTAGCCATGTAAAACTTAAGTTTATCCGCTTGTACGGTTGCACAGTGGCCAAATTTGCATTGTTATATGCCCCTTGACAAGTTTCGGGGGAGCGCACAGTTGACGCAATTTCAGGGTCGTAGCTATCCATATATTCATGTGGATTCGCAATATTGTTTCAGTTATGCAGGCACACCAGACCCCACCCTACTATAGGATTTTGAAAAAAAGTGAATATGGTGTATTTTGAGCATTATTAGATACATTGTACTTATAAAGTAATGAAATAATGAAGATCTGCACTTTAGGATAACTGACAAAAGAATTCTTTACTTTACATTTTACTCTCAAGTAGAGATGAAACAAACAAAGTCTTATTTTCTGTCCTTTTTGCAAGCTAAACTGCACAATTACACTTTCAATGTCAATGTCTGTAATTATGTCAGTACACAGTAGGTTATTAAACTGATCGGACTTACATTTAAAGGGTAGATGTAAAAATATATATATGTGACCTGAAATTTAGTAGAATTATGCCCCTTTTCGTAATTAGAAATTCAGGTTAAAGTTTGCGTGCAACAACTCCATATCTCTATATCTACAAAGATATTCAACTGAAACTTCACACATGTCTTCAGGGTCATTATGTAAGGTCATTGACCAAGGTCCTTAACTCTGACCTGCAATTTAGCAAAATTTTGCCTCTTTTTGTACTTAAAACGTTCAGGTTAAGGTTTGCGTGCAACAGTACAAACATATCGAGTGCGCTGTCCTGAGACAGCTCTTGTCAATAATCAAGCTATTAGCTATGCCCCACATCAAAGCTGGCAGGGTATATTGGTTTGCTAATGTTGGTTGGTTGGTATTCATATTCGTTTCCGCTCACTTAGTCCAACAATTTTCATCTTATCTTCACCAAACTTCATGAACATGTTTGTGGGCATAATATATAGGCCAAGTTTGATAATCAGCCAAACTTTATGAAAATGTTTGTAATACAATATCTCAGTCAAGTTCTTTGCCACGCGCAATAATCAGACATTGTCGAGTTATGGTCCTTGAATTATTTAATATTGGCCCTTTTAGCCGTTTCCACTCTTTCACTCTCAAGTCCAACAATTGTCATCTGATCTTCATCAAACTTAGTGGAAATCTTTGTTGGCATAATATCACGGTGAAGTTGGATAATCAACCAAATCGTTCAAGTAACTGTAGAGTTATGGCCCTTTAATTATCTAGAATTAACTTTTTTAGCTGTTTCCGTTCTGATCTTAACCAAACTTGAATAAAATGTCTGAGATTATAATATCTTAGACAAGTTTATGATCATCTAAATTGCCACAGGAACTGCAGAGTAATGGCCCTTTATTTAACTAAAATGGACCGTTTTAGCAGTTTTCATCTTATCTTCACCAAAATTGATGTTTATGCCCCCTATTATAGATGGCGCGGTATTGGTCTAATATCCAGCCAAATCGCTCCAGGTATTGTGGAGTTATTGCCCTTGAATTATCTGAAATTGGTCTTTTTAGTTGTTTCCGCTCTCTGTATCCGGCAATGTTCATCCAATTTGCAGAAGTGCTGAGCATGGTAAGACAAGGAGTCATGTGCAAGAACTCTAGATCTCTAGGTCAAAGGTCAAGGTCACACTTAAAAGTCAAAGGTCAAATATATGAATATAAGCCATAGACCTTGTCCGGTGCATAATTTTGTCCAGCAGGGTAGGAGGGTTAACCCTAACCCTTCGAATTACTTTTCAGAAGTGATAAACATTCTGAGGCGGTATGTCACATGCAAGAACCAGATACCATGATCCAAGGTCAAGGTCACACTTAAAGGTCAAATATACGTATTCATGCTAAAATTCATGTTAAGATTCAGCATTTTCAAATAACTTCTTAGAAGTGATATATGACAGTGTGTCGCGCTTGAAGCTAGGTCCACGGTCAAGGTCACAGTTTAAGGTCAAAGGTAAAAAAAACAGAATTAATACTCTGTCTGGAAGATAATTTTGTCTAACATGGACATATTTTCAAATAACTTGCCAGAAGTATTAAGCATGATGAGATGGTGTGTCGCGCGCAAGAATCAGGTCCCTAGGCCCAAGATCAAGGTCGTACTTAAAGTATAAAGTCAAATATAAGAATTTAAATTTAAACCTTATAACCAGTGAGACGTTTACCTACAAAACAACGGCCGGATACTTTAGAGATTAGCCATTCACTTAGCTACCGACCACTTCAAGCAACGCACCCTAGCATCTATGATTTATTTTAGATGTTTCCTACAATTTCGGACAGTCTTCATTTTGATAGGAAAACACTAAAATTTTGTAACAATTTTGATATTATTCATTAAAAGTATTCTATTTTAGACTTACAAACACTAACACGCTGTTTGAAAATGTATGTTTTGGGTTATTCACAAAGTGTGTAGCAATTTTAGAAAATTTTCTATAATTTTTTTTATTTTCCTCAGACAAAATCTAAATTTTCAATTAAAAAAAAATAATTATGTAATGGAATGTTCTCAATACAGATAACTAACACAAGTTTTATAAGAAATAATAATTAATTTCCATTATGTTGTCTGGTTGAATAACCAGGGGTGGCTGAATAGTTGGAAAAAAGGATTATATAATCACTATAAATAAAACATGGAATGAGTGAATGTTTCTTTTGTAATGATTTTATCTTTTCTGCACATAGTATACACATTATATACACACTTTTACAGTATCATCTTAAATGAGTAAATAAATTAAGGTTTATTTTATCATACATTTCACTGCGTTTATTTCTTGGTAACGTAATATATAATCACCAAAGTTAAATGCATTTTATGTAAAACAAGAGCTGTTAGAGGACAGCGCTCTATACTTTTCAAAGTATTTCAGTTGGTACGTATTTGGGAGTGGAAGGGGTATAAATGTGTTGACATACAAAACTGAGTTATGGTAATTATTTCATCAAATTTTAATGTTTCAAGTGAAAACCTTTTGTGGTTGATAACTTGTGAAGTTTTGCAGATATAAGAGTTTTGAATATAAACTTTAATCAGAAAATCTATGTGAACTGGGACATAACTCAGTCACAATACAAAACAGAGTTATGGGAAATGTTGCTTCTAATGCTGGAGTTGATGACACAATATATTCCAAGTTTCAAGTGAATAACTTATGTAGTTTTGCAGTTACAAAACTTTTAAATATAAACAAAATTCAGACGTATACACCGTCGCTATTAGGAAAGCTCACTTATTCTTCGAACAGTCGAGTTAAAAATGATTATATATGATACTCTATTGTCAGCTTAAAGTCTGATAGACCCTGTCCGGATGATAATTTTGTCCAGCAAGGAAGGCGTTTCAAATAACTTGGCGGAAGTGTTAAGCATGGTGTAACGCTGTGTTTCGAGAACCAGATCGCATGGTTCAAGGTCAAGGTCACACTTAAAGTTAAAAGGTCAAATTATATTGATGAGTGTGGAAAGCCAGTGATTTTAGGGCCTATTTAGGGCCGAAATTTGGCCACATTCCCCTACTTAAAGAGTGTATATTTTTCCCCAATATTTACCTTTGAATTCCGCTCAGAATATAAGCTTTTTTAAAATGGACCAAAATTGGACAAAAACTAATTAAGATAGCGGAATTTTCATAAACAATCCCAGCAGTTTTTCATCAAATCAAGTTAGTGCATAATCTAAGTTATCATTTGTAGCAAACCAATGTATTAATGTTTTATAACAAAGTAGAATATAAACATGTAATAATGCTTTTCAAAAAACAAAAATTCCCTTTCTGGCGTTATATTCCCCATCTAAAGGGCCCCAACACCTTTCCCCCGAAGGTGAAAAAAACAATATTGAAAGCATAATTCAATTAAAACCCAGAAAGCGTAGAAAGACTGTTGGCGAGAAAAGAAAAGAAACCAAAATTGAGGAAATATAGTGCAGAAAGACACATTTGTTTTTACACAAGACAAATCAAACTTCTCATTGTTACTAGTATGCTCCGTACTTTCAACATATTGGTAGATATATAGGTTTGTATGCAAACTACTTAATGCAAACCCAATAATATACATAACAGTCAACATGTCAGCTTATCCTGGACTGGCCGAAATAGACGATGGAGCGTATAAATCTGGGGTTGTCGATTGTTAGTGCTTCGTTACCTGCAAAGTAAAACATATGTGATGCGATTCAATCTTTCATAATCGCTTCCGCCAACATTCTAAGAATCATGCAAGGCATTTTTGTTGATTCTTCACATAATGATTTTAGGCAGCAAGAGTAAGTGTAGCATATAAGAACCATAACTCATAATTGCCAAAAAAAGTTTTAATTATTCCCCTTGTTGATTTTTTTGTCAGGACTAAAACTATTGATTGGGAATACCTCCACTTACATCATGGAATAAGAGGAAACAGTAGCAGCGAGTGCAATATAAAAGCACAATTCTCCTTGTGCAAAATAATTTGAATGCATATAGGCAAAGTGAGGCCATGAATAACAGGCTGCATAGGTGGGGGCATCCGTGTCTATGGACACATTTCTAGTCTTTTCTTATTAAGTAAATCAATTAAATACATTTAAACAAATGTATTATATTGTTCAAGAGGTATGAAAATGGATAATGTGTATATTATGTTTCAACCAATTCCCTTACAAGTAAGTTTACATTATAATAACTTAATGTAAAATGGGTTCATTGATGCCTTCTCCATGAAAATTCCCTTCTGTTTTGTTGTTCATGTAAGACAGAAATTAGGTATTAATATTTCCCCACATGTATGTTTCAGTAAGTTGATTTTTTTGAATTTGTGCTTAAAAGTTAAGAGCAGTTGGTGACAAGTGTAGACAGTATTTGTATGTGTTAGAAATGCAATTTCAGATGCTTGTTTAAGTTATTGAACGTTTGCCATTGTATATGCTTTACATCGGTTTTCAAACCTAAACAATACTGCCACTAGTAAGTTAAAGTAACTCTCCTATTTCACGTGCAGTTGCACTGGCATCACTACAAGATGGTGGTGACGGCTTTCAGACTGATTTGGAAGTTGTTGCTATGTGAACCATCAAAGGCCACAAAGCAGCTAAGACACAACTAAAGTTTGAATTGAAGGTAACAATTGTCAGTTTTTCAGGAAGTAAGATCTCTTACATCATTGTTATTTTAATTTGTAAGTTTCATTTTAATATGTATTATGCATGTGTATGTATGACAGTATTATACTTTATATATACAGAATGCAAAATCTTTCAACCGATTCAGCAATTTCAGCCACAAGATATTAAACTTGTCGTGGAGGATTGTAGACAAAAATGAAGGAAATAATAGTTTTAACTCATATTTGTGTCAGTATTTAAAGTTATGTTATTTTGCCTCTCCAGGTTCCTGCCGACCCTGGAGCAGCTGGTAACAATCGTGAGCAGTATCGGCAACTGATCAATTCCATCTCAGACATTGCCTGTCTGACACAGAAATCCACACCAGAGGTATTAAGCGTTTAGATATTTTCCGCCTGTCGTTATTATTTGTCCTTAGTATATAGGGTTTTTTACATAGACACCAACAATAAAGTGTGAAACAATATGCAAGCCTTATGCTAGGATGGTATATATTGCAGTACAGTGGCAATGATACTGTTTAATCTTGTAAACAGTTACTAAATGCATATATATCATGTTGATGATGAGGCTGCTCAAATGTTTTTAAGTGCAAATGACAAGGATCAACAGTCAATGGCTGCTTACAAGAAGGTATTGCAAAATGCACTTTATTTAATAACGTTTAATGTGAATTCCAATTTATACTTTCAGTTTTATTTCACCCAAGTTCATAATATTAGCTAATGGTACTCTGGGCCATTATATCGTTGTACATATTGATATGTTTGCCTCCTTTTTAATGAAACATACAATCAAAGAAAATATTTATTTAACCCACTTACAATCAATAGTTACATATTGCTACCAAAGCAATATAATTTTTTATATAATATATGTCAAAAACTTTTCTTCTTTTTTTCTTGGCAAAAACACATCACCAGTGACCAGATACATGTTCATGTCATGGCTTTGTTTAGTTTAAATGCATACATTTGGTATAATATATAAAAATGATAAGTTGCTAAGTTAAATAAGTGATTACAGTACATTGGTTCACACTCACATTCATGAAATGCGTTCTTGTATATTAAAAAAAATATTTAATCGGACATAATATTTGGGGTGTTTATTCTGTTATTTCCACCAATTAGATTTTTCTAGACTTTTGACTTTTTTGTCAGCCATAGTATGTAGATTAAAAAAAAGCGGTATTTATTTTATTTATTTCTGTTGCAAATATTTGGAGGTTATGGGTCTTTTTAACATGGATTGACTGGACTAAAAGAGCTATAATTGATTTTAAGAAACACAAAAGAAAAAGGCGTATTTCAAGATGTATGCCAAATTTCAAAGGACAAATGATCAATGGAGTATAAGATACATGCCAGTCAACCCATAATGCATCTTTGCATGTAGCATTTATATCAAAGAATCGCATGCTGGTAAGATATATTAATGTGTTGTCCTCAAACGGCATGTGTCATCAGTTTAAAAGTAATGTTTGAGTTTGTTCGTCCGCGAGCGTACGCGCGCATTGTTGTGTTTGAGTGTACATTTAGGTTTTCATTAGTATATAACTTACATACAAACATGTATTATAGCCATCCTTACACAAATATTTGGCACCTGGGTAGTACAATTTATCCAGGTACCCACCAAAGTGTACTCGCCCCGCAGGTACGCGTCCGGACCCTAATTCTAGAACAATCAGTTCTGGGTAACAATGATTCCTAGACAATACCGTCAATGAAGTTGTAATAGTAAAAGTAGTAAAGCAACAGAAGCAGCAGAAGAAGTAGTAGCAGTAAAAGTAGTAGTATTAGTAGTAGTAGTAGTAGTATCGCCTTGGGCGGTACGACCTTTAATGTAAAGGCATTAGATAAATTAATTTATTTTTCATAATGATACGTCGATGTTGGCCTTACTGGCACAATATTTATTAACCAGACATAGTGTGATGACGAGCATCGTAAGGGTAGGCAACCACTGCTTTGCCATACGGCAGGTTTGGTAACGGGAAGAAGTGGTTCCATACAAAAAAGGACTGTGTGTAAGACCGGAAGAATAGCAGCTACTTAAATAACGTCGTTCCGGACAAAGAACTTGACATACATGAACTAAATAACGTAGTGTCTTGTGTTATTAAAACAACCATGCTAACATACTGGGGTATCTGAAGTGTACAGAATTTAATCCACTCGCTTGCATGAACTGATACAACATGATTACCACCATTGTGTACACAGACAGTTTAAATTGTGACATTAATTTAAGAACTAGCAAATGCAACGATGCATATAATGTACGTTCCATCGAGATATTTCGGTGCCCGTTGGAAACATACTAACTTCGGGGGAATCTGCACGGCGTTTACTACGAGAAAATTAATTGTAAACATAAAAAACATCCGCCCGTGAAACAAAGCAAAAACTGAGACATAACATGCTATCGGCGCAACCACCCTAATTCCCGACGTACTGTAGTATGGCTAGTGAGTGGGGCTTATAAACTGTATCGAAACGAATATGGTTTTCTTGTAACATAGGAGCTAAGGTTCATTTTACATGGATGAACAACAGGCAGCATTAAAAGAAACTATGTCTAGAATCACACAGACGCATACACATTTATACACATGCATACATATACGCAATATCAACAGTAAGTAAACAACCAGTTGTTTTTAATAAATATGCATAGAAACAAACATAGGGACACATTTGGGTCTTCATATTAGCAGTGGCTTGAAAATATTTGAGTATACAGCGTTTGTGGCTCTTGTGGCTGTACCCAGAAGAGGAATAAAAGAAGGCGAATAGTAGGGATAATTGGTGGGTAATAAGTACGGAAATGCTGCACATACTTATATATCGACACTCATTAGCAAATAATACCCAAGTAGATATGTGAATATGAGATAATAACAATTAGGTTAAACATAATATATTATGAACTGTAATACTAAGAAAGGGGAGTCAACAATTATTTGATAACACCAATGAATAGTACATGACTATTCGACTAGTAAAACTATAAATAAAAACATAAACTTATCTTAATAATGAATCATTCAGTTATTTTTCAATGCCAATTGGTGTTTTTATGACTGTTTACTATTTGGCACGTCAGTTGCATGCTTAGTACTGTAAACCCTCCATTTAAATTCGTCATTTGCGATTTTGTTTGATGATGAAAATTATAAAATGATTACCAAGACAACGCAGTTCATAATGATATTGATACTTATAATATTACTGGTGCTGTTGTTGCTGTTGCTGCTGATGACGATCATGATGCTGGTGATTATGATATAAACATATAACATGACAAAAAGATAGATTATTCCAAAGTATTCGCAACCTCAATTCGAATCATTGAATGATGTTTTAGTATTCGTTGCCATCAATCCTGTTGTTATATTACTGAACGTCTTTGAAATCCTTTTTAGGATTGCAAGTTACCGATTTTAAATTAAAGACAGGCTATTACTAAGATTGGTCGAAGGTTGCATTGCAGGTAATAGTTACTCATTTCCTTGTCAATAAATCTGTACCTGTCGATCCACTGATAATTTCACTCGGGCAACCATTTATTTAGAGACATAAGGCAATTATGATTTAATACATAGATGATGATTTTAGAATCTTTCACACAGCAAGCAATGCTTTATCTGCTAATTATACTTGTACATATGTCCCAGTATTCAATACACTTATATTTACACTTCACATAATATAAAAGAAATCGACATGATACCTGTGTATACATTATTAGCTATTTAATTGTCAATCAACTCATTAGTTAATAATTGTCGAGCACACATTGAGATACCTTCTGAGTGTATCGTTTAAGTGATAAGCTTGAAAGTACATGGAAAATATGTAACATATGAATATATACAAGCTCCAACATTAATTCCACAATTAACACAGAATTTAAAGAAAATTCAAAGATAAAAAAAGAGCATTGCTATGTTATGCGTTTTCTGTTCATGTTAATTAGAACATAGAATTAATTAGAATAAAACAAAGAACACGCATAGGACACATGACTCACCTCCCAAGGTTACTTTTAAATCGTGTGCTATTCCGACAAAGAGCAGGCCAACACTGCCAGCACTACACTTCGGCATATTGCAGGTACACAGAAATATAAAGTTCTAAAGCATGGGCTTTCATATTGCATTATTGTATACAGGCCAAATATTATATTGTCAATGTCGTTGTGTTTATTTCTAAAGTCAGCACATTTGTAAACCTGCCACTATGGAACTGTCAAGGTATCCATGTCAATAACATAGGCTCTAAGTGTGTATAAGTAGCTAAGCATAACACCATAATGCTGAAAATTACAGCATTCGAGCAACGCCTTCAATAAAGTAAGCGCTAATGACAGTATAATAGTATCCGAATGCTGGGCATTTTACGTGAACAATACATTTTGCTCAGCACATTTAAAAATGCCAAGACTGCAAACACCGATAACACAAACATATTTTTTTTTTAACTGTATTCATTCATATTTATTTGCATAATAAATTCTGATTTCTTGTTATTACCAGTATTTCGCTTCGGAACACTATAAGGTGTAAGTCGCATTTGATTTTTGTTTAAGTTAACAAACAACTTCGAAATTCCAAAAAGTGAGTGTAAATGGACAATCGCCAGTTCATGACTATTTAACGATACAAAGTTTCAAAGTAACTCTTCATTAAAGCCATATTACATAATACATCGGAGGACTGTTTTGTTTATACAAACAACAACTGAATATGTATATACAAATAAACAGGGGTTGCTTTGAGAATAAAACAGTGTGATACTTCGTGGCGTTACAACTTTACATGATATTGAATATTACACGTCCGTGAATAATCCGCGTACATAACACTCGCTCAATGAGGGATTCGTCGCTGAAAGATAAATGTAAACATCTCTGCGTTTTTCATTTGGGGTAATTTGATTCATTTCGAACACGGCACGTGTCGCCCATTATTGTTTCCCACAATTTACCATGGACTGTCCGTCATTTTCCTAGACTAGCTACAAGGTCCTATAATTCATATAAATATTTTATAAAAACGGTTAAAGTTTGTGTTTTAAATTGTTTTTGTTTTTATCATAAGCTCTAAATATTCAAATAATAATAATAATAATTTAAAAAAGTATTGTTCCTTTCTATAATGTGTTCCATTCTTTTAAGTAAATTTATTATTGGACAGTTTATGTCTATCGATCGTTTTAAAGTTTACAAAATAATATGGACGTTAGAAAATGATTTGCCTTCATTCTTTTTAAATGGACATATGTGAAGCTAGTATCAGTAGTCTGATTTGAACATATCTTATAACTGACACTTTCCTGTATATTGTTACACTGACTGCAACACACTCATATCTAGCACCAAGTTTTGTTGATTATATGCAATAGATCCACCCTATACATTGAACAATATAATTTGCCACTGTTATGTTTTAATTTGACTGACAACAAAGCCATTTAGATCAAGACTAACATATAATGGAAGATTTGAACTAAATCGTAGTTAATATATAATACAAAAATACCTGCCTTGTAACCATGCATGTTTCTTATTTTTTTCCTAACACATGTTGTGTTTGCAATATGTTTAAACTAATCAAAACGTACTGTTTACTTTCATTAAATGTACTTTGTTGTACAAAATATGTTCATCAATATTATTACTAATTTGTTTTGGACGATATAAGAATATAATTGTTTTGTAAAACCTGACATTACCTACTCGGACAGCATCATGAAATTTATCTGAAGGGTATTTTAATGTTCAATGAAAATAATTTGAGGAGCAAGTATAATCCTTTTATAAATGTTTAAACATATTCCAAAATTATTTTTAAAAACGAATACAGAAATATAGGACATTTGTGTTCTATATACAGTTCTCAAATAGCATATACATATACTGCGAAAGGTATATTTAGGGTTATTTTAAACTGAAAACTGAAACTGGTTTATTTGATTAAACGCCTGTTACTATGAAATAAACATATTCAATGGCGTTTTACAAAAACAAAGCTATAAGTAAATAAAATATATCATAATAGTTCGTAATTATTATAAAAGAAAAGCATTAGCTGCAAAAAACTATATAAAACATTCAACGCAAGTAAACACTTAAGATTTTGAAGACATAAAACATAAAACACGCATAAAACATAAAACACCTTTACCTTTAAGAGTATGTTTCAGTTACGCAAATAGTGAATAAAAATTGCGGAAAAAGTATGTTTTCAAATCTTTTTTAAACTTATCTAAGGAATTTGACTGTCATAGTTCTGGCGGCGAATCGTTCCATAGTCTTGGACCAGCGGTGCTAAAACTTCTATCACTAAATGTTATCCTTTTATTGAATGGCACAACATAAGAGTTCTCTGCAGTATTCGACGATCGAAGACCACGCCTGCAAGGAGTTTGTTTGGTAAGCAGTTCCAACAGGTAGTCGGGAGCCTCATTTGCAGAGCACTTGTACATGAATGTAAGTAATTTGAATGATATTCTAGCTTTTATCGGCAACCAGTGTAAATCGTATAGAGCCTGTTTTGAGCTTTCATATTTTCCACGTTCTAAAACAAGTTTAGCGCACATATTTTGTATTCGCTGCATCTTCTGAATCTCAGTCTCAGCAATAAAATTACATTACAGTAGTCAAGGTGGGATAAAACTAGAGACACAACTAGGATTTCGGTTGCCGGTCTGGTTAGGTATTTGCGGATACTTTTGATTATAAAGTAATTCAGCATAGCCGAGCGACACTTCATTGTAACGAGTCTCATCTAAGAACGCTCCAAGATAACGTATTGTAGTATCGCGATGAATTTTGTCTCCTGCAATGTTGATTTCTGTTGTTGTTAATTTTTGAAGTTGTTGACAGCTACCAAACGTAATAAATTCATTTTTTGAGGCGTTCATTTTTAACTTTTATTGATCCAATTATTGATTGTAACAGAACATTTCTCAAGATCCGTTATTACATTTCGTTCGTGAGGTTCAGACGGTTTGAATGATGTTTTTGCAAAAAGATCATCAGCGAAACCAAACACGGAGATATTCGATGGAATTATATCAAATAGTGTTCCCGCGTAGGCAAGATACAGCCAAAGACCAAGGCAGCTGCCCTGAGGAACGCTGCATTGTAGTGGCCGCGCGTTGGAAATGCCATTGTTGACTCGAACACTGCAGGTTCTGTCTCTCAGGTAGGAGTCCATCCAGTCGAGTGTCGTTTCATGCAAACCGTACTGGGATAGGAGAACATCGAGCAATATGTCGTGGTCAACCGTGTCAAAGGCAGCACTCAAGTCTATGGCAATCATGGCTGTTACTTCCTGCTTCTCCATGCCTGCCAACAAATCATTTACCAGCCTGAGAAGTGCCGATTCACAGGAATGGTTTCGTCGGTACGCAGAATGGTTCTTTGGGAGAAGACTGTAGGCATCGGCGTGAGTATTTAATTGCAACAACACCGCCTTCTCGATCAGCTTGGAGAAGAAAGCTAAATTGCTTACAGGTCTGTAATTAGCAAGTTCAAGGTCGAGACCGGCCTTTTTCAGAAGCGGTCGTATTTTATGCCAGGATATGTCAGTTTATATATTACTTCGTCATTTGAAGTCAATAAGATAATAGTTGGAGCGACAAAACAGACATACCAATTTACAATTAATGGTCCCTATAGAGAATTAGTCAGCTTGTCTTATTTTCGACCGCGTAATCACGTGACCAGTGGGCGGATTTATCGTCTCCCAGGCGTCATCTCATTTGCAAAATTACTTAAAGGTCACCGTCAGCAATTCTTCCTAAGGTTTGCGACGATTTTGTTTAGCTGTTCAAATGCATATCGCAGGCTCTACGCAAAACTGTCGTAACTGACATTTTCTTTTTACAAAAATGACTTTGTTGCATATTTTGTATTGATTTACCAATATCTATAACCTGTGAAACTATTAGCCCAATATTCTACCTTTAGCTATAAGAAAAACATTAATTGGCATAAGGTCATATCTGCAAATGTAATATTATTTAGCTCAAAACGGTCGTATCTGCAGTTACAACTGTTTAGCACACAAATAAAAACATAAACAATATATAACAAGGTTTGTATTTTATATGAGAAATTATATAACATCACACGTTACATCATTTTATGTTTGTTTAATACTGATAACAAAGTGGTATATAGTTGTTTAAAAGAAAAATACTAATGTAGAGGGTAATTATTTATAATATTATATAATGTCTAGATATAAAAAGACATTACACATAAAATCAACCTTTTATGTTTCTTGTCTTACATTACTTGGAGATTCATGAAGTTTAGGCATGTTTGTTACCGGTAAATTTAGATAATTTTTTTTATTATTGTATGCATGTTTCCTTTAAAGTTTATTTAAAACATTTTTCTTGTATGGTTTTCACTGTCCTGTAAAAGTGTGTCCATGCATGAATGAACACAGTCCTATTTTATTGTAATAAATGTCTGTATGGTATAACTGATACAACTATAATTTTAATATTAGTGATTTGGTCAGTATTTTGCAACGTGTTTTTGTCTAAGCTGTACATATTAATTTAAACAGAAATATTTTATAAAATATCATTATTTTGTGTGTGACCGTACGGATATTTTAAAACAGTATGATTGTTATACAAACAAATCTAACATCGAAAAAATGTTAACAACGGTAAAATAACATTGGGACGCTAACTTGATAATACACCCCAAATATAATACATACTATGTTTACAAACTTTATCTGAAATAAAAAATAAAACAATTTTAAAAATACATATTTTTTATTTTGAAATGTTTTTTTTTTAATGGTAAAATATTACTTTCGTTAAATATGTTTTAGGTAATACAATAATAATAATAGCAAACAAAACTGTTGTTCAGTGTTTAACTTTACACAAAGATGTATTTAAAATGCATAACTTTATTTGACATCGAGCTACCTCGCTATGTAATGTAATACATAAACCCTTTTGACACAGACTGTAAGGAATACAGATACAGACAGAATATGTTTTGAATATAAATATTTCGGATAATATAATAACCCTAGCCCCAGCAATAAAGTGTCAATAATAAGCAGCATTAATTGTGTGGAATTAAAAACTATTTAATTATTTCAAGGCCATAAAACAGCTGCTACTGACAATATTGACAATTATTTGATGCCGACTCTGGCAGTCTGTGACTTAAGATTGTGGATGCTCTGTTAAACGATTTGAAAGTGATTCTGAAAATTTTGGTAAAGATGGTCCCAGTCCAGGATTTGATTTTGATTTTGATTTAGACTGCAACCTGATGATGGTGATAAGGGTGTTTATGTATATCCAGTATATATTGGTGATGATGATGGTTATATGCTGATGAGGAGATGGGTAAAGATGTTGATAATGATGATATGTGTTCACATTTTAGTGATTAAAATGGTTTAAATGTTAATGATAAGTGTGTAGATGTTAGTAATGAGAAGTGTGTAGGTGTTAGTGATGAGAAGTGTGTAGGTGTTAGTAATGAGAAGTGTGTAGGTGTTAGTGATGAGAAGTGTGTAGGTGTTAATGATGAGAAGTGTGTAGATGTGATAAGTATGTAGATGTTAGTGATGATAAGTGTGTAGATGTTGATGATAATGATATGTTAGTAGATAATGATATGTTTGTTAAATGCTGGTAATGAGATTTATTGCTGATGGTATGCATGTAGATGTTGTAAATGTTAATGTGAATATAAGACTGTGTTTAGCTGTTGGTGATAATTTGAATGTGTGTCGATTTTGTTGCAAAAAACGAATGAAGCTGTTGGTGTATTATGGTGCAGATGTAGATTATAAGACGTGTGTAGATGTTGGTGATGAGAAGTGTGTAGATGTTGGTGATAATGCTGTTTAGCTGATCAAGATAAGAAAGGAAAAATGTTAGTGCTGAAAAGTCTGTTTATTGTGATATTGGTGATGTTGCTGATGATAAAGATGTAGTCTAAGATGTTGATAATGATAAGGCTGTAAATATTGGTGGCGAGAAGTATGTTGCTGACGATGATAAAATCATAATGATGTAGGTTTGTGTGACAATAATCAATGATAAGTCAGTTTTATTGTGGTAATGCTATAGATAATAACTACTGTAATTCAAATAACCTTGATTAACCATTTAGTACATGCATAGTGTACCAACAACAGATTATACAAAATTAAGGAAACTTGTTTCTATTCCCAAAGATAAAAATGTTAATAAAAAACATCTGCGAGAAAGCACTATGAAAGTCACAAATGCTCATCGGGAGATGTTCATATACCATGTTTTCCCCCACCAAATTCAATAAAAACATTTATAGATTATATTTTCAATATATTCTAGAAAGAAATAATAATAATATCTTCAAAGATTTTGATATATGAAGAAAACAAATCTAAATCATTTTTCAGATACGACCCTATTGCACCTATATTGAGCAAAACTGTCGTAACTGGATAGTTTTCAAATATCTCAGTAAACAATCATAAGACAAAATATAAACTGATGTTTACCTCAAATTTATACGAAAAACATATTTCATGCAAAAGTTCACATCAGTATTGATACAAACAAAAGTTTGTGTCAGTTTTTCTGTTCTTCTGAAAGCTTTTCAAAAAGTCAGTTACGACCGTTGTGCGCTAATCCCGCGATATTTTATGCTTAAAAAGGTACCATGTATTCAGAAAATAGTGATTTAATCCTGACACATAGCGAGCGAACTATGCAAGCCATACATTTCAACATAATGCTGTAGATAAATTACAACAGACAATACAGTTTCAAAATGGAACTATTTCATTATTGTGTATGAGCCTCATATACTGACAATGCAATAATTATATTTTAGGACACATAATAATATAATCAAAACGGTGGGTCATTTTACTTAGAAATACTTTTGACTTAATAATTTTAACAATACTTGTTGATTTCAATAAAGAAGTTATAATTTGTCTTGTCACCAATTTTGGATTTTAAGGATGCCGCTTACATAGAACTTATATATCAAAGGCTTGTCGCTGTTTTGAAAGTAGTACTTAGTAAATATGTGTTTCCTTGTAATGGTTGTAAGTAATTATCGATTAAGCAAGAAAACATGTTTGTTACAATATATTTATGTTGCTTGCAATATTACTTAAACAATAATATTTATTATATATTTATTTATTATTATTTATATTATTTATTTTATTTATTAGCCCTCCTCAATAAAAAGTTAAAATTATGCAAGTTTTTCATTATTTTAATTGAAATGTATCCAACAAGTGAACTCTATAAACTCCTTACAGTTAAACTTAAATGGTAGTTCAGTTACCCATTACCGCAAAAGTGTACTGATTCTTAGATGCTATGGGTCACCACACCGTGACCACAGCAGTGTGCAAATAAACAAGGGTGCAATACCCGGGATTCGGTGGGGGGGGGGGGGGGGGTAGGGGTCAAATAAAACGCGTTAAAGAATGGCTTTAAAGAACAATTGGTTATATAGAGACAAATTTATATGAGATAAAATATTGAAATACCCGTAGTTTTTATTGTTATATTTAATCAAAACTGAAATATAAAATTTTAATATAAATATATAACTGCATTGTATGTATAACCCCAATTTATCCTGCGTTTTCCTGAGGACTGAGCAATACATTAATACGACCTTTCGGACACATATCAACCTTTGGGTGACATTAATTGTGTGGCCTTTAATTATTGTTTTGCCCTAAATATTTAAACTTAAACAGTTTAAGTCAAAAAATAAAAAATGCACATGCATTTATATGTTAGATCAGTCCTTACATGTAAGTGTGTCAAATATTGCACACAAGATTTGAATTTAGTATACTTGACTTTGTTTAAATTCGTGTGAATTAATTTACTGATTTCAAACCGTAGTGAATTTATTTCGATTTACGTACAGAAGTCAGTATACATTAACAATGCAAACACCCCTTTTAAATTTAACCATAGACAAGAAACATTATTTTGTATGCGCTATTAAAAATATATATTGGCTTGGGATATTACATAATAATTATTACGATATATGTATATGTATGTTGTATTTCAGAGAAAAAATACAAAAAACCAAAGCGACCATGTCCTTTCTGTAAATCTGATCAAAGCCAACTAAGACGGCACTTGATGATGAAACACAAAGACGAAGTCCTGGTGCAGGAAGCCGTGACACATCCTGATGGTTCAAAAGAAAAAGATAAAGCTTTTGATATAATACGAAAAGAAGGTATATACAAATACAACAAAGGGCAAGCCGCTCTTCCAGAACCAGTATACATGTCGGAAAGAAAAGGACACGCGGATGTAAAATGCTCCAAATGCAATGGTTTCTTCGGAAATCGCTTCTTTTACCGGCACAAGGAACTGTGTACAGGGGATAGAATCGACGTTCCAAAAAGAACAAAATCTTCACTCTTGAGTAGCACTTCAATGGATGTTGATGGCGAATTTGAACGCGAAATCCTTAGTAGATTTCATGAAACGGACATCGGTGAAGTATGTCGCTCGAGTGAAGCTTTGATGTTCATCGGCAAGTCCCTGTTCCAAGAACAGAAGGGCAAGGTAGGAAAGGCAATGGAAGTCAAAAAGTCGGTTATGTCGGATATGAGGTCTCTTGCTAGACTATACATAGCCTTCAAAGAGTATGTACCCTCCAGCAGGACAATCGAAGATATGTTTGTCGTGAGAAATTTCGATAACCTTGAAAGGGCAATAGAGTCGATCACTACAGAAAAAGACAATAAAATCAAGTACGGTTTTAAAATGTCCATCAAATACCTTATCCACATGGCTCAAGAAAAAATGATTGGCTTTCACTCAAAAAAAGAAGATGAGGCAATGATTAGTTCGTACGAGAGATTTCGGAACGTCTTGAAACTTCATGAAGGTAGAATATTCGCCGATGCCACGTACGCTATAAACCTTAGCCGTCAAGAAAAATTAAGGATGCCGGAACAACAAGCCGACGAGGAGGATGTACAAAAATTAGGCCTTCACATAAAGCAAACCATCCAAGAAACATCATGCGAATACACTTGACCGACGGAATTTGTTATCCTACGGAACAGTCTATGTAGTAGGCTAACGTTGTTTAATGCCAGACGTGGTGGTGAGCCAAGTCGCTTGAAAATATCGCAGTATCAATCTGCGAAGGATGGTACGTGGATCGATAGCGACAACGTGGAGCAACTTTCAGAATGCGACAAGAAACTTTTTTCTGAAATGCTTGTTGGTTACCAGCCAGGCAAAGGTAACCATCTCGTACCAGTCCTCATTCCTCAGGACTGTGTTCGAGGATTGGATATGTTGTGCGATCCAGAAATCCGTAACAGTGTGGACGTTCTCCAGACAAATGATTTTATATTTGCTAACACTTCACTATCACCAGATCACGTTACTGGGTGGTCGTGCATTCATAAAAATGTGTTTAAACGCAAATATAAGACATCCCGAAAAACTGACGGCTAGCAAACAGAGGCACAGAATCTCAACGATATACAGCGCTCTGCAGGTCCCGGAAACAGAACGCCAATATTTTTACAAGCACATGGGCCATTCCAAGGACGTCAATCTGGGAACATACCAGTACCCTCTACCAATAATGGAGGTCCTTAAAGTGGGTCGACACCTGCAAGACATCGACAAAGGTAGAAACTATATATCCGTTTGTAAACAGAACCTTGTTTTATAAGACATTCATCCGACACTAATGTGTTAAAATTATTAGGACACTGTAAATGGTACACATGTATGTGCAAAAAACTGATTTTGTCTATATGTTAAATCATTAGTTTGTCCAAATTTTATGCTTGTTTACATGGCTTCGACTTAATGTATTGTGTTTCGAATTAGTGCACTTAAAACATGTGGTATACATTTTAATGCATTTTCGTAGACTTTGATTTTACTCATGTTAAACAGTTCTAGAAATGGAATTATTTTACATACATTTACATACATTAGAACAAATAGACATTATATTTGTTATTATAAACTTTCTAGGAGCAACACGAAGAGGTACCATTCCAGCGACTGTAACAAGTGACGAAGTAATAGATGATTCAAACCAAGAAGGTTTGGTACATCATTACAATCAACATCACTTATGTAGTGCAATGCGCTTATGTACGCGCACAACCAAATTTAATTTTCTCTGCGTATCTCCCATGTGTGTGTTTCATTTACGCGTGTACGTGCCTTATATGGGCCTCTGTATGACTGCCTAACGTGTCATCATTATAATTTGTTTATTCCTTCCTTCCAGAAAACAAATCAAAAATCAAACGCTTCAAAATTTCGATTGTTAAGTTTAAAAAATGTGCACGGTCATATGCGATCTTCTGCTTTGCTATGATATTCTTGCTATATCCTAGAAAATGAAATAAAGCAACTATAGAAAACATATGCTACCCAGAAGGTAAACCAACAAATGGCAACACAATAAAAGCAATTTGTATTTGAGCACTTAATTGCTATCAATTTTCTTTTAGAAAACTTTTTCATTGTAATGTAAATATTTTTTTGGTTAAATATTAACAAAACACTTTATACGACGAATAGGCACAACCCGACCAGACGAGAATACGGTGACAATATGCGGCATTCAGAACACAGATGAAGAATCCATAGAAGGTATGATCAACTTGGCAAATCGCTCCCTATGTTTGTATTAAGACTATTTATCAAAGATATAGCTATTCCTTTTTTTTGTTTCGGACAACGAAGTGGAACTTTAAAGCTTTTTCGATAAGTTTGCATTTTGTGTCTTAACGTCCATGTGTATGAATATGGAATTGCATCAGTATAAGTAAGCTTTTCTGAAATACTCTTTAGTGTCCTCGGGCCATAATATCTTGTCTCCACTAATTCAGTGTACTATTTAGTGTCTTATTTATTGGCAGTTAAAATGCGGTAGTAGGCTGTCGTTTATGGAAGTATGTGCATAGGTATAGTGACATATAACGGTCTTACGATAACTACTTAAGGTTTGCGAAGCCATTCTTGTTACCACTTATTAATTTTCATATTTATCTGGATATTAAGTTAGCGCTTTGCGAATATTTTTCTGCAAGATAGTTTAATACTATACTTAATAGCCTAAAAGCGAACTGACATTAGATACATTTCTTGTGGTTGCGAGGTCTTCCGAATTATCTTACTAACACGAATATTATGAAGACAAGTATTTGACAACGCACATTTTCACGCTGAAACCTTTTAATTTTCTAGGACTGCAAACCAATGCGTGTTGCCTGTTATCTAACATGAACATTATCGTTATAATTATTTGACAGCGCAAATCATAACACGTTTATACTTTTTATACCACTTAATTTGTGCTCGATATAATTTGTGCTCGACTCGTGATAATTATCTGACCACGCAAAGCTGAACACATAAATATTCGTTTGATACAAAAATAATTGTGCACGAGGTCTTCCGCATTATCTTGCTTACTAGTATATGAATGTTATCATAATATGTATCTGACAACGCAATTCTTAACACGTTAATAGTTGTGGTACCACCTACTAGTAATTTTCAAGCATCGCAACCCTATTCGCAAATAAATTCTCTTTGCCAGTTAACTTATACAAATATTATCATGATAATTATCTTACAACAAAAATAGTATCTAATTAATATTTACATGTAACGCAAATGTAATCGCAAGCGAGTCCGTGTTGCCAGTTATCTTACATGAATTTTGTTACAATAATTATCTTACAGCGCAAATTTTAACTAGTTAATATTTGTGATAGCACATACATTTTACTGACTTAAATAGAGATCTGTGTCAATTCTGGGAAGTTTCAGGCCTGTTTTTCATTACGCAAATTTAATAACTTTCGTCGACAAAACGCTATTAAGATATAAGATAAATAACAAGAAACTAAAGTGGTAACATGAACATTTTCGCGAACCTTAGGTAGTTATCGTAAGGCAGTTTTATGCCATACAGATGAACATACTTAATATGTATTTATTTATGTTTTACACTCCAGAAGCAAAGGAACAGATTCATCTTCTGACCTCATGGGGAAAAGATACACCTGAAAACGCCAAAAGATCTAAAGGAGAAAGTAAGTTGACTTGATATGATTGGTTAAAATATTTAAGTCATATACAGGCGGACAGTTCCAGGGTAGCACTCGAATACATCCGTAAGCTTCTTCTCACTTTTTCCTACTTTTTCATTGCAATAGCTTTTTATAACAGTAGCGGGATTCAAAATCCCATAGACGAGATCTTTTGTTTTGTAGGCTTGTCGATATACTACTACTACTACTAATAATAATAATAATAATAATAATAATAATAATAATAATAATAATAATAATAATTATTATTATTATTATTAGTAGTAGTAGTAGTAGTAGTAGTAATAGTAGTAGTAGTAGTAGTAGTAGTAGTAGTAGTTGGGAATATTTCCGCTTTCGCAAGCACTTTCGAAACGTAGTTAAACAAATAGCATGCAATTTATTGTGAATCCCAGTTAATTTGACTGGTCGCGGAGTGAAAAATTGAATTTGCTCTGGTGTCAAGTCTAGAATGTTGCGTTTTAAATGAAACAGAATTGTCAGTAGCTTTCAACATTGATTTGTTTGACCAAACAGATGTTTATCAAATTGAAATAAAATTGTATTTGGTTGCTATATGTATTACATGCTTCAAACCTAAATGTAAAAGGATCATATAGGGCCTATACTCGTTATATAGAGATTTGGTTTTGCGATTTTGACTAGTTTAAGTTACCTTCTTTTAAAAATCAATGAATTAGTATTACATTATTATATGCTCATCTTTCAGCACAGAGAACATATTTTAAATGGACAGACGCAGAGACGGCGACAGTTCAAAGGGATTTTCACTGTTGGATATATATTCCTGAGGGAAATAAGCTTCCAAGTAAGAAACAATAATATAAATATTGTATTGAGTGGCTTACACATTGTGATTTAGACATGTGCCTGATTGTTTACAATATAATCAGGCCTTCATTTGGTATTACTTCTGTTTCGTTAACTAATTTTCATTATTTACGTGAAGTCATGTAAAGCAGGAGTACTTACTTGAATTGAAGTCCAGTTTGTTAATTGTGACATCGATGAACATTATTATACATGCTAACTGTTGATAAATGACTACGGTACAATGTCTATGTATTTCCTACATTTGTAGGTTCTCTTAGAAAAACAAGAGGCTATTTGTCTGTCTTTTGGCTGTTTATATGGAATGATTATTGATGATAAACATTTTATTAACATCAATTACCCGTTCTGTTGTTTTGTTTTCAGGTAAGAATGATTTAGAAGAGTACGTAACAAAAAATGGGTGTAGATTTACCGTTAAACTTTTACGTACTAAAATAATGAACGAGCAAAATGCTGCGCAATGACGGGCAAAAGAAAGAATGTCGAAAATGTTGGACAAGAATTCTCCTGATCATGGAAATTAAAACAGTTTTTGCGGAGAATACATTATGTGAATCCTTCTGGCGCCTAGTCGCAGTGCTTTGGAAGTAAAAATAACATTTAGATGTCGGCAAAAGCGTGAACACTTTGAAGTGATTATGAAAATGTTTGCCTGGTTTTTATGACATTATGATATATAATCTGCCGTTTCGTAGAGGTAGATCTATATAGGAGTCATTTTGTCATTCACTCTTTCGCTCGGTCAAAAAATTATATGTAAGGCTAATTATGTAGAAGAGCGTTTGGTATGACCGTATTAAACACTGAAGGGGACTCAAATGATATTAAGCATACATCATCGCACAAGATGCCAATATGTGTTGGCTTTCAGCTTGGCACTGCAGCGATGTATCCTTATGATGTAACTATAGTTGTTTTGACAATTGATTAAATGGGTTAATAAGTATCTTCGATATTCAAATATGAACTTCGCTAAATGAAAACCTTGAAGTGTAGGCATGGGAGGAAAATTTCCCGCGCACCGCTATCCTGAAAAATATACGTTCATTCTTCTATTAATACATTTTATAAAACATATTTTTATTGTCATTGTACCACTTAATTTTCAAAAATATATTTTGGTAAATTTTAAGCTGGCTTTTACTAATCACTATTAGTGATAATTCCGATTGTGTAAAATGTATTTGTCTGCCCAACTATGTGTCAAGTTATAGAATATGAATGAATTGCAAACATAGCTTTAACCCAGATTAACATAAACATCGAAATGTAAAAAGAACTTATTCTGTAATAATTTAATGTGATCGTTTTGCTTTTGCGCAGAACATATTGTTTTCCCATTAAGCAGTTTTATATGATTTTTAAAGCGCTTGAATTAAGTATATAATGTACGAACGTATTTTTATGATCAGATTAGGATAACACCAATTACAATTATATTTTTGGTAGAAAGTAGTTCATTATCGACGCCCGAATATGGACAACACTTTTTTGTTATAATATTGTTAATAAAAGCAATACTGAATACTGAAATAAGAATAATGTTTCTTTCCATCTATCAAACAATCGAAAAGCTATCTGGTTCCTACTGTAACAACAAATGAATCAGATTTTTTATAATCTGCTCAGATTTTGATAACTTGACATAATTACACGTCCGACTTCGAAATAGTAGTACGAACATATAAAATCGTGAGCGAAACGCGCCTCCAATTCTTGAAGCTATTTATATATACGCCGTAAATTGCTATCACTTCAGAAATGGAGCCAACGCCGGAAAGCTTCAATTAAAATAAACAAACCTTACACCAATGAAAAATGCAGATATGAAGTTATAAGCACATGCTATCAAACGAGCAGGAACATAATAAAGACGTCTGACGTACTGATTAAGACTTCTTGAAGCCCGTGGACAATGTAATTTCAGAAAACCCAATGTTCGTGGTCGGTATGTGACTAACGTATCATGGTAGTAAGCGAAGTCTGTAGTAAGCAAAGTCTGTTTAATATTTAATAAAATCTTCGCTTATGGTATAGTAAGATTTGAATATTTTTTTAATTATATTTACTGAATACTAACAATTCAAATAAAACCTATGTTAATATTTTGATTATGGTGTTATGTTCGCTAATAAAAAATTATATTTACTTCATCCGGAGCATAACTCCTCATTATTATGACGATATGACAATAATGTCAAAGTAGCATGTGAGTGTGTTTCTTATGTTTATAACTCTAAAACCATTTAGTAAATGTACATTCCTCATCATATTCATTGATTCTAGAGCTCTGTTAAAAAAATGTATTTTAGATTGAAGGTATTCACAAAGGAATAATTATGAAATGAATTAACAAACGACCTCATTTGAACACTCGATCTCGATCAATTGATTGAGGAATTTATTAATGAACTGATGATAAATTAACGTTTCTGTTTGTGTTTATTATTGGTATAATTTCAGTATCATTTCAGCGTTGTTTTACGTTGCACAAAAGATTTCAAGTGTCAATTTAAGTATCTTATGGGAATACAATTCTTGTGCACTAGTTTATCTTTGCACGTGGCTGGGTTTTTCTATGCACGTGACTTTTCCTACTTGCACTGGCGTTGGCGTCCGCGTCTGAATTGGTTGAAGTTTTTATTCAAAAGTATTGTAACTTCCAAACCACATAAGTTGTTATTTTGAAACTTGAAATATATCTTGGATTATATATTGGTCATCAACTCAAGGAGCAGTATTAACAATCCTCATTTCTCTTTTTATTGTATTTGTACATAGATTTTTTAGGTTAAAGTTTATATTCACAACTTTTTTTAAGTTCAATACTACGTAAGTTATTCACTTAAAACTTAGAATATTCATTCGTCATCAAATCCAATATCACATGCTACACTCACCAAAACTTTAGGGGGGGGGGGGGCATATAGATTTGCTCTTGTCCGTCCGTCTGTCCGTCCGTCCGTCGAATTTTTGTGTCGCGCATAACTCAAAAAGTATAATTGCTAGAGTGATGAAACTTTATAAGCATATTCATCGGCATGGGGGCTTGCGCACCTGGGTATTTTGGTGCAGTTTCTTCCGACGTCAGTGGAGTTATAGCCCTTTTTTTAAAATGACATTTTTGAACTTGTGTCGCGTGTAACTCAAACGGTATTGCTGCTAGAGTCATGAAACTTTATATACGTATTAATCAGCATGTAATCTTGTGCACCTTGTTATTTATTTCGACATAAGCGGAGTTATGGCCCTTCTTTGCAATAAAAAGACATTTGTGGACTTGTGTCGCGTGTAACTCAAAAATTGTTATCGCTAGAGTGATGAAACTTTACAAACATATTACTCACAATGTGAACTTGTGTACATGGGTATTTTGGTGCAGTTTATTTCCGACATAAGCGGAGTTATGGCCTTTTATTCGCAAAAAATGGCATTTTTGACTGGTGTCGCATGTAACTCAAAAGGTATTATGGCTAGAGTGATGAAACTTTAAAAAAATATTAATCAGCATGTGAACTTTTTCACCTGGGTATTTTAGAGCAGTTTTTTTCCGACATAAGCGGAGTTATGGCCCTTGTTTTAGCAAAAAATAACATTTTTTGACTTGTGTCGCAAATAACTCGAAAAGTATTACTTCTAGAGTGATGAATCTTTTTATACATATTAATCAGCATTTGAATTTGTGCACCTGGGTATTTCAGTGCATTTTTCGACATTAGCGGAGTTTTGATACAACAGTGGAATGTGGGGGCATCTGTGTCCTACGGACACATGTCTTGTTCACTCCAAACTTCAATATACCTTTGTCATCAACCCCAGCATCAAGTCCCTCATTTCACATAGCTCAGTTTTGTATTTTGACACGGTTATGTCCCTTTTTACATATATTTTAGGTTAAATATTACATTCAAAAGGTTGGTAATTAAAAAAAAAATTCCACGTTACTCAATTGAAACTTAAATATACCTTTGTCATCAACTCCAAAGTGCCACATTTCCGAGAACTTAGTTTTGTATTTTGACACAGTTGTGGCTTAACAAATATACTTGTATATTCTACTTTAGGTAGAAATTTTACTAGGGTACCATAATTGAAGGTGTACTACCTTTATTTATACACATGTATATGTTTCCTGATTTCTTTCTCCTGTCCACTTCGAGCAAATGTGACAACTGAAATACTTTGAACATTCGAGCGCACTTCCCCTAACAGCTTTTGGTATTTATAAGGACATCAATATTGGCTGCCATTATCTAACTGTCACCTATAACTGCACTTGAATATTCTTCGCTATGTCTTTTAATAAATATAAACTAGCACTGTGCGACTTTGCTTTTTCCGAATGTTCATCGATGTTTACTTTCGTTATCTTCCGACTAATTATGAATCTATAGATCTGTTTTAATAAATATACATTTATTGCATCAACAGATGTACTGGCATTCCCAGTTGAATTTTGCCTGATGTATTAGATTGTTGTTTTGCATCGCACTTAATTGTTATTTTTTTGTTAAATTGTTGATAAGTAAATTGTATCTTTTGACAAAACAAATAAATGTATTATTTGCATATACAAATATAATATTAAACGGCGAGCTAAACGCCAAAACACAATATTTGTCACGACAGTCACGAACTGATGTTTACAGTTAAATATGTTGCTAATTAATCGTATGCGTATCGTTTGCGGTTTAACACTTTCATTAGCATCTGGTGTCTATGCACATCTCCAATGTTATCTCTGTTTCATCCCGTGATTTTGTATATGCATGCTGTATTCTATAGTATGCTTATTAAATTATGTTGACCCTTTGTTTTTTGTGTTCAATTTAACGTGTTTAGGGACACGTTTGTGTATGTGTCAACGGACCTATAAATTAAATGATTACTACAACTTATTAGACAACAGCAACGAATGTCTCACAGCGGAGAAATAATAGCATTGCAAGCAGTCGCAATATTATTAACAGTTAAGCTGCAATGTAAAAATCAAAACGATGATTAAATCTACTTCTTACATAGGCTTTACACATGAAGTACCATAACAAAATAAAACAGTATGGGATAAACCATTATTCATTGTACTACTACTGCTACTTCCTACTACAACCACCACCACCACTACTGGTACTACTACTACTACTACTACTACTACCACTACTACTACTACTACTACTACTACTACTACTACTACTACTACTACTACTACTACTACTACTACTACTAACAACAACAAAACAACAACAACAACAACATAATTATCGCCATTTTCATCATGAATAATTACATATAACATACTTTATTACCAAACTATGAATCCGTACCAAATCATTAATGCATTTTAATCTTATGTCGCTGTCGTTATTGTTGTTGCGAATGCTAATAATGATAATGATGATGATAATGATAGCACAACAGCGGCAACAATAATAGTATCTTAATACTCTACTGTTCGACATATAATGAAAATGAAATGAACGATGGCGAACATTGGGTGATGTAATACACAAGTCGAGTTTGAATAAAAAGATTCACATTCGTGTTAATATAGACAGAGATATATTAAAAAGATGAATACTTCCTCTGCCAGCGAATAAATATAAAGTGAAACTCTTTAAAATATGACAATAAATAGATCGGATGCATATTGGTGCAGACTTCAACAAGTATTGTATTCAAGAAGACATATACACTCAACATTTTCTGTCATTAACAGCGGCTTCCATTTTACTACATCAAAGACGAATTTATATATCCGATCAAAGACACACGCAACCTTTCGGTGTCACTATAATGTCACTTAACAGTGCCATTTTGTCATGATCACAATGATCTTAACCTTTAGGAGACAAGCAAAATATGTATATTCTTCAATGAATATTTTTTCGCAGAAAAAATAAGTTAACATAAATAAATTATGATAAAATATCAAATAAAACTATTAAAATCAGTAATTGTGAACATTTTACGCCACTGTCTCCCAAAGGTTGTATTATCCGATACTGTTACCCGACAGTCGAATTTAGGAGTATATATATATATATATATATATATATATATATATATATGAAATAATTATTGAAATGAACAATGCGTGAACTACTTTTTGTTTTTGATTTTTAAATGGCATATCGACGGTATTTTCCATAAATATAGATACATATTAAAACAAGTCTTATCCTCATTTTTCTCGAATATATTTTTCGAGTATCAATTAGATATGTACGAAATCGTTCAGAAAAATGTTAGTATATACGGTTCCAGTAGGATTCGATTCCACGCCTACACTATTCAACCAAGAGTTGTACAGTTATAGCCTCCATATCTGCGTTAGACATAAGCTAGTTCACATTGTACAGAGTAAACACTTGAATAAATAATACGATTCATTAATGTGATAAATCATAAAACACTAGATTTAACAATCAACATATTCGAATATGCTTTTGTTCTGAATATAATAAGAATTGTATTATTTTCGAAATAGTGTGAATTCAATTGATGCGGATTCTATGCCTTTAATAGTGAATGTGAGTTTTGTTAAATCTGGATGAATCTTTCTCCAAGTTCATCTCATGTATTATGTATTGTTCATGCATTAGTATAGTCTGACGAGATATATTTGACATCCGCCGAGGCGGTTACTTTTTTTGTCACAAGTGTTGTTTGTTTTTATCTGTTTATGTATTTGTCTGTTTGTCTGTAAGCAACTTTACGTAGGCAGTGATTATGCAGTGATTTGCATGAATTTTTCTCGGAAGTTTTGAACGTTGGGACAATGAACACATGATCAAATTTTAGTGGGGATCCGGATCACCGTCTGGATCCTGGGCCGGTATTCACAAAGCTGCTAATGGAAATCTTAAGTTATACTTAAGTGTAATTTTCAGATCAAATTTTATATGTGAATTCAATAATTTCTGTTTACAAAATGGTAAAATATGAAACATCTCAGCAATATTTACAAGTTTGAAACATCTTAATGTAAAACGACCTATACCTGAAACAGCCACAGACTTAAAGAGTTTTATGATTTTAAGAAATTTACTTAAGATTTGCCTAAGGAGCCCTGGACTCGTTTTAAGGAGTCTTCGTTATTGGTAGTTAGTGGAACTTAGGGCAAGGGATATATCCTATCACGGAAAAATCCAATCGTTATCTTGACGGAGGTCTGGGCTCTCCGATTACTATCTAGATATCATTGTATCTGTATTATATGATTGTTTGTATATTTTAAAGTACGTTTTATTCGCAATTCTTACATGACACACGCATACTTTTCTAAAGACAAAACACACAATCTGGCGTTATGAAATCTGCAATAAACATCGCGATAACATGTTCCGAAACTGCATTATCATTTGCAGAAAAGGTAGTCAGATCAAGTTACAATCGAAGTATTGTTCGCATTTGTGTTTAGTATGTGTAAATAAACAACATTCTGAACGCGGTTAGTAAACACGTCATGATTTAATGCATGCGCATCAGAACTCCAAACCGTTGTTAGTAGCCGACAAACAACGATAAATTATACATGATGTTTAAAAAAATATAAATATTTGTTCTTGTCCATTTTCAGATGACTTCCTTGACGAAGAGATCGCAAATGCACTAGCTAGTGCAGTAGACAAGGTAAGAGAAGAGATAGAGAATTATATGTAATTGCTGTATAAACATAGTTTATAAAATAAATGTATAACATATTTTCAAAATTACTACATGCATTTCAGTTTCGTTTAGAAATTGTTCAGTAATATTTGAACGATTACAATACAGAACAGCTATTAAAGGCGAAATGCCTTGTTGCTGTTAGTCATTTATTTTTTTCTAATATACTTGTATCAAATTTGTTTTTGCATTTGTAATTTTCAAATACGGATATTGTTATACATGTATTTGTCTAGAATTTGACGATTTAAAGTCTTGTGAGAAACTCATTTTCATATTCAATTATGTTTCGCCTGAAAATCAAGATGTCAAGATGTTGGATACTTACTAGTAACAATATTATTAATTTAATGAGTAATTTCCAAATGTTACATGAATATTTACTGGGGCCGTATCCACGAAGCTCCTTAGGAAAATCTTAACTTAAGTCATATTTAAGGGAAAATTTCAAATACATATTTCCATGTGAGAATAAATATTTTACATCTGAAATATGGTAAACTAAGAAGCACATGTTGATTTTTTACTATTTTAAAACAATTGAAGACAAAATAAACTTGACAAAACCAGCCACGGACTTAAAGAATTTCACGATTTTAAGAAATGTACTTAAGTTTTCACTAAGGAGCTTTGTGGATATGGGCCCTGATTTACGTGTTGATATCGTTTGTCATTTATTCAACAAATACAGCTGCATGTCTTGGAATCAATAACCCGTCTATTGGACGTTTTACATTACTTATTTAGAACTATATTGTCACGTTTTATTTCGTTTCTAATTAATTTAATTATGCATTGCCTATGTCATTTATTTAACAACGAAAAATGGAAATATATAAATATTTGTATTAACACATTAAACTAACAAACTTGATCTTTAAAATGTCTTGTTTTTTAATCCTTCTTTTTTTGTTACAGAAATCCGATGATGAGCAAGATATTTGTAAAGAAGTTTGTGCTGACGCCGGGGAAAATGACGTGGACGATTGCCTTAAGTCGTGTTTGATGATTGTAATGAACGACCCAAAGTAAGTTCCCAGCTTTTCTTTTGAACCCGAAAATGTAGAGTTTGGGGCCTAATAAAATGATCTGCCAAAACTAGTATACAATGTTCGGTGTCACTAAGTACATGATGTAGAAGATTTCTGATCCATCAAGTTAAATCGTCGACAGTGACAACACATGTACACAATGTAAATTACGATTGTTCATATAAACAATCTTAGTGTGTTGAAATGTCTTGAAATCAGATATCGAATTACTTAACAACCATTTTTGCCAGCATTTTTCATTTATTGTTACCTAAATCAACTATAGATTCAGCTTTTAGACATTTAGGAGTTGGTCGTATTGGAGTTTATGACCCTACACAAGTATTTATAAATTAAAATATTGTCAAGTATGCGTTTTTAGCATGACTATTTTTTCATTTATTGTTATCTAAATCAACTATAGATTCAGATTTAGACATTTAGGAGTTGGCCGTATTGGAGTTTATGACCCTACAAAAGTATTTACAAATTAAAATATTGTCAAATATGCGTTTTTAGCATGACTATTTTTACTTCTATTTTTTTATATTTTCATAAGAAGAATTGGAAACTGTATTGATGTTTATGCCTACGTCATAAATTATTAGGGGTATATAGTTTGTCATGTACAAGGTTGCACAATAATGATGACAATATTATTTTAAGTTATTCCTATTTTCGTTATTATTAAATAACACGTGTTCTACTACTACTATTACATTAAAACTTCACATGTGGAAATAACTCCAGTAAAAAAAATTCATTCACAAAACCCAATCCAATTTGTACTAATTATTTCCATTTTTCGTTGTAACTTGACCGAAATGTATTTATATTTCTTCTAAAGCTATTGAAGTAAAACTTCATACGTTGAAAGCGCATGATAGAAATGCCTGTTGTGCATCGTGCACAAGATCTATAACTCTTGCATCAATATTTTAAGCAATATTCTTCACATGTGCTTATCAGAAAATGAGCAGACATGTCGTACAGAAGATGCATAGCTCTTGCAATATTTTTTAGTAATCGTCCCTTTTCAGCTTTATCTTTGAGGGAAATATGTTTATACCATTTTGTCATAAAAAATAAATTGTTTCAGATCTACAGAAATACAAGCTGGGATGGCGCAAAAACGATTTGCGTTTCTGCCCTTCTTTGTCGCTCACGTTGCCCCTATTATCTGGCCCAAAATATCGCCGATCATCCAAAGTCTATTGCCGACCAAACCGAAGACCAAAACGCCGATCAAAAAGTACTACGAGGACGAGAAATAAGCTACATGTATACGAATTGTAAACAAAAACGTGTATGAATCTTAAGATTGTAAAACCTCAGCGGAAAAAAAGACTTTAAAGCGTCTTATACATATAGTTTGACCCAAATATTCTGTCAAAAATGAATAAAAACAGAAACAACAGTTCCTCGGCCGCGGCTGAAACCAACGACCTCCGGATTAAATGTATGTCTACCAAGCCAAACTGAATTGCATACGTAAAGTTTGTAAATTTAACGCTATATAAGTGATATGCATGTTGTAAAAAAACTTCGAAAAGCGTTAACAACGCTTTATATTTTTGCCATTTGTATTCATTAATCACATGTTATTTCAAATATATATTTTGGTTAGGAGTATGATTTCCACCATATTATTGTTTTTCTGTTTGGAAGCGTAAACATTTTTTGTTTGGAATCGTCTGTTGTCCGATCTGTTAATAGGTCCATTTAAAACATGAAAAGAAACATTTGAAACATGAAATAAGCCACTTGCAAACGAATCGCCTAATGCCTAACTCTAAATTATGTAGAATATACATACTGCATTGAATTGTTTTATTGTAATGATTAATCAACACATGTATTATTACAAACTAATCTTTGTCCTATTATTGTAACAACATTTGAACTAATATTTATTTATATTTGTTAACCAACATCACAATTATCAAGAACATTCAGAAATAAACATACCCAAAAATACCATCAAATATGTTTTGTGTTCGTATATATTGCATTTTCAAAAGCAGTTTTCTGTATAAAGCAGACTCTATGTATTGCACTCAGACTTTCTGTTCTATTCCAAAATTACCACAAGTATGGTTCAACAACCCATGCTTCACACAAGTCTGAAACTAATTTTTGTTCTAGTATCGTTGAAATATCTCCAAAATAGATGGATATAGTTATTTATTTTAACATATTGCGAACACGCAAAATGCGTGTAAACTCCATTTCTGATATTATTTTATTATTTAAATATAAATTATAAATACTGGCTATAATAACACTGTTATTACAATGTAAATATCATTCACGCAGTTAGTTACAATAGTTACACGTTCGAGCAGTGACTGAGAATACATTACATAATTTGTTTTATTATACCTCACTTCGTTTTCACATTGTAAAATCCCATAGACTCATCCCTGCATAATTTTAATGCCTTGGCGCTGGAAAGTAATATACACCAAGAGGGGTATAATTTTTATTATACCCCGCGCGTGACTAAAATATACCCCGCGCGTGGGCTTAAAAATAGCAATTCGGGTTTTTCGAGAAATCCGTATTAGTTTATGATCAGTAGGCGCTTATTGAAATGTATTTTAACATATCGATGTCGATGAGGGCTCGATTTTCCTACAACAAACTTACGTTTACAATGTACAACTACTGTGTTCTTTGAATAACAGTATTTTTGTTTTATATAATAAAATAAATATCACAGGCATGTTGAGTGGTATAGTAAATAAATATCACAGGCATGTTGAGTGGTATAGTAAATAAATATCACAGGCATGTTGAGTGGTATAGTAAATATCACAGGCATGTTGAGTGGTATAGTAAATAATACGCCAAGAGGAGAGTGATGTCACATTACTCTTCGAGGGGGGCAATATTTACTATACCCCTCAACTGCCTATGATATTTATATAATATTAACGTAACTAGCACACAGTTATATGGCCCGAATAGAAAATACATTTCTTCTGCAACCACACACCAAACACGTGCCTTTGCTTTAAACAGTATTTACTAATGAGAACAAAGCATGTGATGATGCAAAATTAAATAAGAAACTTATATAAATTCATTTCCATTGGTAAGTATTTACCCACTGGATATGTGTTTACAGTGGTGATGTGGCGACCCTACTACAAGCATTTCATGTAACAACCATACTGTATTGAGTACATGATTATTCAACAATTCTTACATTTAAACAGTAAAGATAAAAATTATTTCAACTTCAAAATAACATGTGGAAATTCTGCAAACTTTAAAGTGTGTATGTACGATCGTTTCTATCCATTATTTACAATATAAGCAGAATGAAAGTGACTATAAAACTTTAAAGCGAACAGAAAAACGTAAAAATGACGAATGAAACGCTTCAATATCAATAAAGTCAACAAGTACCAGTATCGACTTTTGCATCGCTTTTTAGTGTTGTGGAACCTAAACCAACTGTCAAGTCAACGTATATACATGCATTTTAGTTTCCGCTGGTACATGAAGAAAACTATTTGGTGATTAAAAACTAGCTTATTGTGGGTTTAAAAGCAATGGTTGTTCTCAACTTTTATTCCATTTTAAATAGAACTGTCTGTTAATTAAATTAATTTTGTTAATTGTATTTATGCCATTATATCTGTTGTAAGATCGTGCATACACACTTTAAAGACCGCTACATTGACAAAGGCTTCACAGTCCGGGCAGGTCAGTCAGTCTACGGCCGGTCCTCAGATCTCGAAGATAGGGCACAGCCAGTCTACGTCGGTCCTAAGATCTCGAAGATAGGGCACATTCAGTATACGGCCGGTCCTCAGATCTCGAAGATAGGGCACAGCCAGTCTACGTCGGTCCTAAGATCTCGAAGATAGGGCAGTACTTATAGACCTTTCAATTTTTTGCCAGTATTTTCCATTTATCGAGCTTCACAATCGCTTTTGTGTGGGGATTGATCATGAACTTATTTCTACGGCCATTCCCCCCCCCCCCTACCTCTGATTCAAGTAGGCAGCTGTCAGTTACTGGCATACATGCGTGCACTTAGTACTGGTAAACCGCTTAGATCGGATTAGCTTGCCCAGGAAAAGTGTGAGTAGGTTAACTGACCGTTGTGATATGACTGAAATACTGTTACAAACGGTGAAAATTTCAAATAAACAAACAAACAAGCATTAACCAACTTGGTCCAGTTGTTAATTTTCAACCTCAAAGATGGAATGTCTAAATTTGTATTGATTTATTGCCTGTTTCTTTTGTTACCCACTAACACAAAATCGTTTTACACAACATCAAAACACGTTAACATTGACACAAACTATTTCTCTTATCAAAAAAATGAATATAATTATATATGTTCTGTCAATACAGACCCGTTTATAATACAGCAACGGCTACATTCGGTTTTGAATGAGACAATAAGGACAGCACACGTGTCATCAATCGATCTGACTCGTCTAGACGCTGTGTATACATGTATATACTAGTTCGCTGCGCAGCGAAGTATTAGTTTAGTTTTAAAATTCTCTCTTAATACACATTTCGAACATAGCTTATTCTCGACATTCATTATAATATTATTTTAAAAATATACTCGCATCATTAGAATCAATGGAAGGTTTCATATTATAATTTTCGTACACAATCGTAATTTGCCTCTTTATATTAGTTCATTTAATCATTTACCATGTTCCTTGTTTGTTTGTAATACAATGAAATAACTAGACATACTAAAACAAAACATTACTGTTTAAGAACCACAACCCTGTGGTGTGAACCTTAAAATATCATGTCACATTTAAATATAGGGAGTATGAACGAATGGAGTGTAAACCTGAAAATGCCGTATCACATTGATGGCGAGCATGAACTACAACAATTGTGTGTGAACCTTAAATTGTCACACCACATTGACCGATATCGATTATGAACCAAAACAAAGGCGTGTGAACCTCAAATTGCAATACCACATTGAACTATAGCGGGAACAATCCACAACAATAGCGAGTGAACCTTAAATTGCCATACCACATTGACCTATAGCAGTTATGAACCAACACAATGGCGTGTGAACCTTAAATGTTCATTCCATATTGACCTTTTGTAATTATGAACCCACAACAATGGCGTGTGAAATTTAAATTTTCATACCACATTGACCTATAATGGGTATAAGCCACAAACGTTGCGAGTGAACCTTACCTAACCATACCAAATTGACCTATAGCGGGTATAAGCCACAACAATGGCGGGTAAACTTAAATTGCCATATTGAGCTTTAGCAATAATGAACCACAACCATGGCGTGTGAACCTTAAATTGCCATACCACATTGATCTTTTTTGATTGTGAACAAAAACAATAGTGTGTGAACCTTACAGTGCCATACCACATTAAACATAGCAATTATAAACAAAAACAGTGGTGTGTGAACCTTAAATTGCCATATCACATTGACCTATAGCAATTATGAATATACATTTGTCAGCGTGTCATTAATTTCTATCAATAGCGGTCTCTCTCGTTACAGACATAGAAATCTGTATGAGGTGCAGTCAAAAAGTTCCTGGACTACTCGCATATATGTCACGGTTCGTATTAAGGTAGTTCTCTAGCAACACATTATGTTTTCTCAACATACGAGATTGTTTAGAGGTAAAATATACTTTCGAAATAAGTTAATAAAATACCATTGAAATCAATGTATTTTATCAAGCAAACTTGACATGGTGTAAAGATATGAATACAATTCAGGTTGTTAACCTTTTAACGACAGTATTTGCATTTACCATATCTACCGTTGTCCCGCACAGATTTGAAACTCGTATTTGGGTACTGACCCAAAAATAAAGTAGTTTAATTACCCAGGATACAAAAACATTATGCGCGAGCGTTCACATATCATTTTGATCGATGGTACACAATGTTTGTCATTACACTCTAACGCTGACACACACAATCAAACTCCTCGAAGCGGTTACTTTCTCCAATAGATCGATTCTCTTGTTCATATCTTCTTTCTGGCTCTCATTAGCATCACCGCCATCATTTGTATCACCATCTTCTGCACCATCAACACCTGCATCGCCGCCTGCATCAACGCCTGTATCACCGCCTGCATGACCGCCTGCATGACCGCCTGCATCACCGTCTGCATCAAATCCTGTATTACCGCCTGCGTCTCCATCACCGCCTGCGTGACCGCCTGCATCACCGCCTGCATCACCATCTGTATCACCGCCTCCGTCTCCATCATCGCCTGCATCAACGCCTGCGTCTCCATCATCGCCTGCATCACCGCCTGCATCACCATCACCGCCTGCATCATCGCCTGCATCACCGCCTGCATTACCGCCTGCATCACCGCCTGCGTCACCGCCTGCGTCATCGCCCTGCATCACCGCCTTCATCACCGCCTGCATCACCGCCTTCGTCACCGCATGCGTCATCGCCGGCGTTACCGCCTGCGTCACCGCCTGCATCACCGCCTGCTTCACCGCCTGCATCACCGCCTGCATCACCGACCACATCACGGACTGCATCACCGCCTGACTATTCATCGCCTGCATCACCGCCTGCATCATTGTCTGCATCATCGCCTGCATGATCGCCAGCTTCACCACCTGCATCATCGCCTGCATCACCGCCTGCATCGCCGCCTGCAACAACGTCTGCATCGTCGTCTGCATCAACGCCTGCTGCATCACCGTCTGCATCAACGCCTGAATCAACGCCGGCATCACCGTCTGCATCAACGCCTGCATCAACGCCTGCATCACCGTCTGCATCACCACCTGCATCACAGCCATCATCACCACCTGTATCACCGCCTGCGTCTACATCATCGCCTGCATCACCGCCTGCATCTACAACATCGCTTTCATCACCGCCTGCATCACCGCCTGCATCTTCATCATCGTCTTCACCTGCACCGGTTTCCGAGACCTGCGAAGAAAAACTCTGCAGCTGTATCTCAATAGCTTGCAATGAAGCACAAATGTGCCAGGCTTTCAGAACTGTGTGAGAAAGAATAACAGTTATTGCTCAGTGAGCGACAAGTTTGGTAAGAAAATGTCATGCTAGGAATTAAGGAATTATAAGCATCATCATTTTCGTCGTTGTCTACCTTTTTATTATCCCACTTCTCATTATCAACACCATTATCATTATACAAATAACACCTATAATTATTATAGTCTTCAATACATTAAACATTATTATTATCATGATCATAGTCATTATTACCACTATCATCATTACAATCATGTGTATCATGATTATCATTATCATCGCATCGACATCGCGATTATCAAAGACATTATCAGCATTGCCATGATCATCATTATCTTCAAATTAACTATCATGCTCATCATCGTCATATCATCATCATCATTATCATCGCATCGCCATTTGGTCTGAAGCTTATACACTGCCGAGTGAAGCTTATACACTGCCGAGTGTCAAATCACTTCCTATACGGCTATGCACCTAGCCTCCTACCCAGTTCGTCCAGTTTCGCTTAAATACCACCATTGGTCGCCATTTCCTGCTGTTGTAACTTCAGACCCGCTAAAATACCCTCGGCGAGGCCATTTCGTCTAAATAAAATATCAATGATACTAGAACTCCAGAGAAATTAGCAGTAGAGAAATCTTTAAAAGACAAAAAACTGCAACTACAACTGGAATGAGCTGTATCTCCCAGTAAAAATTAAATGTATGCATAGACTAACTTTGCCAGACAAACGATCGGTATTGTTATTTTGAATGAGCTTTTTTATTTAAAGTAATCTACTGCATATTAACTAGAATTACGCTGTACAGTATGAACTTGATTTTAAACTACGTTTCCAGCTATAAATCCAATGATCTAACCGCTCATGCAGTGCCGGTAGAGACGTCACCGAGGTGAACGTCACCGAGACCAGCAGAACGAAAAACAGCGCCAGATCACGCACCATTTTGACCAGAATTGTCTTTTCCTGTCCCATACATGTTTAGCGTAACAAGGACACTATCCAGACACCGTATTCCCATGAAACAGAAACATGTGACGTCACAAACACACTAACCAGGAACCGTATTTAAATAAAACAGTAACGAGTGGCGTCACAAACACATTATCCAGGGACCGTATTCATATGAAGCAGTAACGAGTGGAGTCACAAAGACACGATCAAGGGAGGACCGCATAAAACAGAAACATGTGACGTCACAAACACACTATCAAGAGACCGTATTCACATGAAATAGAAACGAGGGGATTCACAAAGACACTACCCAGCGGCCGTATTCACATGGATTTACATGAAACAGAAATGAATGGAGCCACAAAGACACTATCAAGGGATCGTATTTACATGAATTCACATGAAACAGAAACGAGTGGAGCCACAAAGACACTACCCAGCGGCCGTATTCACATGGATTTACATGAAACAGAAATGAATGGAGCCACAAAGACACTATCAAGGGACCGTATTTACATGAATTCACATGAAACAGAAACGAGTGGAGCCACAGAGACACTATAAAGGGGCCGTATTCACATGGATTTACATGAAAAAGAAATGAATGGAGCCACAAAGACACTATCAAGGGACCGTATTTACATGAATTCACATGAAACAGAAACGAGTGGAGCCACAAAGACACTATAAAGGGGCCGTATTCACATGAATTCACATGAAACAGAAACGAGTGGAGCCACAAAGACACTATCCAGCGGCCGTATTCACATGGATTTACATGAAACAGAAATGAATGGACCACAAAGACACTATCAAGGGACCGTATTTACATGAATTCACATGAAACAGAAACGAGTACAGCCACAAAGACAATATCAAGGGATAGTATTGTCATAAATTCACATGAAACAGGAACGGATGGAGCCACAAAGACACTATCAAGGGACCGTATTTACATGAATTCACATGAAACAGAAACGAGTGGATTCACAAAGACACTATCAAGGGACCGTATTCACATGAATTCACATGAAACAGCAATGAGTCGAGCCACAAAGATACAAGCAAGGGACCGTTTTGACATAAGTTCACATAAAACAGAAACGAGTGGAGTCACAAAGACACTATCAAGGGACTGTTTTGACGTATATTCACATGAAACAAAAACGAGTGGAGCCCCAAAGACACTATCAAGGGACCGTATTGACATAAATTGAAATGAAATAGAAACGAGTGGAGCCACAAAGACACAATCAAGGGACCGTATTTACATGACTTCATATGAGACAGAAACGACTGTAGCCACAAATATACTATTAAGGGACCTATTTACATGACTTCACATGAAATAGAAACAAGTAGAGCCACAAAGTCACTATCAAGGGACCGTATTAACATGAATTCACATGAAACAGAAACGAGTGGACCCACAAAGATACTAACAAAGGACCGTATTCACATGAATTCAAATGAAACAGAAACGAGTGGAGTCACACAAAAACTCTCAAGAGACCGTATTGGCATAAAATAAACGAGTTGCGTCACAAACCGACTTTCCATGGTGTTGACTTTAATTTGTCGCAAGCTTACTTCAGTGTTGTCCATAACCAAATCGATAACTGCTTAACTGCTGACCGAACATAAACTGTATTGCTTTAGACTTGATTAATAATACACATGTTTTCTTGTCAGACAGTATGTATCTATGCTGTATTGATTAATATGTGTGTCTAGTCAATTCAGACATTGGTATTAAATAGAATACATGTACTTCTCAAATTGTTTTTAAAGCATTCCGTATTATATGTTATGTTATGTCCCTTATTAAAGCCAGTTTGACCATGTATAATCTTGGTTGTAACAATCAAGATGAAGAAAGTATATGTGATGTTCAAACAAAGATACAATTATAATGTATTGCTACTTAAATGACAACATTCATGTATGACAAAGATTAAATTCTCGGAATAAAATAAAATATTTTTCCTACCTACTGACCCACCTCCAAAATTTCGGGTCGGTAAAGGGCAAAAAATGATGTTTTAATTTAGGCCTAAAATATGCCTTTAGTAATTGGTTTTATTGCCCAAGGCCTTTTCACTCGATTGATAGATTACATATTTTATAATGTTAGTAAGCAACTTAGAGACGAATATTTTACCAGTCAGGATTGTCCCCTTGTAAATGTGATTACTGTGGCTGATATAATTGTTTCTCTGAAAAGAAATTGTAGAGTCAAATTTTGTAATTGCCTTTATATGACTTCGTATCTCATAAAAGTAATAGTCGATATTTTTGTAATTATCAAGTACATCTATATATAAAATTACCTTACATTATTTATAAAACGTCACTAACAAATGTTTCATGTTGAAAAATGATCATTGTTGTTGCATATCCAATATATAGTCCAAGTGCTTTAACAAGAACAGAAAAAAAAATCCCACCTGGGTTCGGACCTCGGATCAGAAGTCTTATGCGTTACATCTTGGCCATTTCGTCTTACAAACTAGGTAATCTAAAAAAATAATTCTAAGTGATTCACGAGTTTTCAACAATTTCAACGAAAACAATAGAAATACTCCAAATTATTCCATCGTTTCGCGTTAAAAGCGCTTACAAATTTTGTCCATTTTTACTAATGCTTACTCATTAAACACACTGTATTTACAGTATATTTCTAGGTTATTAGTGCTCGTTCGCTCCTGTATATACAGTTTTCTTTTACTTTTGGAATCTGTGATAAAATTTGGCAAATGTCAATTCGCCATTCTATAAACAGGTCCCTTTTTAGAATGTATAAAACATAAATAGCCTGGCTATTTCTGAAATACTTGGTGTTATATATCCTGTATCCAAATCGAAGGGAATGGTCCATTTCACGTTAACCTGTTAAACTGCTTGTTAGCTTGTCCCTTGAGTAGCATTTTGCTAAAAAGTTATCTGCAAATACTATATGACTATTTCCTATGAGGAAATGACCATATTTACTCAACCAGCGACTTTCAACCTTATATGTGTAATAGCAACATCATATATACCGAGTTGTTCAGCATTTTGTCTGTCCCATTAAACACTAAACTACAAAAACTAGCCAGCCTGTTACACAATGTTTGCAAGATAATAAAACATATACATGTATTTATAATTACCTCGCTTCTCGGAATAAGGCATTAAACAAATATCTACGCTGTTTATTATTTTGTACTAAATCTGACGTAAGATAGGTTATGCAATTTTAATTGTGACCAATATAGTGAAAATTATAGTTCAAAATTATCAGTACGACATAAAATCCTATGTATTACTAATAGATAGATAAACTCAGATATGTTTTGAAAAAAAAACACTATTTAATTTTTAGAGATGAATAACAATTGACGACTGGAAAAGTACAAAAAATATCATAAGATACGTTACTTTGAAATCGAATTTAAAAAACGAAACCCGTATATTACTTATATGAGAAACACAATTACATTAAAGCAATGTACAACATGTGACTCAACAATGCGCTGGCAAAGAAAAAATCATATCAGCAATATCAATCACATTTACAACCGACCAATCCGTGTGTGGTGAACTGTTTGCCCTAAGTGAGTAACAAATATTAAAACTAGCAATCTTGAGTGCACATAATAAACGTTTAGAAGGCCTCTGGCGTAAAGAGTGATCCTACAGCGACTTAATACTAGAGGATTAATCAATATACTTAACTTGACATACTTGTTTGCTGCTGCAATAAAATGGGATTTGCATGGGTGTCCCATCAGACATGAGATGACATACTTGCTCGCTGCTGCATTTAAATGGGAATTGCGTGGGAGTCCCACCAGACATGAGATGACATACTTGCTTGCTGATGCAATAAAATGGACATTGTATGGGTGTCCTTCCAGACATGATATCGCCACCTTATGATTACAAGGGCCTATTTAACAGGTGCAAAAAAGCAGATTGGAACTTGTAATATTAAGGTGGCGAAACATACTTGCTGGTTGATGCAGTTAAATGGGAATTGCATTAGTGTCCCGCCAGACATGAGATGACATACTTGCTTCCTGCTGCAAACAAATGGGAGTTGCATGGGTGTCCCATAAGAAATGAGATGAAATGCATGCTTTCTGCTGCAATTAAATGGGAATTGAATAGGTGTCCCACCAAACATGACATGACATACTTGATTGCTGATGCATTGCATGGGTGTCCCACCATACATAAGATGACAAACTTGCTTGCTGGTGCAATACAACGGACATTGCATAAGTGTCCCGACAGGCATGACAACTGACAGACTTGCTGGCTGTTGCAATTACATTGGAATTGCATTGGTGTCCCGCCATACATAAAATTGAAGCAAATAATTGTTATATCCAATTATTACACTAGGATATCAACTGTTTGCATTCAATCTCATTTAAATAAAAAAACAACTTACGCCCGCCCAAACATGTTTTTTGCAGTTAACGGATAGTACTAACTGGAAGCGGTTATAAGGATATTGGTTCAACTGTTAGAAATTTCAATAGAGAACGAGGAAAAGTCTCTGAAACCCACCTCAATGAAAACAATGAAAATGTATCGTTAGTTTATAGTACGGTGGAGGTTTGAATAGCATAGCATAACGCATCATATTTCATAGCGTATTATAGCATAGCATTGAATGAAAAGGCATAGCAAAGCGCAAGATTGCATACTATTATATAGCATAGCAGAGCATTGCAATTTAGCACAGCACAGCATAACACAAGCTGGAAGGCTTTATACTAATACCTAAGCGCGAAATGTCGTGAGCATAGACTGCATACATAACTATGGCGTACACTTTGGGTCAAAAGTACATATACGCCTGCTAGCTAATATAGATGTCACCGTTGTTATAAAATTGTAACCGCAGTTACAATTTTATGACTGCAATTTATAAATTTGTAACGGCAGTTACATTTACAAATATAGCTGCAGTACTAATTTATACCAACAGTCATAAAATATGGCAATCGTCATAAAATTATAACCGCGGTTACATTTTTCTAGCCGTATGCTAAACTTAAACTCTAAGTCTGTTTGGCGATTTAAATCACGTCTTATATAATGCCTTTTTCTCCAAATTGCATTTATTTATTTAAATATGAATTTTTAAATTATTAAAAACAATTTAAAGATACATATTTTATAATTAAACGATTCAGAAAAAAAAGTGTAACTGCAGTTATAATTTTATAACAACGGTCGATTTTTTGTTACTTTCGGTATATATTGTAACTGCAGTTATATCTGTAAATGTAACTGCTGTTACAAATGTATGACTGCAGTCATAAATTTGTAACTGCGGTTACAATTTTATAACAACAGTAACAACTTTATTGAGCTGCTCTGCATATATGTACTTTCGACCCCAAAGGTACGCAGTACATAACATGATAAAAGTTGCAAACTAGCGTGTGAGAGGCATTCTTCTTGAAACAATTCATGTCGTAGAGATTCACATGAACGGAAAACGAGCATTAGGGAATCGTATCGTCAGTGAACGGAATAATACTGCCATCACATGGAAACATGTATAATAATTTCGAAACGAAAATCAAATCTCAAATTCGCATTATTTAACACTAGTCATGTTGATATTAACCAATATACAGCATCATTGTGATGGCACAATAAAAATGACAAATCAAAGTTCATATCCTTTTTCATTAAACATTGGCTTTGGCATTCTCAAAATACAACGCCGCTGTTATTGGATAATGATAATGACAAATTAAAATATGTATTTTACGCCCAACATAGCGTCAGATATATACTTCAGATTGATTAATATTGCATAAGAAAATCAATGACACCTCGAAGTTTTTACACTCAATGTTGGTTTTGATATATATTATATAAATATCATAGGCAGTTTAGGGGTATTGTAAATATTTCATCCCGAGGATAGTGATGTCAACCGAGGCTGAAGGTCGAGGTTGACATTACTCTTTGAGGGGGGCAATATTTACTATACGCCTCAACTGCCTATGATATTTATTTTATTATATCGAACACAAATATTGTAATTCAAAGAATAAACTAGTCCTACATAGTAATAAATAATTTATTGTTGGAAAATCAGACGCTCATCGACATTGATTTTTTAAATACATTTTAATAAGCGCCTACCGATTATTAGCTTATATGGATTTTTCGGAAAACCCAAGTTTTTATTTTAAGGCTCACGCCTATAATTAAAAATTATAGCCCGTTCGGGTATATTACTTTCTTACGTCATGGCATATTACAAGTATGCAGGGATGGGTATACGGGATTTTACAATGGGAAAACGATGATACAAAGCGAAATAAACATTAAAAATTATAGTTACATCCGTATACATCCATTTCTTTCTAGAAATCGTTCAATTCGTTCCGTTCGTTCTTAGCTCTGAAAATCATATGAAAGCTTTTATGCGTTATCGTTCGTAATGCATAGCTGGTTATTGTTTTGATGTTGTGTATATCCAACCGATGTTGATTATAATACTGTCTGAGATTAATTAATATCAGCTAAATATTGGTTTTAGTTGGTGACGCATGTGGGGTTAAGGTCGTTATGTTTTCTGTATCTTTTGTTAAGCAAACGAATAGACCCTTTTTAGGTCACAATACACTAAATAAAAAAGTCATTTTGGTTCTGTACTCTCTAAATAAATCAACAAGTTTAACTCGAAGACATGTTTTTAGGTTTAGACACTTGCTTTGATATTCTTTTTTAGAGATGCTGGTAGGGTAAGCATTGGTATGCACTAATAAATCACTGATATGTTTTTAGATTGGAGACTACAGTATGACACTTGCGCTGAGGCGGGTTACATTCAACTATAAAGTAGCCATTAAAAAGATGGCGTTAAAACAGACAATTTTGTTTAGTGTCGAGTTCTTTCTAACATATTACATGACATAACCTGCTTAAATCAATTCAGCTTAGAGTGCTGTTTAAGACAAGGTAATGTTATGAGGGTCCCTATGTGCACAATGTTGCATTTATTTTTGGTTAAAGTTATCGCTTTTACATTAAATTATATAAGGATTGTATTTAGTATATTGTAACCTAAACACAAGTCAGGGAGCGGCACTAAAGGCGCAATGTGTACATAAAATCACTATGTTACTGCGTGGTTTTATTGGCTGTAATAAGGTTCATGAAAAACATGCGATCAATATCATGATTTTAATGTGCATTACGTTTTTTACAGCGAAAACCGCTTTTTCAAGTAATAACAAAAGTACGGAAACCCGTCGTGTGCATCTCGCAACACACTAAATCACGCTAAAACAAAAATTTAACAAGTTAAATAAATATTTACGTCTATTGCATTAAAGTATGTAAACATATTCTAGTATTTTGACTGATTTCTATGAATAAAGTACACAATTTGACTCAGGCACCCCCATATAATCAAAGCACTGAAAACGCAAGCCAGATTGCTTATCATGCGTCATTCGCAAATGCGTTTTCAAGCATTTCTTCTTTGTGGATCGGTCTGAAATTTTGCACGCAGACTAAAAATGTGTTAATAATGATGTAGATTTGTTTTTTTCGATATATAAAAACTTTAAGTTGTCTTCTATAAATTCACATTCCAGTTATCGAGTACTGTAGGAGTTGTCTCCCTTGATAAAGTGAATCGAGAACGAGGCTTGGCTGTAATTGTCAATAAAGGACAATACTGTTCTGTGGAGACAATGTCGAATAAACTAATAAAAATATGTTGTTTGTCTTTCCATTAAAGTCTTCCATGTTTTATTGATTGAATTTTGTATACGTGGATACGTTTCAAATTCTTAAATTATGCAACAATGTATTTATTAACGATCACAACATACCCAAATATGCGAATAATTATATGTTTCTATTTCAAACATTTGTGTGATTGATATAAAGCTATAATTGCTGAATGTATTGCTGTTTAGTAAATTCATAATTAACTAGTGTTATCTAAGCAGTTCGTTTATTCCGGATTTATTGTCGGCTTGGGCAATTAACGGCTTGACAGTAACATCATCATTATAACTTTATTATTACCACGATGATGATGATGATGATTATTATTATTATTATTATTATTATGCAGTTTATTATTACGCAGCTTTTTGTTCATTTGAGTGAAAAAACTTCTACCGAGTTAACTAGATTTCAATGACCTAAATACATTTTTTGTACTCCCTAAGGAATGATAGTACTCCAAACCAAAAATACGATTTAGTAAGGAAAATTGAGAGATAAAATAACATTAATTCATACCAAAACTTCCAAATGCAGTGTTAATTATCGTTACATGTCTTCAGAATTTTTGTACAAAAACATTTACATTGCATTTATAAACTATCATAAGTTCAAGTGACGATCAGGATTATTGCCAATAAAAGTATAGTTTTGTCTTAAGTATAATAATTTTATTTTTTGAAATGATGAAGTTATTTCACTGGTTATCAAGTACATTACTGAAGTCAATGTCATACCTGCCGAGACAATGACCCGTGTTTTACTTTACTAATTGGTACGCATGTTGATTACGTAATTGTGCCACGTGTTATTTTATGATTGGGACCAGAATATACACATTCTGGTTATATAATTATATGGTCAAGTATTTATACAAGAGTATGATCTAACAACTTATTAGGCCATGTTTTGAACAATGAGAATTCTGAAAGTCTCAGAGAAAGTTTCTCAATCTAAATTATGTAACAAATAAAGAATTGTTCTGTTCTATTCTGAATGATATAGAAGGTCATTTCTGCTTATTAAGAAATAAAATTAGTGAATATATATAACATTATTTTTTATAATTAATAAACTTTAAATAACCGCTATGAAACCAGTATTAACCAGTATCAATACATCGCGACACCGAGTCTCGTTTTCGAATCGCCAATAAATAATGGTTTCGTGAGAATAAAAATCGGAATGTGAAACTCGTCATTGTCAACATACATTTATATCTATAATAGAATACAGGCTCTCAAACTACGCCATTCAATTAAGTGTGTGTATCTATATACATGTACATTTAAAAAGACTGAGTTGTGCCCACTGTTACCCAATATGAAATAACTTAAGTGCTTTCGGCGCTTTGATTCACGGTGTCCATTGCGTTGCTTCATCTCGAAATAGTTTATGATAAAGCAATATACACATGTTATGACATATAACCTTTACACGTAACATTCACGTCTGCGTAACGGCAGCTGCGTCATTGTTTACGTGTTTGAAAATATTTCAAGAAACACTATTTAATAACATTTTCAATTGTTGACATTTTAGTGTTCTTTTCCTGATTATGGAAAGCTTGAAAACCCCAATCGCATTCCGTGATTTTGTTAAACAATAAAGTTGTTTCCTTGAATTAGTTACTTAAAGCAGAGTGCTGCGTCCTGCTGCTTATTGGTTCCCCACTGCTGCCATTATGGGTTGGTCAACAGAGAAATGTTGAATATTTTTTAACTTCATTATTTTTGTATATTTTCAATTCCAAATAAATAGACTATGTTCAATTAAGAACCTTAATTAGAAGCATTAGTCTCATAAAAACCTTGGATTTAGCAAATTATTTGAAAATGTAAAAGGGACAGATTGTCAAATCGACAAATTTCAAAAAGAAAAATACATTACACATAAAAAAGAGAAATATCACTACTGACAAAGAAATATATCGAAAATATAGAGTCGTTTATGAAAAATAATAATTCGAGATGCTTTGGAAAACACGGGTATCGCTAACATAGCGTTAAAAATAGACTGCTTGCTTGAAAGTCTGTATGGCCGAGTAGTTAAAACGTTTGTTTTTGATCCCGACGGTCGAGGGTTCGAGTCTCGTGGAAGGCAAATGTTTTTTATTTATTTTATTTATTTTTTTGTCCAGATGCTTTAGGTTTTGTTTTAAGATATAAAATGGCATTTAAAAAAAGTCCATGTAACAAACTGGTCTAGCTTTCTCTCTGCTCCTTTTAAGAATCACCCTGTACCTGTGTTTATCTTAGATCTTTTCTTTAACTTAACTGGGAGAGTGTGGTGTTTGCCTTCTGAGAAAGTGTTGTTTCCATCAACTTCTTGATTTTTCTTGTCACAATCAGTTTTAGTCCCTGTAACATAAAGATAAAATGAAGACTTGAAACTTAAAATAGCGATTTGTTGTTATCAAATTAGGTTATGACAAGTGTCATAACCAGTACGCACTTATAGATAGAAACTTGTTAACTCAGAATTCGTCCAAACATCCGCCTCATACATCCTTGTTCGTTATCATTTTTCAGTATAGAATTTCAATTGAATTTCGTAGACATATTTTCCAGGTCACAGTGAGCCCTCGAACATATATGTACGACTGTTACGCCGTATAAAGCTCATGCCGTATATAGCTCATGCCGTATATAGCTCAAGCTCATGCCGTATTTAGCTCATGCCGTATAAAGCTCATGCCGTAAAAAGCTCATGCCGTATATAGCTCATGCCGTATAAAGCTCACGCCGTATATAAAGCTCATGCCGTATAAAGCTCATGCCGCATATAGCTCATGTGGTATAAAGCTCATGCCGTATATAGCTCATGCCGTATAAAGCTCATTTCGTATATAGCTATTGCCGTATATAGCTCATGTCGTATATAGCTCATGCCGTATAAAGCTCATATCGTATAAAGCTCATGCCGTATAAAGCTCATGCCGTATATAGCTCATGCCATATATAGCTCATGCCGTATAAAACTCATGCCGTATATAGCTTATGCCGTATATAGCTCACACCGTATATAGCTCATGCCGTATAAAGCCCATGCCGTATATAGCTCATGCCGTATATAGCTCATGCCGTATAAAGCTCATATCGTATAAAGCTCATGCCGTATAAAGCTCATGCCGTATATAGCTCATGCCATATATAGCTCATGCCGTATAAAGCTCATACGTCTGCCGAGACAATGACCCGTGTTTTACTTTACTAATTGGTACAAATGTTTATTACATAATTGTGCCACGTATTATTTTAAGATTGGGACCAGAATATACACATTCTGGTTATATAATTATATGGTCAAGTATTTATACAAGATTATGATCTAACAATTTATTAGGCCATGTTTGAACAATGAGAATTCTGAAAGTCTCAGAGAAAGTTTCTCAATCTAAATTATGTAACAAATAAAGAATTGTTCTGTTCTATTCTAAATGATATAGAAGGTCATTTCTGCTTATTAAGAAATAAAATTAGTGAATATATATAACATTAATTTTTATAATTAATAAACTTTAAATAACCGCTATGAAACCAGTATTAACCAGTATCAATACATCGCTACCCCGAGTCTCGTTTTCGAATCGCCAATAAATAATGGTTTCGTGAGAATAAAAATCGGAATGTGAAACTCGTCTATTCATCGACAATATCATGTTTGTACGGAGGATTACGTGTCAGTCCCATCTGTGTGGGTGGGATTAGCACTATATAAGACCCCTTGTTAGCAAGGTAGAGGCAATCCATCTTTGCAACGTCTTTAAGATGAAGCTGTTTCTTCTGGGATCTTTGGCAGTTTTGCTGGTCTGTGCATCTCTCGCCAAATCGGGTGGTAAGTACCTATGTTTCTATGTTTCATGTTTTATTTGCTTATATTTTTCCCAAACCTTAGTTTAATCCCTTATATATATATATATATTGATGAAACTATTATTGAAATGAACAATGCGTGAACTACTATTATTTTTTTTGATTTTTAAATGGCATATCGACGGTATTTTCCATAAATATAGACACATATTAAAACAAGTTTTATCCTCATTTTTCTGAATATATTTTTCGAGTATCAATTAGATATTTACGAAATCGTTAAGAACAATGTTGGGATATACGGTTCCAGTAGGAATCGATTCCACGCCTACACAATCGTGCACTTCAATGAAAACTTTATCAAAATACAAACTTATGACACTGTTTGAAATTGTTTTTTAAAGCATGAAAAATACAAGTTAGATTTACCAAATTTACAGTTTATGTCAATTATTTATATTTGCTACTCTCCTTCAATTTTATTCATTAAAACCATTTCCGTAACAAACGGAGAAAATGACATAATAAAGAACAACAATTTACATAATGTAGCCCAACTATACATGTACCAGAAAACAAGTTGAAAACAAAGTTTATATGTGTGTTATTTAACATAAATATTAATGACACAGGAATACTGTTAACTCCCCCAAACTGACCCTACTGGATAAACATAACGCAAAGCATATGTTACAACATTAATTAATGTATACAACAACTTAACTTTACTACTGAACAATGACACATAAAACAAAATATGGCGTTTTGGCAGGCGGGGGAAAAATTAGTATTAATAATAGTAAAATGTATACGAATGAAATGTGATTAAAGTACCGTTACGCGCATTCCCAACATTGATAATGTACACTCGAGTGCCGGTAGTTTAAATTGCCTTTTCAATAAAATGGGAGAGCTTTAACCGGGTAATACTCCTCAACACTATTCAACCACGAGTTGTACAGTTATAGCCTCCATATCTGCGTTAGACATAAGCTAGTTCACATTGTACAGAGTAAACACTTGAATAAATAATACAACTCATTGATGTGATAAATCATAAAACACTAGATCTAACAATCAACATATTCGGATATGCTTTTGTTCTGAATATAATAAGAATTGTATTATTTTCGAAATAGTGTGAATTCAGTTGATGCGGATTCTATGCCTTTAATAGTGAATGTGAGTTTTGTTAAATCTGGATGAATCTTTCTCCAAGTTCATCTCATGTATTATTCATGCATTAGTATAGTCTGACGAGATATATTTTACATCCGCCAAGGCGGTTATTTTTTAGTCACAAGTGTTGTTTGTTTTTATCTGTTTATGTATTTGTCTGTTTGTCTGTAAGCAACTTTACGTACGCAGTTATGCAGTGATTTGCATGAATTTTTATCGGAAGTTTTGAATTGGGACAATGAACACGTGATCAAATTTTAGTGGGGATCCGGATCACCAACTAGATCCTGGGCCGGTATTCACAAAGCTGCTAAGGGAAATGTTAACTTAAGTTATACTTAAGTGTAATTTTCAGATCAAATTTTATATGTGAATTCAATAATTTCTGTTTACAAAGGGGTAAAATATTAAACATCTTAGCAATATTTACAAGTTTGAAACATCTTAATGTAAAACGACCAATACCTGAAACAGCCACAGGCTTAAAGAGTTTTATGATTTTAAGAAATTTACTTAAGATTTCCCTAAGGAGCTTTGTGAATAAAGGCCCTGGACTCGTCTGAAGCAGTCTTCGTTATTGGTAGTTAGGGGAACTTAGGGCAAGGGATATATCCTATCACTGAAAAATCCAATCGTTATCTTGACGGAGATCTGGGCTCTCCGATTTCTATCTAGATATCATTGTATCTGTATTATATGATTGTTTGTATATTTTAAAGTACGTTTTATTCGCAATTCTTACATGACACACGCATACTTTTCTAAAGACAAAACACACACTTTGGCGTTATGAAATCTCCAATAAACATCGCGAAAACATGTTCCTAAACTGCATTATAATTTGCAGAAAAAGGTTGTCAGATCAAGTTACAATCGAAGTAATGTTCGCATTTTTGTTTATTATGTGTAAATAAACAATATTCTGAACGAGGTTAGTAAATACGTCATGATTTAATGCATGCGCATCAGAACTCCAAACCGTTGTTAGTAGCCGACAAACAACGATAAATTGAACATTATGTTTATAAATATAAATATTTGTTTGTGTCCATTTTCAGATGACTTCCTTGACGAAGAGGTCGCAAACGCACTAGCTAGTGCAGTAGACAAGGTAAAAGAAGAGATAGAGAATTATATGTAATTGCTGAATAAACATAGTTTATAAAATAAATGTATAATATATTTTCAAAATTACTACATGCATTTCAGTTTCGTTTAGAAACTGTTCAGTAATATTTGAACGATTACAACACAGAACAGCTATTAAAGGCGAAATGCCTTGTTGCTGTTAGTCTTTTTTTTTTCTAATATACTTGTATCAAATTTGTTTTTGCATTTGTAATTTCCAATTACGGATATTGTTATACATGTATTTGTCTAGAATTTGACGATTGAAAGTCTTGTGAGAAACTCATTTTCATATTCACTTATGTTTCGCCTGAAAATCAAGATATCAAGATGTTGGATACTTACTGGTAGCAATATTATTAATTTAATGAGTATTTTCCAAATGTTACATGAATATTTGCTGGGGCCGTATAAACGAAGCTCCTTAGGAAAATCTTAACTTAAGTCATATTTAAGGGAAAATTTCAAATACATTTTTCCTTGTGAGAATAAATATTTTACATCTGAAATATGGTAAAATAAGAAGCACCTGTTGATTTTTTACTATTTTAAAACAATTGAAGACAAAATAAACTTGACAAGAACCAGCCACGGACTTAAGGAATTTCACGATTTTAAGAAATTTCCTTAAGTATTCACTCAGGAGCTTTGTGGATATGGGCCCTGATTTACGTGTTGATATCGTTTGTCATTTATTCAACAAATACAGCTGCATGTCTTGGAATCAATAACCCGTCTATTGGACGTTTTACATTACTTATTAGAACTATATTGTCACGTTTTATTTCGTTTGTAATTAATTTAATTATACATTGCCTATGTCAAATCTTTAACAACGAAAAAATGGAAATATATAAATATTTGTATTAACACATTATACTAACTCACTTGATCTTTAAAATGTCTTGTTTTTTTATCCTTCTTTTTTTTGTTACAGAAAGCCAAAGGTGTGCAAGATATTTGTGAAGAAGTTTGTGCTGACGCCGGGGAAAATGACATGGACGATTGCCTTAAGTCGTGTTTGATGACTGTTATGAACGACCCAAAGTAAGTTCCCAGCTTTTCCTTTGAACGCGAAAATGTAGAGTTTGTGGCTTAATAAAATGATCTGCCAAAATTAGTATACAAGGTTCGGAGTCACTAAGTACATGATGTAGAAGATTTCTGATCCATCAAGTTAAATCGTCGACAGTGACAACACGTGTACACAAGGTAAATTGCGATTGTTCATATAAACAATCTTAATGTGTTGAAATGTCTTGAAATCAGATATCGAATTACTTAACAACCATTTTGCCAGCATTTTTCATTTATCGTTACCTAAATCAACTATAGATTCAGCTTTTAGACATTTAGGAGTTGGTCGTATTGGAGTTTATGACCCTACAACAGTATTTACAAATTAAAATATTGTAAAATATGCGTTTTTAGCATGACTGTTTTAAACTTTGTTTTTTTTTATTTTCAAAAGAAGAATTGGAAACTTTATTGATGTTTATGCCTACGTCATAAATTATTAGGGGTATATAGTTTGTCATGTACAAGGTTGCACAAGGTTGATGACAATATTATTTTAAGTTATTCCTATTTTCGTTATTATTGAATAACACGTGTTCTACTACTACTACTATTACATTGAAACTTCACATGTGGAAATTACACTAGCAAAACAATTTCATTCCCCAAACCCAATCCAGTTTTGTACTTTGAGGGTTATTTCGACATTTCGTTGTAACTATACCGAAACGTATTTATTTTTCTTCTAAAGCTATTGAAGTAAAACTTCATATGTTGAAAGCGCATGATAGAAATGCCTGTCGTGCATCTTGCACAATGATTATAACTCTCGCATCGATATTTTAAGCAATATTCTTCACGCGTGCTTATCAGAAAATGCTCAGACATGTCGTACACAAGATGCATAGCTCTTGCACTATTTTGGAGTATTTGACCCTTTTCAGTTTTATCTTTACCGGAAATATGTTTGTATCATTTTGTCACAAAAAATAAATTCCGTTTCAGATCTAGAGAAACACAAACTGGGATGGCGCACAGACGATTGTCGTTCTCCTGGATGGCCAAACTTGGCCCTATACTGAAAAAGTTGGGCCCTAAACTGGCAAAGTATGGCCCTGAACTGACCAAGGCTCTCTTTGAAATTATCCCTCTTGTCATCGAACAATTACAGTAACTATTGAAGATCAAAACGCTCGGCTAAACGGCGATCTAACCGCCGACCAAACAGTCACATGTTATTTCAAATATATATTTTTATATATATGATTTGCCCCATATTATTGTTCTTTTTTTTCTATTTGGAAGCGTTGACATTTTTTGTTTGGAAATCGTCAATTGTCCAGTTTGTGAATAGGTCCATTAAAGACTTGAAATAAGCTACTTGCAAACGAATCGCCTAATGCCTAACTCTGAATTATGTAGAATACACATACTGCTTTGAATTGTTCTATTGTAACGATAATCAACACATATATTATTACAAACTTATCTTTGTCATATTATTCTAACAACATTTGAACTGATAATGCATTATTTATATTTGTTAACACACATCTCAATTATCAAGAACATTCCGAAATAAACATACCCAAAAATACCGTCAAATATGTTTTGTGCTCGTATATATTGCATTTTTAAAAGCAGTTTTCTGTATAAAGCAGACACTATGTATTGCACTCAGACTTTCTGTTCTATTCCAAAATTACAACAAGTATGGTTCAACAACCCATACTTCGCACAAGTCTGAAACAAATTTTTGTTCTAGTATCGTTGAAATATCTCCAAAATAGATGGATATAGTTATTTATTTTAACATATTGCGAACACGCACAATGCGTGTAAACTCCATTTCTGATATTATTTTATTATTTAAATATAAATTATAAATACTGGCTATAATAACACTACTATTACAATGTAAATATCATTCACACAGTTAGTTACACTAGTTACACGTTCGATCAGTGACTGAGAATACATTGACTAATTTGTTTTATTATACCTCACTTCGTTTTCACATTGTAAAATCCCATATACCCATCCCTGCATAATGTCATGGCGCTGGAAAGTAATATACACAGAGCGGGGTATACTTTTTATTATACCCCGCGCGTGACTAAATATACCCCGCGCGTGGGCTTAAAAATAGCAATTCGGGGTTTCCGAGAAATCCGTATTAGCTTATGATCAGTAGGCGCTTACTGAAATGTATTTTAACAAATCGATGACGATGAGGGCTTGATTTTCCTACAATAAACTTTAGTTTACAATGTACAACTACTGTGTTTTTTGAATTACAGTATTTTTGTTTGGTATAATAGAATAAATATCACAGGCATGTTGAGTGGTATAGTAAATGTTACACCCAGAGGAGAGTGATGTCATTACTCTTCGAGGGGGGGGGGGGGGTGGCAATATTTACTATACCCCTCAACTGCCTATGATATTTATATAATATTAACGTTACTAGCACACAGTTATATGGCCCGAATACAAAATACATTTCTTCTGCAACCACACACCGGACACGTGCCTTTGGTTTAAACAGTATTTACTAATGAGAACAAAGCATGTGATGTCGCAAAATTAAATAAGAAACTTATATAAATTTATTTCCATTGGTAAATATTTACCCACTGGATATGTGTTTACAGTCTTGATACGGCGACCTAGATTTAAACACACGACTTCTACACCCTTTTGCCGTAACACCCATACTGTATTGAGTACATGATTATTCAACAATGCTTACATTTAAACAGTAAAGATAAAAACTATTTCAACTCCAAAATAACATGTGGACATTCTGCAAACTTTAAAGTGTGTACGTACGATCGTTCATATCCATTATTTATAATATAAGCAGATGAAAGTGACAACAAAATTTGAAAGCAAACAGAAAAACGTAAAAATGACGAATGAAACTCTTCAATATCAATAATGTCAACAAGTACGTGGGCTTCCGGTTAGCAAGATGGACGTTTTTTTTCTCTGAGATAACGAGAGTGTACAAATAATGTAAAATAAGCGGTCGTGTCCTATATGTGGTGGATATTTACATATAAAAGGGATATACTGAGGTATGTTCATCTCGTTGGCTATCACTTAGTTGTCTATCGACGAGTTTGACAATATTTTCTCATAAACAGTGACTTGGCGCTCTTCTGCGCACATAGAGGTCATCGGAATAAATGCTAAACCCGAAACTTCAGAAGAAACTTAAACCCAAAACTAAATCAAAGAGAAAACGTAACTCATCCTCTCCTTTACATAAAAATTTGTCTAATAAAAAACATCAGTCAGAAAGTGAATACGAATACGACAGTGACTCTGTTTTTTCCGAATCACCAGCGAAAACCAAAATGGCGTCAAAATTTACAAGTGATGACATAGTACAGCTTAGTAATCTTATTGTGCAGCAAATAAAGCCAGACTTGCTGAATGAAATTTCAACAAAAGTGAAGTCACTTATTGACACTGAAGTAAGTCGTCAAACCAATCATCTAAATGAGGAAATAGCGGTTTTAAAGTGCGAAAACGAACAATTACGTAAAAGTCTGGAAGTTCAATATCTTGAGATTGACGAACTTGAACAGTATGGCAGGCGAATGTGCCTCAACTTTACCAACATCCCAGGTGACACAGGTGATCCCCAGTCCGATCGAGTGCAGGAGAAAATCCTTCAAATCGCTGCTGCAAATGGTATCTCCCTCAGTAAAGCTGACATTGACAGGTGCCACAGAGTCGGTAAGAAGAAAGAGGGAGTGCAACGTAAAGTGATAGCGAAATTTACAAATAGTGGAGCTCGACAAAGGTTGTATGAAGCCAGGAGAAATGTGCAAGATGGTGTCTACATACAGGAAAATTTGACTAAATTTCGTGAGGAATTGGCATATGAAGCTAGACAGCTAGTTCGTAATAAACTGCTAACTAAAAGTTGGATCGCTGGATGTAAAGTGTACGGCATGCTTCCCGACTTTTCGAGCAATATGGCCAAACGCATACACATTCGCGACAGGACAATAATCTCAGCAATCCGAGATGGTAAGCCACTGCAAGCTGAGCACATGGACTGACTGTACACGTACAATCGGTAAAAGTGTGATCGAAAACTAGAAAATCAAATAAAGAAAACAAATGTGACTTTTAAGCTATGTACATACCTTACGTATCTCCCAGTTGTATACTCCAAGTACCAGCGTAATACTCCATTTGTTATATTACTATAATATCTACCCGATACTATCTTCGGATAAGTCTCATCCTAACTAGGTACGGGAAAATATTACAGTAAAGTATCTTCTTCTTCTTAACATAACACTTTCTGTGATCAATAACACTATTTATTTCATCTGATATACAGCAATTTCAACGTCTAGTGTTCAGCTTTTCAGTCGCCCTTCGAATGCCCGTCCGCAGACCCCCGCACCGTCTGACGTCACCTGCGGAACAGTCTAAAACCTGCACCCGCCAAGCTGGCACCCACACACGACCGACACCGGTACATTTGTCGGTGCGCCAAATCACAACACTCGTCCCGACTTTGTTGATGAAGGCCTGCAGTCAGGGTCTGGATTCACTGGGAACTGGAATAAGCCTGGCAACTAGAAAATGTCACTTTGGGGACTTGAAGCCCCAGGTCTAAGTCGGATCTATTCATTCCCGGAGCTGGTACAACTCTCTTGCATTGGCTGCCGTTATCGACAAAATTGTCTCAACAGCTACTTGACGATGTTCTGCCACCATGGCTGCCGCTTCATAAATCTGGTTTGGTGAAGACCAACGCTGTCCTCGCAGTGGAAAGTACGGAGCGTCTGTTTCCAACAAAAGACGGCTGTCATGGATGGACGTCAATGCCTCGTGCTGGTTCCTGTCAAACATCCTCACAGTGCTAGTGAAACCGAACCACGTCTCCGGGAACTGTTCCAGCCAACGTGACACAACATAGGCATTTCCCGTGAAGCAATGCAGGTGGATCTTCTGAATACGAGGAAGACCCTTCAGGAGGTCCAGGAGAAGCAGGAAGACTTCAGTTCCGCAGCTATCCCTCATCCCTCTGCAATGCAACACCAGGATGTGTTCCCTTTTCACGTGTGGCAGGATCTTGTGGAGTAGATCCATCTGCAGAGGCCAATTCAGAGAAGGTTCAGTGTGGTCGAGACCGATTTCCCCTACCGCTACCACCCGTTTACACCGCAGCAGACTTTTCAACCGGTCCACCCACTCATTGATAGTCCGCTCCGACCGATCCGCATGTCGTGGGTGGATGCCTAGAGCCAAGGCAATGTTGCTGGGAATCCCATTCATCATACTGGTAGTAGGATAGTCCATAGGGTCGCAATACACCGCCACACCCGCTACCAGACTCACTCTTTTGCTAGGTTCCACCGGCCCTGCATTTAAGATATCCTGGAATTGGCAATCAGCGGGCAAGGCTGCCTTGCGTGCCAGCCTATCTGGATGAAAATGGCTATCCACTGCCACTGGAAAGTTGTCACTCTCTTGCCCCTCCGCATCTAGACTCTGGACTCGGTAACCCTGTGGAAGGGGATACGTTTTCCTCCAGAAATCTTGTTCATCTTTGTGAAGGCGGGCACTGATCAAGAGTAAAACTTTCCAATGTATTAAAACAGCCACGGAATTAGGAGGGTTCAGCGTAAACCGCTCTGGTGCCGGCTCACCCAGGTAAATGCAGAAATGTCGCATGGAGGCTTCCTGTCTAGGGGAGATTTCACCATTGTCCTTTTCTCCCAAAATCTTCTGCATCCTTACAAACTCCAACAGTTCCCCAAGGGTGGCCAAACGCCCCATCAGCCAGAGTGTCACCTGTTCTAAGGCCTTGACCTGGGTACGAATGATGTTCTCATCCCCAGCTGGCAGGACTTCTTCGAAGATACCTGGGAGGTGATCGACGAAGGCGTGCACCTTCTTGTAGGACAAAGTCCCAGGGCAATGTGGTACCAAACACGCTTGTGCCTTCCTCCGCTGGCTCCTAGATAGGAGATGAGTGTCAACCTTCTTAACCTTGCGAGGCGGCTGTTGGATTTCCGGGTCTTGAGATTCCATCACTGTAATTTTGAGGGGTGATCTGACGATGGAGGATTGGTGGCTTTTCTGACCAGCTGTCTCTCTTTTGGGACGGTACGCCCCAGTTAAGTTGGGTGTTTCCTTGGGACGGTACGCCCCTCTTGGACCTTGATCTCGTCTCTGACTGGATGTCTTTCCGCCTTCTGTGGGACGGTACGCCCCAGTTAATTTGGTTATTTCCTTGGGACGGTACGCCCCAATGACTTTTTCCTTTCTGTCGGCGTCACTCCTAGGAATTACAACCCTAGTTGTCGTAGTTTCTGGGACTGGAATTGCCGATGATTCAGTTATGACTCTCTGCCCCCCAGTGGAACCGGGAACCTCGTTGGGACGTAAGGCCCCGGTGGTGAGAGTATTAGTGGCTCTCCCCATCTGCATCATTGAGTAGGTCCCACTTAATGGTTGCAGCATAACCCCTGGATCTTTGGGACGGATCGATAACTCGGATGCTAGCTCCTGACAGGGCTGGACCGTCATCTTCCGGACCCCAGGACTTATCCCTTTGGGACTTCGGGTGCTTCCCTTGTATGACCCTGGAGTTGCTAACAGAATATCAGGATCTGTCCCGATGTCCATTGGGTCCGTTCCCTCTGAGATTCGAAGAAGCTCGTCTTCTTCCATTGGAGTCACAACCTCATCTCCAATGTACATAACGCGGTCCACACCCTCTGCCAATCGGACATCACGACGACCCTCTTCTGGTTGGAAGGTCTGGGGAATCGAAGTGACGGAAGGCAACTTCCATATATGCTCGCATATCCAGTCCCGTCCCATTACCTGGTAAGTATCGAGGCAATTGGCGTATTTCCCCAGCCATGAACTGAAACGTTTCTTCTCCGATTGAGAAGAAGTTCTTCTCAACAAATTCCTGGCTAGGTCGGCAATGTCCACAACATACTTGAGGCAGATTTCCTTGTTTCTGCCTGATAATAATGCCAGGTCCCTGGTGAACTTATCGACATCTTTCGGCAGCTTCCGGTCCCAAATCACATTCCTTACTTCCTCACGGAATCTGTCCGATGACGCCATATCTGCAACTAACAAATAATATTAACTTTACATGCCCTGTCTAGGCCCGTCGCTGTCTTTTACATGCAGTGCAACTGTACTTGTCAATATCCAGTGCGTCTGACTGTGAAATGTCAACACACGATCCGTGATACCATTCGTCACAGTAGTCACACTGAATCATGAATCGTCCGTCCCATGGTTTGCGGCAAGTGCAATATATATCCGTGTTAGTTAAACTGTCAGTAGAAGCATCTGCTGGTATTTTGGACATCTTGTGGTCTGTTATCCAGGTTGGCAGCTTCCTGTCTCGACAAGGCATCATCCGGTCATGGTTTACCACAAACACGGAATTCTTCAGTCTGACTCGGTACAGGTATGCCGACAGTTTATATATTATAAGTGCCGGACCTTTCCATGGGGGACACAATTTCCTGCACTTTCCCTTCAGGACTGCTGTATCTAAAATATACACAATGTCGCCTTCTGCATATGGTCTCTGTAGGACTTTCAAATCGTAGTTTCTTTTCATGCGCTTCGTGGAGGATTTCAATGTTTTCCTAGCTGTATCATAATCCTGCTGCATGTCTTTAGTTAGCTTGGAAACATACTCCTCCTTATCGTCATGTCTGACCGAAACATGTGGGAACATCAACTGAGCAGGCGTATTCACCTCTCTTCCTAACATTAACATGTTAGCAGTGAAACCTGTACTTCTGTTTACGGAAGGTCGGAGTGCCCCAGCGATCTGTTGTATGTTCCTGTCCCACGTTTTTTCATTCTTGCCAATGAAGCATCGAACAGCGTCCATAAAGGTACGATTAAAACGTTCGACTTGTCCATTTGCAGAAGGCCTGTAAGGAGTAGTCCTTGACTTGTGTATTTTTAGTGCCTCACAAACTGCTTGGAAAAGCTTGCTCTCAAAGTTGCGCCCTTGGTCTGAGAACAGTTGAAGCGGATAGCCAAATCTTGTAAAGAAGGAGTCGATCGCTGCTTGAGCTGTTACTTCCACTTTCTGTGATGGTAAGGGAACGCACTCCACCCATTTAGTAAACTGATCCACCATCATGAGGCAATACTCGTTGCCATTAGTTGTTTTTGGCAAAGGACCTAGAAAGTCTACGTGGACTCTTTCCATAGGGTATCCTGCCTGGTATTCAGTAAGTGGGACCCTACCATAAGTCTTGTTCTTTTTGTTATGATTACATATATCACATGTAAGCACAAAACTTACAATGTCTTTTGACAAGCTGTACCAGAAGAACTTTTCCTTTAGCTTGGCTTTGGACCTAGCAACACCCTGATGACCGGAAGAAGGAATGTCATGATGAAGTTCCATCACTAAGGTTCTAAGACTGGTTGGAACAACCAACAGCAGGTCACTTGAATCATCCCTTTTCCTAAACACGACACTATCAATTAGTTTGAACCTCTCTTTATTGATCCAAAAGTACTTTGCCTCGCGACTTGCCAAAAATAACTCACCTTCATCTGGTACTGTACTGCATTTCAACCATTCTAGAATAAACTTCATGTTAGCATCTTCTTCTTGTGCTTTACATATCTCTTCAAACGTGAAGCCCCAGCATTTATTTTGACCAGGAGTACCGTTATCACGTAAGATAACCCTGCAGGCACAATTTCTCTCCAAGTGAATGCTTATGGTATTCAAATCTTTGTATGGCCCCTCCACACTTACTGAATATGTCTCCCCGGAATCAGTTTCTCCGGAACATTGAAGCCCTGATCTGAGAACTGTTTCCGTATCGGGATTTAGAGACCCCGTTTTCACTTCTGTTTGATTTCCTCCAGGGTCCCAGACTTTACTGAAGGCTTCTCCAGAACAAGACTTCTCGAGACATTGCAGCCCCGCTGTGATGTCAGTTCTGGAATCTGGGTTGAAAACCCACGGTCGAGTCTTGGTTCTGTCGCCACCTGGATCCCACAATGTTCTGGCTGGTTCCCATACTGCATTGGTGCATCCGTCTGTCGGGGAATCTTGTGATTCTCTGCACCGATTTATTTCATCTGGACTTACTAACAGATGTGGAACTGCATCATGCACTTGCTCAGCTTGAAGTTCGGCCTCTGGGGTAAGCTTTGAACTTCTACTGGCGTCTGTAGCATCTTCTGGCACGGTCTTCGGGCTACCCGTTGTTAAAGATACCGCCTCGTCTACTTCTTCAATGAGCTGGCCCCATTGTTGATCTGCCTTGGTGCAATAGAAACAACCTCCACAGGGTAAATCTTTAGGCTTTATACCAGACGCGTAAGCCGGACAGGGTGACAAGCTGCATGGAACTGGTGAGAGCGCATCTGCATTTCCATGTTTTGCACCCGCCCTATACTGAACCACCATGTGGTACTGTGATAATTCTTCCATCCATCTGGCTATCTGTCCCTGAGGATCTTTAAACCGCAGCAACCAAGTAAGACTTGAATGGTCCGTTCTTACTGTGAACACTCTTCCAAGCAGGTAGTACTTGAACTGTCGTGTAAGTCTGACAATTGCCAATAGGTCCTTGCGAGTTGTACAATATCTCTTCTGCTCAGGTGTTAAGGAGAAACTACTGTACGCGATAACCTTTTCTATTCCCTCGTGTACCTGACTCAGTACACCCCCAATGCCTATGTCTGAAGCATCTGTGTCCAAGATGAAATGATCAAAACGATTTGGAAGTGACAACACTGGAGGTTGAACCAGGGCCTCCTTCAGTGCATTAAATGCAAACTGTTGCTCTGTGTCCCATTTGAATTTGTTCTTTCCGGTTAAACTGTACAACGGCTGAGCTAGGTCTGCGAAACCTTTAACGAATGATCTGTGGTAATTAACGAATCCTAGGAATCGCTCTACGTCTTTCGAGCTTGAAGGCGTTGGCCAATTCGCTACTACCTCAGTGTCTTTCGATGCCATAGCAATGGTGTTACCGTTAACAATCCTGCCCAGGAATTCGACTTCTTCCTGGAAGAAGATGCATTTCTTTGGCTTCAGCTTCAAGCCGTATTTCCGGAATCTTTCGAGAGCCTTTCTTAAGTTAGTCAGGTGATCCAGAAAGGACTTTCCCATTACCAGGATATCGTCTAAAAACGCTAGGACCGTCTTCCAGGTAAGGCCTCTCAGCACTAAGTTCACTACTCTGGAAAACGTAGCAGGTGCATTTGTTAGACCAAACCCCATTCACACATGCTCGAAGAGTCCGTACTTTGTAATGAAGGCAGTCTTCTTCTGATCTTCTTCCTTTACCTTCACTTGCCAATATGCAGAATTTGCATCTAGTTTTGAAAACCAGACGTTTTCTGATAACGTGTCTAAACAATCTTCCACCAATGGTAAGGGAAAGGTATCCTTGACTGTAACGTTGTTCAACTCTCTGTTATCAATGCACCACCTGACAGTTCCATCACGTTTCCGTATTAAAACTGGCGCAGAAGCCCATTCTGAATTGGACTGCTGTATCACCCCTGCGTCAAGCATCTTCATGAGATGTGCCTCTTCCTCCCCCGCAAAACATGCTGGAGTTCTTCTTATTCGTTGTTTCACAGGTTTAGCATCACCAGTGTCGATAGCATGCTCAATATCCGTGAAATTCCCCAAGTCGAACTCATCTTTCGCGAAGACATCTTCGTAATCGGTTAGCAACTGTGCAAGTTTCCTTCTCTCTTCGGCGCTTAACCTGCTGATCGACGCCTGGTACACATCTTTAAGATGATCTGGAACTGTCATGGTGCTGTCATGCGTGGGGTTTAAACCCCCAATTTCTGGCAACTGTACAGCATTGGGGTTTAAAACCGCACTCTCTAGTGACTTGGCAGCTTGGGGATTGCAAACCCCACAATCTGGTGGCTTGGCATCTTTGAAATTTGAAACCCCAGTTTCTTCTGACTGTACCGCATGGCACTCCATATTTTCATACATGGCATCATCCCCCATCGAGTCGGGTAATGTTATGCATTCATACGCATTGCCAATGAATTTGCCTTTCTTAAGTGTCCGATATTGATCAGTAGGATTCACTAAGCATATAATAGGATCTTCTCCCTTTGCACGGACTACTATTGGCGCAATGAGTTTCATATCTTCGTTCAATTGAAAATAGTAGTCAGTTTTCATCTCAGAGGATAGTGCACATTTTAGTCTCACTACAGAATTTGGTGCAACTACAGTTCTTTGTGTTATAGTCACTCTTGCAATCCCCGGAGTACTATCTTTAAAGGAAGGATTCACAGGGATACATTCTCCATTCAGTATGAGTGAATTCGAAGCCATATCCAGCAGAATTCCTAAATGATGAAGTAGATCATGTCCAAGCAGCATCTCGTCACTAATTGGTGCTACATACACTCGTTCTTTAAAAGATTGTTTGCCTAATTGCATTGAAATTGGTTCAATGATAAAACCGTTTAAAATTGAGTACTTTTCTGCCATTTGCATTTTAACATCTCTTACTTTGGATGGTTTCCTGGATAGCTTGTTATAAAGTTTTGTAGATATTATTGTTATTTCTGCACCAGAATCAATTTTTGCCATCACTGGGACATTGCCAATTGTCATTTTTACTGACGAAGAACCTCCCCTGACTACACGAACGCAGCCTTCGATCTCGCTCGTAATGGTAATCAGTCCTTGTGAGGGGACACCAACTTCCTTTGATGGTAGTGTAGCTTGCATGCCTTTGTTTACATTTGTTGATTTGAACATTGAGTTTTCTGATTCATTCGGACTTGGTAACAACATATCGCAGGATGTAGCACAAGATGACTTTTCAATCATTGGAAGTATTGATTCCCCTTTGGAAAAAACCGCCATTGTCAATGATGTTTCCTCTTCCGTGGGACCTTGTAAATTCTCTACATCCGTGGTAGGTAAAGATGGAACTCCCTTACTTCTTGCAATAATTGGTGAGCCCTCGACTACTGTCGGCAGGTGGGCTGGCTCGGTGCTTCCTGCCCCCTGGAGTTTAAATCTTTCTTTCCTTCTTTGATTTTCCCACTTCTACCCTTTAACCAGTTCCGATAACGTGTACAGTCCTGTTTTACATGCCCATATTGGTTGCACCACCAGCATATGCCGTCAAATTTATTCTCTAGAGAGGTTGATTGCTCTGTAGACTGTTTTGCGTCTTTTGGAGACAACAATTTGTCTACTTTGGACGTCAGTTGGTTCAACATTTGTTCAAATTTTGCCAATTTTTCATTGGAACCGTCAGTTACCGCATTCACAGAGACCTGAGTTCTTGTGCGGGATGCCTTACTTCCATCTACAGCATGTGTAACGTACTGGTGATGTCGTACAAATTCCACCGCTTCCTGCATGGTTCTTGGTCGCCCTAAACAAGCGTGTTTGCCGGCTTCTTTATCTATGCAACCCTGACAGAATTTAGCGACAATTTCCTGCTGACGAAATTTATCGGGAAGATCGCGAAATGCAGGCGTGGCTAGGGTAAGTACCCTATCGGCCCAATCTTCTAATGATTCATTTTGGCCCTGGGTGGCTTGGTGGAACTTTGTTCGACTCGTCTCTGGTAATTCTCTAGAGCCGAAACGACTTTCCAGCTTCTTCATGATATCACTAAAGGATAGCTGCTGACCCATATGTGTCTCAATGGTAAAGAAGTCCAACGCCTTGCCTTCTAAACACCAACTGAGATAATCTCGGCATTCACTGCTGGTCCAGTGATTAACGGACCGGTAACTTTCAAATTTCTGGTGAAACGATAACCAGCTAGTTGACCCGTCATATTTGAGGTTTTTTGGCAGCTTCTTTGGATCACCTCTTCTTGGCATGCAACGGTCGTTCTCGTACTCCGAATCTGCGTCTTCATGATCAACTTTGTTTTGCTGTTTGTACCTCGGAGAACGCCTTACAATACATCTTTCAGAAGAAGGAGACCGATGTCTACTGTAATATCGGTCACGTGCAGGTGAGCTGAATTCCCGTCGGCTCTGTCTTGGCTCCAAATACCGCACGGATTGTTCGGGGCTATAATAGCCTCGCCCGTTGGTCAGCCTGGTCTCCGCGTTCTGTCTGCTTGTTGGTTCGGGACTATAATAGCCCCGTTTATGCACTGAACGGCTATTACGTTCTATTGGTCTAAACTTCTGGTAATAATCATCACCCTCAATAGAATCGATTGGTTCTACTTTAATGTCTTTTCTTATAACCTGCACTTTCTCTCTTCCTTCCTTTCTTTCATTGGATGGTACCTCATATCGGTGCCTCATCAGTTCGGCATGGTAAAGATACTTCCTATCATCACAAGCCGCGGGACTAGAGGATCTATACTTTGATTGATACCTCCGATGATACGTTTCTGGAGAGCAGCCTCTAAGGTCATAATCAAATTCTAACCTGGTTCTTGGGTTCATTCGAGTGTCCTGTAATACATGTCCATCATGTAACACGGATTTTCTGGATGAATCTGTGTCTGGTCGACCCTTTGGGATTCTGTAGCTGTTCTGTTTACTTTTTGTGTTAATCAGTTCTGTCACTATGGATACTTCATTGTCAATTTCTTTCTGTTGGCGATCTAATTCTGCCATCCAGGTGCTTAAGTCAATGCTCGATGTGTGGGATGCTGCGGGAGATGCCATTTCTACCGCAACTTTACAAGTGTGTACCGGATCAGGATGTTGTCTCGGTGGGTATGTGCTTTAATTACTTAATATTCAAAAATTTAAATTCCAATTATCAATTAATCAAATAAAAAAAAAAAAAATTGTATTGTAATTATTTATTATAAAACTGTTTATCCACAAATTATTTTTCCAAAAATGCAATGTCAATCACTCAAATGTATAGATATCACCCTAATGAGACACCATATTTTTTTTTTTAAAACTGTGATGTCATAATTTAGACACTAATAGCCCACCATAGATTTAGAAAATTGCAAAGTACTAATTTTCCCCACAACACCCCTCCATGAAATTTCAAAAATCACTATTCACAAATTTCCACCAAAATTTTGAGATTTTGACAATGATATGCAGCCTTTTTCTCGTTTGTGGTCAACAAACAGAAACCAACCCACTTTCTCAAGAACACATCAGAATTAACCAAGGAAACAGCTAAATTAGAATTAATAAAATCCTAAAATAACCATAACTTAAGCTTTAAACAGAGTAATATCACCATCTATCTTTCTAAACAGAAAACTGACGCGTTATATTAGAACTTTACACTATCTGTCAAATAGGAATTGTTATAATTCTATAAGAAAAAATATCAACACACAATCTGTTCGTCTATGGTCACTGAACTGAATACTGGCTAGTTACACTAGAACTTTACACAATTAATTGCGAAAACTGTCAGATAGGAATTGTTTCAATCCTATTAGAATTAAATGTCGGTCGAAATGTCTTCTGTCTAGTCTTTATTTGACAAGTACAGGTGCCCCGGTCCAATCGTAGCAAAATAATTTACGAAACCCATTACTTTAACATTTACTAAAGGAACCTGTACAAGGTTATTTAATAGTCTCTCAAAATATGTACAAATAAGTTATACAAAATTACCCCTGTCTGAGACGAACACTAAATATCTGACTAGAACACTGAACTGGCTAATGCAAAATGTGACCTACTTATCACTGGACTTGTACTTGAACAAAGTCTATCAAATAACCGAATGGTGTTCATGTAAACATTGCGCAACTGCATGCAACTTGCCCACTTGGAAAATTAAATTCTGGCTATTTCCACTACTGTAACCGCCCCTGTAAATGACACCAAGTAAGTAACCTTAACCTTTAGCCTTAAATGGAAATCGAATACAGGTCTAAATAACTTTCCTCCTCTGTAACCGCCCCTGTAAATGACACCAAGTAAGTAACCTTAACCTTTAGCCTTAAATGGAAATCGAATACAGGTCTAAATAGCCTCCCTTTAATCCCCTCCGATGATATTTATGTACTTGTTACTCACTTAACCACCTTCCCATCTGGCCATAAGATTAGACTTAAACTGTTAGGCACAATTTTGCTTAGAACTTCTCAAAAATTTAACTGTACAAGCACATTTCTAACCTCACCTTAGCAATTAATTGCGTAGACTTCTGTCTGGAACGTACAGCCCCAATCCGACAGCTTGCATTTTAAGAGAAACGTCTAGGTCTTGAAGCCCCAATAGCGTCTCAGTCACATCTCGCTGGAACCGGTTTGAAAACCACGAGGTGTTGTAGATTTTCCCACGGTCGACTGTCCAGTGAATTTGCCTGAGATGTAACGCCCCACTTCGCAAATTCACATTCCTTTTAGTTTTTCCTCGTCGCCAATAAAGTATCTTCTTCTTCTTAACATAACACTTTCTGTGATCAATAACACTATTTATTTCATCTGATATACAGCAATTTCAACGTCTAGTGTTCAGCTTTTCAGTCGCCCTTCGAATGCCCGTCCGCAGACCCCCGCACCGTCTGACGTCACCTGCGGAACAGTCTAAAACCTGCACCCGCTAGGCTGGCACCCACACACGACCGACACCGGTACATTTGTCGGTGCGCCAAATCACAACAACAGTATTTGTTTCGTTATTCCTTAATTTGTTTACTAATCCAAGTATATCTTATTTACCACCTGAATTGCTGAAATTTAGTCTCGTATTTGTTTTCTTATATCAACTAAGAAACACTTCCGGTATATTTCATGTATGCTAATATACACAATACACACTATTTGTTTCGTTAATCCTTAATTTGTTTACTAATCCAAGTATATCTTATTTACCACCTGATTTGCTGAAATTTAGTTTCGTAATTGTTTTCTTATATCAACTAAGAAACACTTCCGGTATATTTCATGTATGCTAATATACACAATATACACTATAATCAACAGTATGTTCCATTTAGTTCAATGATAATTAAACCCAATAAAACCATTTATTGCCACTCTCTAGTCGTTACATTCATCGCTTACTGTCTTACACTGTATCTAAATTCAGAATTGTTCACTTTCTCTTGATATAAAACTCCCAACACTCAAAATGTACCCAAAAAAAATAATCAATTTTTATCTAAGTTCAGAATTGTTCACTTTCTCTTGATATAAAACTCCCAACACTCAAAAAGTACAATAAAAAATCCATTTTTGAAAACTAAATGCATTATTTAGATCACATCTTTAAGAAGCCAACACAATAAATGCAACACTCGTACACGTTTTGCACGTGGCCGTCACTAAAGTTAACCTCAATGTTTAGGACATTGTTCGCTTGTCATACGTCTAGTTATAGTAACAATGTGTATCATCATAATATAACCAATCAATGTTGTGATTCTTAAACATATGTGTATTAACACAGAGATGTGTATTGTCTGATTATTGCCAACCTGAGTTAATAACAGGTCGATCTGTGTAATTATGTGCCCTTCTTATGCAAAACCCGCTGTAGAGCACAATTGAAATGCCTAATTATACTAATGGATTTTAGAGGGTCTACGCTTTAACTGTTCGAACTTTATTTATACATTAGCATGTTAGCGCATGTATAGATTAGTGACCCAACGGAAGGGAGACAAATGCTGTTCAAATAATCTCCCTTGTTAAAATCATCTGAAACAGCATATATGTTTAATAACACTATTTTATCTAATTGTACATTATTAAATATCCTGAAGTATTAAATATCCAGAACTGAAAAAGTAATATTTTATTTCCAATTAACCACATAAACCACATTTTATTCATTAATTATTACGATAGATAAAATGCTATGTAAGGCTGCAAGTTACATTATTGTCAAATAAATTGTGCACTTTTCAATGTGTTTTGTTACCCATGATGGTACAACTTACATTATGTTTGCAATTTGGATATCTAATATAATACCATGCTATAGTATGACCTTTTTTCTATCTGATGTTTGATTAACTGTTTAATAAGTTTATAAATAACAATTACACGTGTTTCTGTTTTAGTTGACCTTTTACTTGTTTAATAAGTTTATAAATAACAATTACACGTGTTTCTGTTTTAGTTGACCTTTTACTTGTACATTTATCAAAATATTATAGAGCAAACAATATTCAAAATTGTAAGTAGCATTAACTTCAAAAGTGTTGCACTTTTCTAGCTTGTTGTGTATAATGTCGAACGAACCTATAATAATACATATAAATCAAAGTTTATATAATATTTGATATTGGTTTGTTTATTAAATATATCAATGAGATAACAAAATGAAAAAAAAAAAAAAAAAAAAAAAAAAAAATAATTTATATATAAAACTAGTTTTCCAATATAAGTGTATTTATTTGAACTTGCCTAATTATCCGAAATTTGAATCAATTGATTGAATGGACTTTTTGCAATCAACATGTTACATCCTTTCTGGCAGCTTATTTACTTATTGGTTAAGTAATTAATTTTTAATACCCCAATGAACGGAAAAATTTCAGTTGTTAACACCACTGTACATTGAGCTCAGTTTTGTTTTAATATGTAATTTCTGCAACAACGTTTAATTTTACTACCTCTGTATATTGACTTCAAATATCTTTTATGAAATCATAATATCCCACTGACAAATAGGACTTTTTGTGCCAGTACAAATGCATGTATTTCTTTTTTGTTTTTTGTTTTTTATGTATTGTTTCTCATCTCCTTGGCTTGTTCGACTGTACAAGATGTACAACTTTAAAACCTTTTGCAACAATTTTGATTGCAAACATGCTTTAGACCGCATGCCCTGTCCCATTTACGAATCTTTTTCACTAGTTACATTATTACCCAATGGGTAGTGATATAACGCAATGGAGGCAGGCAATCGGTCTATATTATTGCAAGATTCGGGGTGTTCACATGCATCAAATAGTTCATACTTCAGTATTTAATTTAAAATGCTTTAAAAGGTTTTTTATGCTATTCGTGTTACAGGTCATGCACGTGCTTTACAACATACTGCTTTATGTACAATCATTGAACTTAGCAACGCTCACCTTTTTCTATGTATTTGCAAGCAGTATAACTTTGCAAATACACTTGTCTCCGGACAATACATGTCTACCTATTGTATGCATCGTTTCCTTACGATTTCTTCTGATGATTTCAGGGGATGTTGAGTGTAACCCAGGTCCTTTAAACACAGACTGTTTAACTGTATTTCATCTCAACATTCGAAGCATAAGAAATAAGATGAATTATATACGCGACACATTTTCCGATTGTACCCTGTCAGCTGACATCGAAGACAATTTACTATATATTGATGGTTTCGACACAATATTTAGAAAAGACAAGAGCGCACATTCTGGGGGTTTTATAGTCTATACATCATCTCTTTTTCGACCGCAACGAATATCAGAACTCGAAATTATACTACCAGAATCTATTTGGCTGCAAGTCAAGGATCACACACATACTTATTTGATATGCACACTGTACAGACAACCTAGTTCGACCGTCGATTTCTGGAATAAATTAAATATATGTATTGAAAAAGCTTTGGAAATATCTCAACACTTAATACTTGTTGGTGATGTTAATGAAGATCAATTAAATCCTACCAACCATAAACTTAAAGACATTATGACAGTAAATAATTTACGTAACGTTATAACCGAACCCACACGTGTTACAAGTAACTCTAGTACTCTAATAGATATAACTGTACTATCAAGTAGTGTACATTGCTTTGACACCGGTGTGTTCGAATCCGATAAAACCATAAGCGATCATCACGGTACATATGTGCATGTCAAAAACTTTCTCAAACCGGAAGAGCCATATAAAAGAAGAATATGGGACTATAAAAATGCAAACTTTACGTTACTAAATGAACGTATAGAATCTACTGATTGGTCATTTCTAGAATCGGGTCCTATCGATACTATCACCGATGAATTTACTGGACAGTTTCTTGTTCTCGTAAAGTCGTGTATTCCGAACAAATTTGTATCCATTCGACCAAACGACAAACCATGGTATAACTCCGAAATTGGTAAAACGTCTCGTGCACGCGATCGACATAAACGCAAAGCAATTCGTACTGGAAAAATATCTGATTGGAACACATTTAAATACTTCAGAAACAAAGTTAACAATATGAAGAAGTATGCAAAAGAGCAATTCTTTAACACAATCGAATTTAATCTAAACGATGTATCGTCAACAAACCCAAAAATGTACTGGAAATTGATCAAAAGCCTTATGAATGACAACTCGTCCCTTTGTGACAATATACCGCCACTTATAAATAATGATCAGTCATTTTCACTTACAGATTTCGAAAAAGCATCGACACTAAACGACTATTTTGTATCTGTTTCGAATGTTGATGACAAAGACATCACGTTGCCAACTTTTGAATCCAAGACTGATACGATTTTAAGCGATATTAATATTAGTGAACAAGACATAAAGGACGTATTAAATAAACTTATTATCAATAAAGCAAGCGGCCCTGATGAAATCAGTCATCGAATGTTGAAACAGACATCGACTACATTATGTAAACCGCTTTGCACTTTATTTAATAGATCTATTAAAGAGAATATATTTCCTAAGTCGTGGAAACGAGCAAACGTGATGCCGCTGTTCAAAAAGGGAAACAAAGACACGCCATCAAATTACAGACCCATCTCCTTAATTAGTTGCGTAGGAAAAGTTATGGAACGAGTTGTTTTTAAATATTTGTATAATTATTTAAACTCTAACAATCTCATCTATAAGTATCAGGCCGGCTTTTTGCCCGGGCACTCTACTACCTATCAACTCATTGATATATACAATCAAATATGTAAAGCATTTGATGACAAACAAAGCACATGCATGGTCTTTTGTGACATTTCCAAGGCCTTTGACCGAGTCTGGCATAAAGGGCTTATTTTTAAACTTCGACAATATGGTATATCGGGAGATATTTTATTGTGGCTTTCAAACTACTTATCCGACCGCATCCAAAGGGTTTTTGTGAGTTCCTCTTTTTCAAATGACAAAGCTATCCAAGCTGGAGTACCCCAAGGTTCTGTTTTAGGTCCTCTTCTTTTTCTTGTATATGTTAACGACATTTCTGACAAATTGATAAGTAATTTACGTTTGTTTGCTGATGACAGTTCTCTTTCAGTTACGTCAAATGACCACAGGTTTATTGAAATTACTCTTAATAACGACTTAATGCATATTAACAACTGGGCCAAACAATGGCTTGTTACTTTTAACCCGGCCAAAACCGAAATTGTATTTTTTTCACTATCGGATATACCAAAGCCACAATTACTATTTGATGGAAACCCTTTATCTTTTGTTGAAACCCACAAGCACCTAGGTCTTTTATTTAGCCATGATGGCCGGTGGCATAAACACATTGATAATATTCTCAATAGAGCATCAAAAATATTAGGATCCATGAGACTGTTAAAGTTAAAGTTAAAACGCCGAACTCTAAACCAAATTTACGTATCGTACTTACGCCCCATATTAGAATATGCATCAATTGTCTGGGACAATTGCACGCGATACGAAAAAGATCTTATTGAAAAACTTCAATATGACGCAGCAAGAGTTGTTAGTGGATTAACCAGATCTTCTTCAATAAACAATCTACTTACTGAAATTGGCTGGGTATCATTGGAAAAAAGACGTAACATTCAAAAGCTGCTTCTTGTTTATAAACATATAAATGGCATCCTCCCTGAGTATCTTTCTGATCTCTTTCCTACATCAGTCCATGAAAATGTTTCATACAATTTACGAAATGGTGATAATCTTATCACATTACCTAGGCGTCTTGAAATTTACTCAAACTCTGTTATACCATCAGCTATCCATTTATGGAACGAACTTGATTCTAATACACGCAACTCCCATACCTTAAGTGAATTTAAATCAAAACTTAACGAAAAATATAAGACACCATTGGTGCCTGCATATTACCTACACGGAGAAAGAATGTATCAGCTGATACATGCTAGAATCAGGAATAAATGTAGTGATCTGAAAGCACATCTCTTTGAAAATCACTTAATTGACTCACCTAATTGTAGTTGTGGTTTCCACACTGAGGATGCAGACCATTATTTCTTTAACTGTCCCCACTATCGCGATGAGCGTTTACATATGTTTAGAAGCACCCGTACTTTCCACCCAATAAATGCTACGAAACTTTTGTTCGGTATACCAACCCTTAATTATGAAAATAACGTTAAGGTTTTTGACGAAGTCCAGCTGTTTATTAAACGTACAAAACGATTTAGTAACGGATCAATACCATCCTAGAGCACCCTGCTGTGTATTATCACTGTGTATTATCACTGTTGCATGTTATTATTATTATTGTCGGAATGCACAAATGCGGTCGGGCGGGTCAGGAGATGATGAAACAAAAATATATAAGTCTTTTGTGAACTTGTTATGTTCTTTCTTTCTTTCTATCTTTTTCTTTGATTTTTTTTTTTTTTTTTTAATATGGTTTTTGTTGTTTTTTAATGAAAATGAACAGCATCCACATCAAAACCACACTCTCTGTAGAAGAATGCCGTCTTTGACATCTTGCTAATCTTTATATTATCTTTGTCAAACAGGAAAGGGCCCTTTGATGATGTTGGCATAACTCTAGGCCCAATCCTTTTGAATACATGTACTTATTTGTCTACAATATGTCACTGTAGCATAAATATATATGTATATACAATAAAATATGTTTAAACTAACAAGTACTTGTGTCGACTTTTGCATCGCTTTTTAGTGTTGTGTAACCTAAACTAACTGTCAAGTCAACGTATATACATGCATTTTAGTTTCCTTTCGTACAGACGAAAACTATTTGGTGATTAAAAACTAGCTTATTGTGGGTTTAAAAGCAATGTTTGTTCTCAACTTTTATTCCATTTTAAATAGAACTGTATGCTAATTAAATTAATTTTATTAATTGTATTTATGCCACTATATCTGTTGTAAGATCGTGCATACACACTTTAAAGACCGCTACATTGACAAAGGCTTCACAGCCACTCTACGGCCGGTCCTAAGACCTCGCAGATAGGGCACAGCCACTCTAAGGCCGGTCCTAAGATCTCGAACATAGGGCACAGCCAGTCTACGGCCGGTCCTAAGATCTCCAAGATAGGGCATAGCCACTCTACGGCTGGTCCTAAGATCTCGAACATAGGGCACAGCCACTCTACATCCGGTCCTAAGATCTCGAAGATAGGGCACAGCCAGTCTACGACCGGTCCAAAGATCTCGAAGATATGGCACAGTCAGTCTACGGCCGGTCCTAAGATCTCGAAGATAGGGCACAGCCAGTCTACGGCCGGTCCTATGATCTCGAAGATTGGGCACAGCCAGTCTACGGCCGGTCCTAAGATCTCGAAGATAGGGCACAGTCAGTCTACGGCCGGTCCTAAGATCTCGAAGATAGGGCACAGTCAGTCTACGGCCGGTCCTCAGATCTCGAAGATATGGCACAGCCACTCTACGGCCGGTCCTAAGATCTCGAAGATAGGGCACAGCCACTCTACGGCTGGTCCTAAGATCTCGAACATAAGGCACAGCCACTCTACGGCCGGTCCTAATATCTCGAAGATTGGGCACAGCCACTCTACGGCCGGTCCTAATATCTCGAACATAGGGCACAGCCAGTCTACGGCCGGTCCTAAGATCTCGAAGATAGGGCAGTACTTATAGACCTTTCAATTTTTTGCCAGTATTTTCCATTTATCGAGCTTCATAATCGCTTTTGTGTGGGGATTGATCATGAACTTATTTCTACGGCCATTCTCCCCCTACCTCTGATTCAAGTAGGCAGTTGTCAGTTACTGGCATACATGCGTGCACTTAGTACTGGTAAACCGCTTAGATCGGATAAGCTTGCCCAGGAAAAGTGTGAGTAGGTTAACTGACCGCTGGGATATGACTGAAATACTGTTACAAACGGCGAAATTCAAAGAAACAAACAAACAAACAAACAAGCCTTAACCAACTTGGTCCAGTTGTTAATTTTCAACTTCAAAGAGGGCCTGTCTGATTTGTTATTGATTTATTTCATGTTTCTTTCGTTACCCACTAACACAAAATCGTTTTACTTAGCATAAAAACACGTTAACATTGACACAAACGATTTCACTTATCATAAAAATGCAAATAATTATATATGTTCTGTCAATACAGACCCGTTATCCTACAGCAACGGCCACATTCGGTTTTGAATGAGAAAATAAGGACTGCACATGTGTCATCAATCGACTCGTCTAGACGCCGTGTATACATGTATATAATATTCGCTGAGCAGCGAAGTATTATTTTAGTTTTATATTTCAATATTAATACACATTTCTGGACATAGGTTATTCTCCACATTTATTATAATATAATTTTGAAAATATACTCACATCATTAGAATCAATGGATGGTTTTATATTATAATAGTCGTACACAATCGTAATGTCCCTCTTTAAAGGAGTTAACATGACAATCATTTACCCTGTTCCTTGTTTGTTTTGTAATACAATGTAATAACCAGACATATTAAAACAATATATCGTTTAAGAACCACAACCCTGTCGTGTGAACTTTAAATAGCATGCCACATTTAAATATAGCGAGTTTGAACGAATGGAGTGTAAACCTTAAAATGCCGTATCACACTGATGGCGAGTGTGAACCACAACACTTTTGTTTGAACCTTAAATTGTCACACCACATTGACCGATATCGATTGTAAACCCAAACAATCTCGTGTGAACCTTATATTGCCATACCACATTGACCTATTGCGGGTATAATTCACAACAATGGCGAGTGAACCTTAAATTGCCATACCACATTGACCTGTAGCATTTATGAACCAACACAATGGCGTGTGAACCTTAATTGTTTATACCTCATTGAACTTTTGTAATTATGAACCAAAGCAATGGCTTGTCATACCACATTGACCTATACCGGGTATAAGCCACAACAATGTAGAGTGAACCTTAAATTGCCATATTACATTGACCTATAACGGGTATAAGACACAATACTGGCGAGTGAACCTTAAATTGCAATACCACATTGACTTTTTGTAATTATGAATCAAACAATGGCGTGTTAACAGGCTAATCCAGGACGGCACTTTCCGCTTTTATGTTGTTGTTTTTTTCTGTTTGAAGGAAGTATCTTCAAAACATAAATGCACTGTAGGCGGAGTTTCGTCCCGGATTAGCCTGTGCGGGGACATATTTTGTGTGCATTATCATGCGTTCAGACACACATATTAATTTACATGCATTTAGGATGGATAGTTATGATGAAGGCAAAAAGAGAATAAATTCAATAATGTACAGAATTGAAAACACAATTCCAACAATTACAGCCAGACATAAAGAACAAACCTAAGTAATAAAAATACACACATAGATATCGTCTCATGATGGTGAACATTTCCGCCAAGTAATTTCAAAAGCAACCCAGACATGACATATATATTGATCGGACATGAAAAACAGATAACATTTTCGACCTTTGACCTCTAAGTGTAACCTTGACCTTGGAGGTACGAACCTGGATCTTCTGCGAAATAATTTCAAAATCCAGAGAAATCGACCGGACACGAAAAACGGTCCCCATTTTTTACCTAAGACCTCTGAGCGTTACCTTGAACTTGGCGGTTCGGAACTCTATCTTTCGCGCGACACATCCTCTAATGATGGTGAACAATGAGAAGTACAATTAGTTGATATAAAACTAATCATAATGTACACTAACAACTTACAAGGCGCTGTGTTATATCATCGATTCGGGAAAGATCTAGGATAAGAAAATATGTTATACATTCTCTTAAGATGTTCTACATTCTTCTGATGACCGTCCCAAAAGAGGCAGCAGGGGAAGGAGCACCCGAAAAGGATCTGGATGCGGCACTCTAATGTTTCTATCTGGATCTTTCCCTAACTATTGTTAACAAGACCTTGTTGGACACGTTAAACATAACAACAAACATCGAACGTAATATTGAAGCAGCGTAATAGTATTGATTCAACGCTTTAAACGTATGAAGACAACACATGTTATAAATTTATTTTATTGCAATTTAAGCCATAGTGATTTGCAAGTGTTTCAAGATATCGCATTATACGCGTCAACAGATATTATTGTTGTATCAGTTCATTTTAATAGTTTGATAGTTTAAAAACGGATGGACGTAGTTATTTCATTCATACTTGTTGTTCGTATCTTAATTTAAACCATTATCTATATGGGATAGAAACGGTTCAAGTTTTTATTCATAGCTGCGTTTCTTCTTCAGCAGATCCAATAGTCGTTCAGCCAACTTTGTCTCAACCATTTTCTCCAATAGATCGATTCTCTTGTTCATATTTTCTTTCTGGCCCTCATTAGCATCACCGCCATCATTTGCATCACCACATTCTCCACCATCAACACCTGCTTCACCGCCTGCATCACCGCCTGTATCACCACCTGCATCACCGCCTGCATCACCGCCTGCATTACCGCCTGCATCACTGCCTGCATCACCACCTGTATCACCACCTGCATCACCGCCTGCGTCTCCATCAACGCCTGCATCACCGCCTGCATCGCCGCCTGCATCACCGCCTGCATCACCGCCTGCATCACCACCTACATCACCGCCTGCACCACCACCTGTTTCACTGCCTGCGTCTCCATCATCGCCTGCATCACCGCCTGCATCATCGCCTGCATCACCGCCTGCATCACCGCCTGCATCACCACCTGTATCACCGCCTGCGTCTCCATCACCGCCTGCATCATCGCCTGCATCACCGCCTGCATCACCGCCTGCATCACCACCTGCATCATCGTCTGCATCACCGCCTGCATCACCGCCTGCATCACCGCCTGCATCACCGCCTGCACCACCACCTGTTCCACCGCCTGCGTCTCCATCATTGCCTGCATCACCGCCTGCATCATCGCCTGCATCACCGCCTGCATCACCGCCTCCATCACCGCCTGCATCACCACCTGTATCACCGCCTACATCATCGCCTGCATCACCGCCTGCATCATCGCTTGCATCACCGCCTGCAACACCGCCTGCATCACCGCCTGCATCACCACCTGCATCATCGTCTGCATCACCGCCTGCATCACCCCCTGCATCACCGCCTGCATCACCGCCTGCATCACCGCCTGCATCACCGCCTGCGTCTCCGTCATCGTCTGCATAACCGCCTGCGTCTCCATCACCGCCTGCATCACCGCCTGCATCATCGCCTGCATCACCGCCTACATCAGCGTCTGCATCACCGCCTGCATCTCCGCCTGCATTCACCGCCTGCGTCACCGCCTGCATCACCGCCTACATCACCGCCTGCATCACCGCCTGCAGCACCGCCTCCATCACCACCTGCATCATCGTCTGCATCACCGCCTGCATCACCGCCTGCATCACTGCCTGCATCACCACCTGCATCACCGCCTGCATCACCACCAGCATCACCGCCTACATCACCGCCTGCATCTACAACATCGCCTTCATCACCGCCTGTATCACCGCCTGCATCTTCATCATCTTCTTTGACTGCACCTGTTTCCGAGACCTGCGTAGCAAAACTCTGCAGCTGTTCCTCAATAGCTTGCAATGAAGCACGAATCTGCCAGGCTTTCATAACTGCGTGAGAAAGAATAACAGTTATTACTCAGTGAGCGACAAGTGAGGTTAGAAAATGTCATGCTAGGAATTAAGTTGTGAAGTTATTAAGTACTATTTAATGTATATAGTTCAGTAGCTTTACTTACAAAGATTAATTACATTAATAAACAAGAGCTGTCAGAGGACAGTGCGCTCGACTATTCGAAGTATTTCAGTTGGTACATATTTTGAATAGTGGAAGGGGCATACATTTGTTAAAATTACAAAACTTTAAAGTGAAGCCTTGTATAGTTTATAAATTTTTGGAACAAAAACTTAAACCACAAAGGCTATGTAAAAAGTGGGCTAACTCTTCAAAATACAAAGCAGAGTTATAAGTAATGTTGCCCCTGATACTAGAGTTGATGACAAAGATTAGTTTCAAGTGAATAACTTACGTAGTTTTGAAGTTACAAAATTTTGAATATACAATTTAAACAGAAAATACTAGTGAAAAGGGGGCATAACTCTGTCAAAATACAAAATAGAGTTATGGGTAATGTTGCCCCTGATACTAGAGTTGATGACAAAGTTTAGTTCCAAATTTCAAGTAAATAGCTTTTGCAGTACTGAAGTTACAAAACTTGTAGAAATGTATGTAAAAAAGGGCATAACTCTGTAAAAATACATAACAGAGTTATAGGGAATGTTGCCCGTGTTATTGGAGTTGATGACAAAGGTTAATTCCAAGTTTCAAGTGAATAACTTATGTAGTTTTGAAGTTACAAAACTTTTGAATAAAAACTTTAACCAGAAAATTTAAGTGAAAAAGGGGCATAACTCTGTCAAAATACAAAACAAAGTTATGGGGAATGTTGCCCTGACACTGGAGTTGATGATAAAAGTATATACCAAGTTTCAAGTGAATAATTTATGTAGTTTTCAAGTAAC